>VXBZ01005788.1:158635-184313 GCA_013399135.1 Heliornis fulica
TAACTCCAGTAATGATCACTGTAGTGTATTAGTGTTACTTAGTAATGAAGTCTCTCAGGACCTGTCTGGCATGTTTTTCAGAACATCCTATTCTGTTCCCTGCAGAATGTGACAAGAAGATAACATAAAACTGTGCATTGGGAAAACATATAGAATACTGCCTATGTTATCAAATTATATATTCATTTTAAAGTCAGGAAGGATAGAAACGATGTTTTTAGTAAGACTGAACTTCCTACTGCCTGTCTGTTGCACAGCAAATGGTGTCATCAGTTTTCACACAAGAATTATTCCAGGTCCATGATAATTTTCTCTTTGGATGTCCTTTGTTGTGCCATCTAGATGATACTATGACATTCCCGAACAGTTTCATTCTGAATATTTCTACTCAAATCTAGAGCACCATGTTCCATTCTGAGCTCCCAAGTGCAAGAAAAATATGGATGTTGTGGAGCGAGTCTGGCACAGGGCCACAAAGATCATTCAAGCACTGGACCATCTCTCCTGTGACGAGACTGAGAGAGCTGGGGCTGTTTTAGATATACAAATATGTCACAGTCTGCCTGCTGGCAGAAGAAGGGGCAGTGGGTATAAGTTAAAAAAAAAAATCAAACACCATCTGAACACAAGAAAACGTGGTTTTACTCTGAGGGGTATTGAGCCCTGGAACAGGTTGGCCAGAGATGTTGTGAAGTCTCCATCTGTGGAGATAATTCAGAACCCAGCTGGACATGGTCCTACAAAACCTGCTTTCAGTTACTCTGCATGAGCAGGAGGAGGAACTGGACGATCTCCATATGTGTCCTCCAGTCTCAATCATTTTGCGATTCCATATGATGGGAATTCATAATCCCGTGCATTTATACACGTTACACTTCTTGTCTGTGGCACTTATTTGATATCACACATGCTGTTTATCCATATGCTGTAAACTCGTGATGGCTTAAATGAACAGTCTTAATTCTGATTAATTCAGCTTGCTAAAGCAATTTCCATGACCCTCAAATTCTCCTAGGAACATCAGAATTCATCACACTATGGCAAAATCTTCATTTTAGGCTCTTAATCACTTAATATGTGAATACACTTCTCTCTGTATTGGAATTGCCATTTTACTTCAATAACTAGCTTTTATAAAGATATTGGCCCCAATGACCAAATCCTTGCATATTTAGTACTGTGTCTTGTTATTTTTAAATTTAAAATTACTTTTTTACTAGATCTCTTTCACTATCTCTTCCAACAGAGTGGTCTCGTTTGTACATTGAGTCATTCTTATCAACTCAATTTAATGGGAAATGCCAATTACAGAACTTAAATCTGACCTAAGCTGCGTAGGTTCATTTGTTGGTAGGTGCTTTGCAATGGGTTAAAAAGTATTTGTGCACAAACCACAAGAAACCCGCCCTGCCTTGGAATTCAGGCTGGTAGACATGATGGCGGAGCAGCAGCGCTGTTTTACTGCCTGCAGAAGTCTTTGAAAGGCGGTAAATCTGCATCCCTACTGATTTGTCTAGCAGCCACTGAGTCAAATATATTAATGGATAGATAAGATAGAAAGATAGATACTTGTATGTGTGTTCAGGTTATAATTAGAGCTTCTAAAAAAAGCTGACAGTTTGTGTGCATCTTTCACAGTCAACAGGCTTTGATGGGGTTTAGCAATACTCCTGAGATTAGGCAGTCTGATGATCTGGTGGCATGTGTTAAATATCACATAGATAAAGGGTAAGACTGTAACTGCACAACAGTAATGAGTGAAATAGAAAACAAGCCAGAAATTCCAACAACTAGCATAATTCTGAAATAAATGTTCCAGCCATGGTTTGTGGATAAGTGGTTTGTATAATTGTGGAATACAATTCGAGCATGCAGGGTGGGCATCCATACACCCAGATCCTGCATTTCACAGGTTGCCTTCATCCAATTATCCAGGCACAGCTTTGATGGCCTCCTGTGTGGGATCTGTCAAAGGATTGGGGGCGTGCTTTGGAGAGAGATTCTTTTTTTCCTAAATTATTTTATGCCCTGTATGCAGATCTGAAAATTTACTGGCAAGCATCATGGTGATTTTCTTTTCATGGGTTATGGCTTCAAAAAATCAGTCCTGCAAATACATCTGAGCCAAAGGACTTGGCCATCCACATTTAGGTTTATTTCACTTAAGGAGCCAAGAAACACTTGTTTAGTTGGTTGGTTGGTTGGTTGGGGTTTTTCCTAGAATTTATTCCAATATGGAGGAGAAAGAAACATGAGAAAGGAGGGGTTCTGTCAGTAGGCACAGGTACCACCACTGCCTCATGGTGGGGCAAGTGGCAGGAGAAGGCTCCCTGCTTATGGGCTGGTTTTCAACATTCAGGAGGACGCTGCACCTCTCACACTGATCGGTTCACAAATGAAAACAGGGAAAACAGGGCATCCCTCAGTGCCAAGGCGAATGGCTGGGATCTTCCAGGTCTTACCAACGGCCTGCTCTGCTTTGTTGGACTTTATCTTAATGCATTTCCTCCCCTTGGCCGTGGTTGCTCCCCTGCCCTCTGTTCACTGGTGTAAGAAAGACCACATCATGCTTCCCTTGACAAACGTACAGGGGCAGGAAGAGGGTGGGAGGAGATCAAGGGAAATCTTTACTGTTTTGATATTGTGTGGTGCCTGTTGGATGTGAGAACCTAGAAAAGCTGTAAACAGATATGAGAAGAAATTACTTATTTCATCGTTCTGGTAGGTGATAAGCCTGCATCTATTTATCAACTGTCCACTAGAAATGAATGTCTGTTGTCATTTTCTCATTTTTAATAAGATTATACCTCTCTGTAATTTTAGTTGTTCATCTCAACCACTACCTTTGTTGTTGTTGTTGAGTGAGCTTAGAGGAGAAAGAATAGTTTAGCGATGTTCTCCCTTTCTTTGGCAAGCCAGCAAAATAACGGCGAAGAACCGCAAATTAATTACTTGGATTCATTAAAAAAGAAGCAGCCCCCTTGATTAAAGTAGAATAAAGTCCAAGCAGTCTCACTTGGATTTTCATTGGCTCTGAATGTGAGTTTGCAACACCAGCAGCGTTCTGCCACCTTGCTAAACAAGCCTCTACTACATTTCTCTGTTACCCTTTGGGAGACTCCTTGCCCTTCCTGTGTGTACCAGGTAGAGGAGGAGAGAGATGTCTTCCCTTCTCAGCCATAAACCTCTCTTACAACTTTGGAAAGCATGAGCTGAAGATCTTCAGTCCCTCATCCAGCAGGGCTGGTGGGCAGCCTACTGGAAACTTAAGTGTAGGAAGGTTCTTACACACTCGGATATGGCAGTGGATGAATAATGCCATCTCTTTATTAGCACCTGCTCTGTCCTGATAGCAAAATAACATCCTAGACTACTCCCACACCCTCAGCTTTCAGTATGACTGTGCCTAATTAAACTGCATGGGTTATCAGCAGCAGAGCTGGAGCTTATGGTAGTCTAGTTTGGGATAGTTGGAGTTTGAGGTTTCTGGAAAGATGTGGCAGAAGGTTTGAAGTAGGAAGACAACTACCTGCTATGAGTACACTAGTTTTATCTAGAGGTTTATCTAGATGACCAGAAGAGAGATGGCCAGTGCTCCAGCTACCACACCAAGGTGCATGGGGTGGCCTTTTCATATCAGAGCTGCAAATTCCTCTCAACAGTGTGTATGTAATGGAGGGGTGGCTGTATCTTTTTACATTCACATTCATGTTTTGACATATTCTCAACTCTTTCTCCCAAGGAGGATTAGACACTCAGAGCCTGGCACATAGTGAGGAAAGGAGGCACTAAGCCAAAAATCTTATATTGCAGCTTTCTAAAATGCCGACCATGCTTTCTTATGTTTGCATGGAATATAGAGGAGAATCATATATATGTGATCCTACACAATAGATTATCCTTAGACTGGGGTAAATTCATATTATTCCTAAAGGGACAGACTTCATTGGAAGAGTGGAAATCGCTGCAGGCTTCATTGGTTTGGGGTGGGCTTCACAGGGACACATCTGTCACCTTACTGTACCTCAAAGCCTTGGCTGTCACCATCCTGCTCCTGCACAAAGACCTCTTCTAGCTGGGCGGTTCTCCCTTCTCCCATAGATACTCTGCTGCTGGCCAAGCAGTGGCACAGCGCTCTGTCTCCTAGCACCGCAATAGATGTTTTCCTGTGAGGGAGGACCTTCGGGCTGGAGTCCTCCTCAGGCAGGGACTGCCCTCAAGGGCTGCTCTTTGCCTGACTGAGGGCTCTCTCTCCTCACCATCTGGCCCAGGACAGTCAGCCTCCCTTCCCTGACATGGTTTTGAAAGAAGATAGACTCGGGAACTATTGTTTGGTCATACCTGCAAGATCCCGGTGGAGTTTTAGCACCTTGTAGCCTCTGTCAGATTTTTTTTTTTACAGGAGGAGGTGCTGGGCTTCTCCAGAGTAGGAGCTTTCAGTCTTGTACTGGTGCATGTGTTTACATATCCAGTAATGGCTGTAATTCAAAGCAGAGCCACTGGTTTACTTTAGGAACCCCACAGATAGGCAGAAGAGGGAACTAAAGCACCGGAATACTTGTTAAGCCCTACAGGCCTGTGTTCCTGCACGGTCGCAATTTCGGTGGAATTTAGTTACAGTGCTCTCACCAGGAAGCGTCTAGTCAGGCTGAATTATTGTGTGTTGTTGGCAGAGAACAGGACAAACACAATCATCCCAGTACCTGGGGTCCTTGCAGTAACAGGGACACATCTGGATCATCCCAGCAAGAAGTCCTTTTTTTTTTTTGTGCGTAGGAATTAACATAGGTAAAAACCAAATTCTCTGACAATTCCAAACCTGCCTACACAAATCAATGATCTGGGGAGATCAGCACATGGACAACATACACCAGATAAGCATTTTAAAGGGGGGCTTTCTGCAGCATTTTTTTTAATGGACCTATCTCCTCCCGCTTCCCTTCTCTAGATCTGGCCTTGGAATTATTTACAAGGCGTTGTGAACTTGCAGTCATCTCTGAGATGAGAAAGTATCTCAGCGCTAAAGGGAAGGTGAAATTCCATCACATTTTGTGACACAAATATTTTGAAATAGGAAAGACATTCCTTCTTAGCCTTTCCAAGTGAGATGTAATTACAGTAATTTTACTGCATAGCTACAAATACAAGCAGAGGGAAGGTGTGTGGGCAGCCCTGCACGCTGCATGGCTAACACAGGATGGAGGATTTGTGGATCCTCAACTCCCAAACCCTGGATCAGCTCCAGCCCCAAATACATCAGCAACATGTGACAAAAAAAAAAAAAAAGGGAGATCTCATCCCATTATTAGCTTCCTAGTGACCAGTCCATAATGTTTTTCCCAGAAAGTTATCTGCTGTTTAATTATGCCCTGCCCCAGTTTGGAAACTGCATCCTGTTCTTCATCTGAATCTGCCTGGAACCATCATTCAGGCACTGAATTTTTCTTTCCCTTTTGTCAGTAGTGCAAGAAATTCACCCTGGGTTTAGATTTCTGTATGTAAGTAGCTACACTCAGCGCTTGAGTCATGTCTCAGCTTCTTGTCAGTGCGCTAAGTTGAGCTCCTTAAACTTCAAATCATGACTTGTTTTCAAGTCCCTGGAGATACTTGCGACCTTCTTTTGAACTTTCTCCCCCTCTCTTTCCTCATTAGTTCCATATATTTTCTGAGGTGTGGACAACATGGTATAAATAGCCATAAACAGTCAGACCAAAGGTGCCTCTAGCCCCATGTCCTGCTTCTGGCAGCACATACAAGATTAACACCAGTGAAAACAAGGTGCTGCTCTCTTCCCTGCTACCTGCTCCAGCACCTGAGAGATCCGCTGCTCATGTATGCTCCTAACCTGAACTGGGATCACTTCCCAGTTTCTGCTTGGTGTTCCTGCTTGTAGGAATGCAGGGACCGCCTTAGCATATTTCTTGCCACTGCAGTGCTTCAGAAACTCACGTTGACCCCATCTGTGAAAAATTTCGAGTCCTCCACAGAATTGTAGCTTTCCAAGTCAGCTTGCGGGCTCCAGCAAACAAAACTTGCAGCCTGTTGGAGACAGTGCACATGATCCTTCAAGCTAACTTCTTGCCCTTGACTTTCAAGTCCTGATCTGGAAAGCCACCACGTGTTGCCTCCTGCACAAATTGCATTGAACTAGGATGTGAGGTTTTGCAGAAGAAAACATACTACATGCCCAACTTAAAACTTACAGAGCAGAGAAAGTGAGATACTAGTATTTGACTTCGTACTGCTTCCAACTCTGTCTGTGTTTCCCCTCCTATTTGGAAAGTCAGCCTGGCCTGTTTAGTTCACTAGTACTAAGTGGACTCCAGCCTACTGTAACATGCCAGCAGTGATGACATCTGAAAGCTTTCAGTGACCAGGGTGCCCTGAAAAGTGTAAGATCTACATAAATTAAAAATATTTAAATATAAAGTCAGTTCCCAGATTTTTTGAGACTTTATTTTTGGCGAAAGCTTAAAAAAATAAACCCAAAGTTGACAGCCTTTCTAAAAGAAACCTGAGAGTCTCTCATAATAGCATAATTGCTTCAAGTGTTTAGGCATTAAAAATAACAGCAATGTTATAGAGGAAGGAAGGAGTCGGCACTACTGCTGCTACCATTATTTCCTAGTACTTCCACATGATCGTGAGAGAAATCTTACCACGTTTGCATCTCCAGATGTACAGGTGTTTCCATATCACCCCCTGCCCTGACTCCTGCTCTCCTTCATCCAGTCTCACCCTGAATCCTGTCTCTGCTCCTCAGCAGACCAAAGGCACAGGCACTCATGTCCCAGCTTCCTTTATCTACAGCCATCACCTGCACACAAGACGTGCCCCCTCATTCCCAAGTTCATATCCCAAAGTCAGGGTACACACATCAGACCCCGCAGTTGCACACAGCGTCACTTGGTATTTTATCCAGGAGATGGGACAAGACACAGAAGGACCCCTCTGTTCAGGCACTTGTGGTGTCTGAGTCCTTTAGAGGCGGGTGAAGTGAGCAAAATGCATTCTGCAGCTCGCTGGGCTTTAGGAGCTGCCAGCTAGGTTAGTATGGGTCTGAGCTGCAATTTCCCAAATCGAGTGGTTGTGATGGATTATATTTATATCTCTGCTGTGCCGGCCTTCGACAAACCATCCCACACATCTGTTATATTAGAAGGCTTCAGCCTAATATTTTTTGAGCTGGGCATACGGGAACATGATTATATCATCTTTATTTGTTTTTCTGCATTCACTCTCACTCCTCCATTCTTCCCTCTCCCCACCGTTTATCATTTAGGGATCTGCTAAAACATTGCACATTTTACTCATCACTGTCTTTTTTTTTTCCCTTGTCAACAGATGCTTACCCCAATTCTGAAGTGATCTATGTGTGGACTAATAGCACCACAACATCTGTGGTGGTGGCCGAAGATGGTTCACGACTTAACCAGTACCACCTGATGGGACAAACTGTAGGAACTGAAAACATCAGTACCAGTACAGGTAGGGAGAATATTTCACCCGATGGTTGCTAATATCCGGAGCAAGAGGGGAGACCCACCGCCTCTGGTTACGTTGCAAGGAGGCTTGGGAAGCATCCATGGGACATGGGATATTGTGGGGGTCATGAGTGGTTTCCTGGCCACTTAGCAGAGGCACTGGAGTACTGAGAGGTTATGTGCCGGCTCTTGGGTACACCGCAAGGTTGTCGCTGAAGGTGCGTCCAAGCCCCTGCTATTTAACCGGAGCGCTGGAGAAGCTGGATGCAGCTTCTTGGCGACCGCCGTTGCTGAGGCTGCCAGTGCTATTGCTGGCTTATTTCCCTGTGGGAGGAACCACCCCGAGAGGCAACCACCACCCACACACTTGATCCGTTTCAATCATCGCTTTCAAATTATTTGTTTGATGAAACTGCACAAGTGGGAGGGAGCGGGGTGGGGGGTGGTGAGGGCTGTGGCGTGGCTCTGCAGCGTGTCCTGGGGACCACGTGGACGTAGAGGAGGTGCAAACCCCGAGGATTCCCATTTACTCCCAGGCTGTGAGCGGAGGCGCCAGATGTGGCAGCATTAGGGAGGCAAAGAAGCTTTAATCCCAGGCCGGGCACCCGCGTGAGCTGTGCTCCCCGGCTTCTTAAGGCTCCCACGCAAGGGCAGCCCTGGGCATGCATTGGCGGGGGGACTCCCGGGGAGGGGGGCAGGAGGGGGGGTCGAGACTGGGACAGGGGTCACGTGGGCTCAGCAGGACAGGGGCTTAACCAGGTTACACAATGCACTCCTCGGGAGAGCACTAGTATCATCCAGCCTGGGGGCTCCTCAGCTGGGAAGCGATGGAGGGAAGGGGGATTTCCTCTCGGGTTTGGGGACAGGAATGGGGGCAGCCTGCAGCGACCCAGCTGGGAGCATTTCCTGCTGGCAAAGCACCAAGGAGTCTTCTGTCCATGCACTGTGGACCTGGTGAAAAGTGATGGGCTCTGAGACAAAGGTGGCATTGTAGAGGACAAGGTATAGATCAGGAACCCACTACTACCCACAGGAAATTTAGGAGATGTGAAAACAGGCACATGCACACTCGCACGCAAAGTTAGCTGGACCAAAAGGTGAAGAAAGTTGCCCAAGCTGTCCAAACACAGCAGATAAAGAGGGGGCAGCTGACCTTGCCACTTACTCTCCAAACAAGAGACAGAGAGGGAAAGCTTGCCTCAGGCGGCACGGGGTGGGGGGGGGCCCAAAACACAACCTCTGTCTCTATCCTATAGGGCTTCACCCCCTCCCTTGCCCATTTCAGAAGACACAAAGCTGTTGCTAAAGCAAAGATATCTAAAGTGAAGAGAAGTGTATGGACAGAGTGCGTCCTTTTCCCGCAGAGTCATCGCTGCGGGAAAAGGACGAGTACTCTATCTCCCACTGAAGAGCAAAGACACTTTTTTCCTTACCAGTTTACCATCATGGCCGCGTTGTTTTCTGCAATGAATGGTAGCTCCCCTCTCGCCTTCATCGTTGCCAAGAAAAAGATCCAGAGGATGTACTGGGGCATCTCCTACAAGCTCGTCCCGCTCCTCAGAGCAAGAAAACCATCCAGCCCAGGCAGTGAGTGCTCCAGCGTGTCAGCTCAGGGCCACTTCCAGTCTGCAGCTTTGCCTGTGAAAGCTCCTTGACTCCTCAGCCCAAGGAACCAGGGGACTCTTCAGACAAACCCCAAAGTTTCTGGCCAGTAACCACCTCCCTCCTGTTTCTCAATATTTAGGCTAATAAAAGCTTGTTTTCCAACGTCAAGATTTTATATTAATGTCCCGGGTTGCATCTGGGCTGGCTGGATTCTGATTGCAGGGTGGATCACAAAGAGCAGGACGCAGATTGTAACTGGGGATTAGCAAAATACAAAAATCCGATTTTGCACAGGGAAAGCATCAGTCACTGATGGATTTGCTGGGCTTCATCAAGCTTGTCGGAGGCCAGTAATCAGGGTTACTTATGCACTGCCATCTAAGGCATTTCTTCCTTCTATTGAATTGTTGAATGTGAAAAAGAAAAACCAAATAGCTATTGTACAAATCCAAGTGCTTGGATCTTTTGTGGGGTTTTTTTTGACACACAAGTCAAACTGCGCAGCCCTTGCAGTTGCATAGGCAAAATGTTTGTGTTTGTCACAGGAGATTTATACTCTCCTTTCTAGCAGACTTTTTCTTTTTTTTTTTTTATGGAAAAGACCTGCACCAGTCCCTTGAGATTCTGCTGATTTCGTAGGCAAGCCACTAAATTTAGGTGCCTTCTCAGGACAGGTATTCTGGCACTCCTAATTCACAAACCAGTCTTGCAACTGGGAACCCTTTAGCCATGACACAAAGAACAGCTCTAACATGTGCCACCCTTTTAGGGTTCTTTTTTGTGCTATCACCCCCAAATGTCCTCCCCGCCAAAAGAGAAGACTCCTCACACTGCTTCCAACAGACCCAACATCTCTTACATCCCGGTGGTACGAGCGCTGAAAACAATCAGATACGGGCTTTGGGTCCAAGTGGATTTCACTGCTTTCCACAAATGTTCTGTTCCCCATACACAGAATCTCTCAGCACTAACATAGGATCTTCAGTGCCACAAAACAAAACAAAACAAAACAAAACCCCACTCTTTTATCTTCTGCCAGCTGGAGCCAGAGTTCTGCAATATCCAAAGCCTAAATAATAAAAGAGGCATCCGATCCTTTTTGCATCAAATTATTCTGATTTTTTTCTTTGAGCTTAATCTTTCTCCTGCATCACTATAAAAAGAACACAGGCTTCTCTCATTGGACAAGATATTCTGGGTGTCAGTGTGGGCAGGGACTGTGGCGACACAGGACCTGATGTCAGGGTCTTACCAGAATGGCTGTTGATACACCTGAGTCCAGGTGTATCCAGTAAGCACACAGGCCTGGGGGCTGGTCCAGCCTCATTAAATTCCTCTGTTGAATCCCAGCTTAATGGTGATGGAAGAACGCATGTAAGATCCTGGGAAATTTTTAAGCATTATCTCCATAACTCCATCATCTGGATTAGAAAAAATAAAAAATAATAATAACAAAAATGCTAGGCAGCTTTTAAAGCAAAAAAAACCAACCCAAAATACCCAACCCTTAAGGCAAGCAGCAGCACAGTAGCGTCACAGCCATTCTCGCTCTAGGGCTTTCCGTTAGTGCTAAATTTGTTATTAAAATTGGTCTGTGCAGTGGTGAGGTCACCCCATCCGGAACAGGATTCTCTTTTAAGTGCTGCATAAACTTGTAACAAAAAATGAGCTCTTGCTCAGGAAAGCTTATGGTCTGAGGATAAACAGTGGCCTTATGGAAGTGAAAGGGGGCTTTGCCGCTCCAACAGAGCCAGGATTTTGTTGTATGTAAACAAAAGGCCAACTGGGGCAGCTTTTAGCTTTACTTTAAGCGGTGGTCCCAGGGCATTAAAATACAAGCTGTGGGGTTTTCTTAAGCCCTGAGTTTTCTGGAGGAATGGTTCCTAGCATAGGCATTTTTGAAAGGGAAAGTATGGGCAATTGGAGAAGCTATCAGTTGGAAAGTACAAAATCAGAGTGATATCTTTATTGCAGCGGAGACAAGCGGTTAAGGAAAATGCTATGGTAAAAATCAAACGTGGAGGGCCATCAAAATGCAGGTATTCATTTTCTGCATTTTAAAAGGGGTGAGGGGCTGGGCGTGAAGGGGGCTCTGTTGCTCTGCTGAAGCTGTGTAGATTTTTTATTTTTTGTCTTGTGGCTCCCAAAGCATACTGTCAAATTCAGTAATGCACACTGCCACTCCTTAGTAAGCAGGGAAGCTGCCACTCAAACACTTCCCAGCTCAGTAGCAACTCAGAAACAGACTACAGGCACACAGACCCTGCTGCTCCCTGCAATCCTCAAACTGAATACTCCTAAACAAAGAGCAAGTGAGATTCCTCCTGAGACCACAGCATGTCAGCACCCCTGGTTCAAAATTACACTACATGGAAGCAAATTAGATGGCATTTTGCAGGGATTTTTCTCCCCAGTTTCATAGCATTCCCTGTCCATCTCCACATCCCTTCTCAGGGAGCTGTTCCACCAGAAAATCAGACTCCCAAAGAAAGCCATAAAGATCGAGGCAGGCTGTTAGGTGAGGTTTTTCTGTTTCCTGAAACATTAGAGGTGACAGCTGATCTGTTGATTTTGCAGTGCATATTTTATTTATTTTATTTTATTTTATTTTATTTTATTTATTTTATTTTATTTTATTTTATTTTATTTTATTTTATTTTATTTTATTTTATTTTATTTTATTTTATTTTATTTTATTTTATTTTATTTTATTTTAATACAGAGGACCTGAGAAAATCCAGATTAAAGCAATGCTATGAATTTGGCATATTAAAAAAAAAAAAAGACATGGAATTGAGCCCTGTGTCAGCTTTCAGTGAATTCTCCATGCAGGTAGTATAATATTCATTTGCACAAGTGAACAAGACATGGTGCAATGTCTGTCCAGCAACAGATTATCTTTCCAAGAGCTAAGGTGTACCAAATTCCAGGAAAACATCATGCACTAGAGGGATTTTTTAAATTTCTTTTTCTGGAGGAGCATTTTGAAGGGTGTGGGTACTGAGATCAACTCCCAGGATCCACGTATGGAGCTAGATTTTTTTGCAGCTTTGTCACTGGGACAGGCAGTCCTTCAAGTGCAGTGCAGGAGTGTCTGGACCGATTCTCCTTCCCGAAAACTGATGGCTTGGCAGCAAGAGTTGCCCTAACGAGGTTAAGTCCTGCTGCTAAATCAGGTTTCTAAGAGTAGCTGGCCTTAATCGTTACTCTGCTAAGACAGTTTGTAGGACCAAGTCAGAACCTGGCAGGGCTGAGGCAGTGCCGGCAACCTGAGCTTTTAAAACCTCTGAACATTGAGTCATCCCAGGTGCATGAAAGGACCATGGCTTCTCAGTGCTTCAGTGGATCTAGTCAGTCGTCTTCTGCTTCTGGGGACTAATATCACCAGCAGGATCTAGCAGCACCTCTGTCTCAAGTCCTATTTTTCCACAGCACAGAATTCCGGATGTTTTTCATGCAATTAAGAAGGGATGAATGGTACCCTCACATTGGGCTGGGGGGGCAGGGAGGGTGTGGAGCAAAGCTAACCTGTGTAACTCCCTAAATCAGTAAACCTCCCTAGTTTTACCCACATGCCCATTTTTCTCTTTCTAGGTGAATATACTATTATGACAGCCCACTTTCATCTGAAAAGAAAAATTGGTTACTTTGTTATCCAGACGTACCTTCCTTGCATTATGACTGTGATCTTATCACAAGTGTCGTTTTGGCTAAACAGAGAGTCTGTCCCGGCTAGGACTGTCTTTGGTGAGTATCCCACTGTTTCCCAGCATGTGGGAAATACCAGTCTGGCTTATGAAAGTGATTCTCTGTTAAAAAAAAAACAAAACAACCCAATCCACAGTGCACTAATGGTTATTTCTGCATGAGAGGTTCTAGACATCCCCTTGCTCTCTTCCAGTTTAAACTCAAAATTCTCCTGAAAACAGTCTGGGTGCTTTGTTTATTTATTTATTTATTAAGTTATTACAGAACTTGCTCAGGAATCAATTATATGATGATTAAGGGCAGAAGGCAGAAGAATCAGATTGGTGTGATTTGTGGGTTGTTGGGTTTTTTTCCACTCAGGTAAAACACTGGATGGTTTACTACAAAAAAATAAACATATTATCATATTTAGTGTCTACTCTAGCTAAACATTTGAAATAGCTTTGCCTTCAAGACATTTTGCTTATCTCTGTTTTAAGATATTTATCTGGGAAAACCGTGTAGAGGTTAATTAGTGACAATTATCTCTATTACCATCAAACAAATTAATACGATTTTGAGTTTAGAAAACATGTATTTACCACAGAAGTTTTCACGGAAGAATCCTTCGGGGTCTCTTAAATGACTCGATTTATCAGTAGAAGATTGCAGAAAATAAACAGTCTCAAGTGAAGGTTGATGAAATACAAAATTTTCACGAGATGAAAAATGAGGGGAGCGGGAGCAGTTTATTATGTAAAACTCGGTTCAGCTGTTCTTGAAAGAATCATTCTTCTGGATGCACTTACTGGAATCAGCCGGCAGCTTTGAGCAAAGATCAGTTCAGCAAGGTGTGTGGGGAGCGTACAGGTAGCAGCACTGCTTTGCTGACTGGTGATACCCCCTCTAGGGCTACAAAGCTGTAACCGAGAACTGAATTTTGTCCTGTTTGGGCCATCCTTCCACAGAGGATGGTAGTGGCAGCTCTGTCATTTACTGACCCAGGCGAAAGGAGGAAGTCAGTAACAGCCAACAATTTTGAGAATAAAATCCCCACGTGAGAAAATAAATTCATAATCCCACTTTATTATGCAAGTTACTGCTGAATGGGTTGCTAGCTGATTTTATAATGTACCACCTAATGAGGGACACAATATACATACACTGCATCAGTGTGCAGGGATAAAAGGCCGGTAAGGCTTTGGTCCATGTAACAGCTGCTACCCTTTAAAATACTTGTTAGATACGCTATAAATAGAGATAAACAGAACACTTGAGGGCAGAAGGTGGTTGTTTTGGTTTTTTTTCTTGGTGAACAAAGTATCTTGCTCTTTCAGGCCGTAATTTGCAAATACTGATGACCTCATGTGGCCTTCCTAGGTACCATGCTGAATTGGGGCCTGCTCATGTCTCACGAGGGATTTCATAAGGGATCTCATAAGGGTTACCAAACTGATCTCTGCCTCTTTTTTTATTTTTTTTTGTTTCCTCCTTTACAGGAGTAACAACAGTCCTCACCATGACCACCTTAAGTATCAGTGCCCGTAACTCTTTGCCAAAAGTGGCCTATGCTACTGCAATGGACTGGTTTATAGCTGTCTGCTATGCCTTTGTATTTTCTGCATTGATTGAATTTGCAACAGTCAACTATTTCACCAAGAGGAGTTGGGCATGGGATGGCAAAAAAGCTCTGGAAGCTGCTAAGATCAAGGTGCTTGCCTTACATTGTGTAAAATACCTAGAGCACAAAGCATTGACTTAGCATAGTTCAAATAACCACTTGGTTATTCGACAGTTTTCAGCTTCTTTGTGAAGAAGGTTACCTCGTGACATACTTTCACCTCCCTATAGAGGAATAAATGGCAAGGAAAGAGGCAAGGAAATATGTTGCCTTCCTTTCACGGAGATAGGCTATCAGTCTCCACCGTCTGTATGAGGTGGGCAGTTTTCAGGGGAGTACAGGGTTTTGAGTACGTGTGGCACTGGATTTCAGTGACCAAACTTCTGATAGTAGCAGACGTGTAAGATGAAATAAATCTCTGCAGAGAACTCCATGGGCACTCCTCCAAATAAATGACAATGCTGGCATTGAACGCCGTGAGTCAGGGGCCCACCACAGCATCCCAAGTAAGAAAGAGACACAAGAGAGGTTCTGTGAAGACAAAATTTTGAGATGAAATTAAAATTTTGGAATAGAACCAACTCTTAGCAAATGGTCTCTTAGCTGGAGAGAGCTCGTACCCACAGGCCTCTCGAGAGAGCAATACAAAGGGGGCAAGCTAGCAGGGGCATTGAGCCCTTCCACCACATGCCTTGATGCAGGAAGGGAGGGTGAGGTTCACCTCTTGGTAGATGCCCATCTCTGACGTGCAAGACCTCATTGTCCTGACAAAAGAAGCTGCTAAAGCACATGCCCGGTGGGATCTGGGTCTGGCTGGCCACTCTTAGCTTTCTCTGGCATCAGGGAAAGTTTAACCTGAGAAAGTGATATAAAATCAAAGCAGAAACAGCTGTTTGGGAGTCCGAGTCGGAATAGCCAACAGGCATTTGTTTGTATGATTGATTACGGTACTTAGATTTTTGGGTTAATATCTCAAGAATGTTTCCACTTCGTGTCCCCCAGTCTAATGTTTTGTTCTTTACCCTGCAGAAAAAAGAGCGCCAATTGCTGGGAAATAAATCAACCAATACTTACACCACTGGCAAGATGACCCCCGCACCAAACATGCCAAAGGACTCAGCCCCATCTGTCATCTCAAACACCGCATCTGCTCCAGTGAAGTCTCCAGAAGAAAAGCCCGCCGAAAGCAAAAAGACTTACAACAGCATCAGTAAGATTGACAAAATGTCCCGGATAATTTTTCCAGTGCTGTTTGGAACTTTTAACTTGGTTTACTGGGCCACATATTTGAATAGGGAGCCTGTTATTAAAGGTGCCAACTCTCCAAAATAAACTGAAGGACTCTAAAGCTACATGTGAGCCATACTTACAAAGCAGATGCTACCAAGGAAAATTTGAGATCCAGACAACTTTCTACATTTGGGCAATATTCTTCAGGAAGTTTTTTGCATGTTTAATAATATGTACAAATGATATTGCCTTGATTGTTTCTACATGTAACCTCAGATGTTTCAGAGACGATTATATTACTTACAGCAAAAGGTCTTTATAAAAGATCGGAAGACATTGAACATGGCTTCTTTGCTGCTGAGTATCTTGCATTGATAGTTTACAAATAAAATAAGTTATATTTTTTAACTGTTCAAGTGTACTACATATCGTGGTTTTTATACTTCAGATGTACAGTCATACAAATGTAGGCTTAACCTGTATTTTACAGAAGAGCTCCACTGTTGTCATCTGATAGGTTACTGAGTAACGCCAGTGGTAGATGTGCCAAATCACCAAGCGTAGGGCTACGTTTGAGCACCTTTACTGGTTATAGGTACTGCATTACTCCACGCATAAAACGACTCAGCCCAATTTTCATTGGAAGTTAATAGAATGCAGTAAATCCTAATGGGGATATGCTGATTTTCACTGCTTGAGCCTCTAGCTTGCAGTGAAGGAACATAGGGAGCAGAATGCTACTTGTGTATATAAAGGTGGTGGAATTTTGCCCTTAAACGAAAACCTGAAGTTTGGATTTTGCCTTCCAAGGAATTCTCACAAACAATTCTCAGTATTTATTCCAAGAATTAGAGATATATTGCATGAAATTCACATAGATTAGGAACATACTTGTGCAAATAAAACTTTAAACCGCAGCAGTAGACATTTTTATTAGGGTAAAGTAAATGGTGTTTGGACATTTTCCCAAGAAGAAGATTGCGTTATATTAGCAGAGATTAACAGTAAAGAATTACAGTAATTCTGAAATAATTATTACTTGTTTCCCATAGTGAAAACCAATCAGCCAACACTAAGAAGTGTGATCAGAAAAAAAAAGAAAGGATGTACTTCACGACAGCAAGGTGTTTCAGTGACAATATTGACAGAAAGGTCTTTGTACTGTCCATATGAAACTTTTCTATAAAACGCCTTGCTGCTGCCAATGTGTTTTGCTTTCACAATGAATGAGAAAATGCAATCCTAGTTTTCAGCTCTTTCCTCCTTGGCATCCTTTCTTTGTTCCGGAAGCTTTTGTAATTTAATCTTAATGTTTAAATAAAAAATACATTCAACATTTGATTGCAAAATGTCATTCTTGTACTGGTTATCCTTTTAGAGAGACCGAAAAATCACCACAAGAGCTGAAGAATTAATTGGAAAACACATGCACTTGCACTCGATCACATGTGTGCATGACACATCCTTGTTCTTTCCCAGAAAGGTACATGCTGAGTGAAGACTGTGAATCTGGATGTTTCAGAATTAAGCACTACTGTGCTAGGAACCATCAGCCTCACGTTCAGTCCGGGACAGAGAGGAGAGACTCTATGCTTCACTTTGAGGTGAGGGTCTGGTCCAGGATTGGGGAAGCTGTCTGGGCTTCTTATGCATCTTTTCTCATCCCCTTTGTTCCTAAACATCACCAAGAAGAAAATCTTGCACACCTATCCCTCTTCGCAGCTTTTCTTTTGATGTGGGATTAGAAACCTGCAAATTCTCAGTGGCCACAGAGGAGCCACAGGACTGAGGAGGTGACTGAAAGGGGGTAAAAAGGAGAAACGGATGGGCATGCCTATCTCAGCTGCAGCGCTGTCCTGAGCCAAGGCAAGCATTTCTAGCTCTGTCTCCACATATCTTTGAGCAGCCACACACCTCCCTGTTTGTCATTTCCTTGGTTTTAGAAGTGGGATTATGGTACCTGAATGCCATGAGTTCAGCCCTTTGGGGATCAAAATCAGTGAAACACTGCAGACTCCACTGGGAGGCAAAACTATGTAAAATCCTATGGCTATTTCTTTTCTTGCATGCAGGTTATTCCCACCAAAAGGAATAACCTGACAGCAAGACCCTGTGTGTTCATGGGGAAGAGCACTTAGCTTCGCCAAGTCCAACAGGGACGCGGTGTGGGGCATGCACACCTCATATTGCACAATTCGCTGTTTTCAGCACTGCTGAAACACTAAACCACCTGGGGACTGGCAGAGGGAGCCGACCTTTCTGCATATGCAAGGCTGACCCTCTCAGTTGCAGCCTCTTCTGCCCCTTGCTGTGGCCACTGAGATGTACAATGAGTGCGGTGCGAGGGTCCCGGCAGGTAGATATCCAGAGGAGGGGAGGTGAGCCCACCATGCTGTCAGGGCTAGCAAACATAATGATTCCTCTTACTTGGGATGTGCACAGCTAGGGAACTGGGTTCTTGCAGCCATTTGGTGCGAGGCCACATTCCTCCATGGCATGGCACAGTGATGAAGGAATGAAGGGCACAGTAGTGTCCTACTTTTGGTCACAGAGGGAGACTGCCTACACCACTGCAGATGAGTGGGTGCTCTCTGCCCTCAAGTCTTCACCTGTGGTTGATGATGACAGGGCCTGTCGTTGACTCGCATGGCAGAGGGATTTGTTCTGGGTAACACATCTGGGCAAGGCTTCTTGCTAGGAATGATTTTACTAACAGCTTGCTATTCCTAGTCTTACCAGAACAGCAGATGAGGTGAAACTCTTGCCAGCACAAATCACCAAACTAATCTTCCTCAACCAGTTGTCTGAGGATGATGGGTAGACTGACAAGGACCTATCAGGACACACTCCACAGATGACTTGACCTTTTTTTGACGCCGTGGTATCAGACTGCCATGCTGTTGGCACATGCAACCCCCATTTCTGGCAGGTAGGTTTCAGTTTGGGTAAGCTCGACTCTCTTCCCAACCCTTCTCATGGCCTGCAGGTAGCACAGGCTCAAACTTGTTTTATCACACATTTTTCTTTATGATAATACTTGCAATTGGAAAAGACACACTGGCTTCTGTTCAGTAAGAATATTGCTTAAGACTTCATCCCCTTGGATACCAAACATTCCAGGGATTTTTTTTTCCACAACAAGATTAGGTAGTTGTAGGGTTTTAAAAGAAAAACAGTTATTGAACAATGATGTTCCAAAGATTAAGGAACTAATGGGACAGACACAGAACGAAGCCAGGTTCTGTGGGTTCAAGTTCAATCTGGAGCATGGGACTTTGCCACAAATCTCTAAATAGATTGAAATTATATCAGGATCCTGAGATGCCGATTGCCAGAGGAGTACTCGGATATAATATCGTATATACCTGTCCTGTTCCTCTCTCCAAAGAGCATCTGCTTCTGCTCACTTCCACAGGAAGGATACTGTGTTATCCAGACTTCTGTGCAGACCCACAGAACTACTCTGCAAATGTTCTTCTGCAGGAGAAGGCTGATGCACAGGAATGCCTCAGCAGACCCTGGGCTACTGAGTAGTTGTGAAAGTGGCACCAGAGTGCTTCTGGGACAATACGGAGGCTGTATTTACTACACTTCTGAACTCTTCGAACAATCTGTGAGCCTCCAGAGGACACCATGTATGGTAAAAGGTTGTCTGAAGACAGATGAATCCCAAAACAAGAAAGAAAAAGCATCACAAGAAATTGCTTAGCACTTCTCCTCAAGCTTCCACAAAAATCCTCCAGTGTGAGGCTCTGCCATACACAAATGAGAAGCTCAGAGCCATCTGCATCACCTCCAGAGCCACCCTGCCTCCCTCGGAAGGTTTTCTGTGCTTATTTGCTTGCACCCAAGTATGGATCTTCCCCTGAATGGCTCAGTACCATTTTCTCGTCTCCACTGCAGGACTCAGTGCCAGGGACTTCTTTACTTACATGGAGAGTCCCTTTGTCTTCTCTGAATAGGGAACTATCTGCAAACACTGGAGTTGCACGGTCACAGGATCATCCCCTTTGGGGTTTTATGTTTGTTTGTGGTTTG
This sequence comes from Heliornis fulica, assembly GCA_013399135.1. Classification (NCBI taxonomy): domain Eukaryota; kingdom Metazoa; phylum Chordata; class Aves; order Gruiformes; family Heliornithidae; genus Heliornis; species Heliornis fulica. Next base: position 178,301 of record VXBZ01005788.1, read on the forward strand.
TTTCTTTCATGTTTTTTTTTTTTTCTAAACAGTTTATTGGAGTTTACCTGATATGTAGAAGACCTGATAATTACCATTCACCACAGATATTTTTACATAAATAACTTCCAGTTATATTGACCGTTGCTTTCTGTCTTTGAAGGTAAAGGTAGAAAATAATGATTAGATCTCATCCTGTTCTTATGGATTTGCTAAACCAGGTCGACGTTTCCTGAAGAAACTCCCTATGTTACATTTCTCAGAGAATCCCACGCACTCCTAGTCCTTGCTGAGAACTGCAATGAAGGAAGAAGAAGAAGCAGCCACCTCACAGCGTGAGCTTCTGCCTGAACAGCAGGTGTTGTCCCATAGTTTGGGAGATGCTTCAATAAATTGATTGATTCCCGGCTGGAATACTTAAATGCCACCGCCTCACGCCACAAAACACCTAACAATTTAAATCTTTCTACAGTCAGTGGAACTGTTTGTGTGGGAGACCATTACTCATAGATGGCATCTGAACTGTGGGAGATGGGAGCATTTCCCAGATTCTGGCTCAAAGTAAACACCTTGGCCTTGTCCTTTTCCAGGGTGGGGGGTGGGGTATCTGAATGTGATTTGTCCTCTGGTCTTCCCTGGAAGGAGCATGGGCCTTCAGGAGTGGGGTGAGCTGTGTCACTGTCCCTGGTATAGGTGAGCTGGGATGCTGCAGGACAAATGTACTTCACAGCTTGGCCACAGCAGAAGAGAGTAATAAATGGGAATTGCTTGTTGTTGGGTTTTCTCCTGTATGCTTTCAAGAAAAAANATGTGAACTATAACAATTCAACACTGGAGAGTAAGTGTGTGCAGCTCCACTGCCAAATTTCCTCACTTGCACACACTAAGAATGAAAGAACAAGTCAAATACAATGGAAAAGGTTTTCATTTCTGATATTTGAGCTGTGCCAGTTTACTCCAAGGATGAATTAATTTAGGCAACAGTATATTTTCTAAAGCTTATCCCTCTTCTGTTATCTTGAATTGTGTTCTCCTTTTTTTTCTAAATGGAATATGCCCTTTGTGCAATAACTGAACATGTTTGTACAAAACCAAGAAGGAAATGATTTTATGAAATAATCTTGTCTTTCAAAAATTCTTGCTGAGCATTTAAATTCCAAGAAAACTGAATGGAACTGCTTTGCCATCTAGTTTATGCAGACAAGACGAATGTAGCACTTGCAAGGCTATTTGTTTCTTAAATCTGGATATAATGTTCTTTGTAATAAAGACATATTTCCCCTAACACCCTTGCTCCTCAGATTGGAATTGATGTTGAAACATTCAGAGAAACCTAAATTACTCTAAAGGACTGTTTAATCATATCGCTTTCATTCTTTCTGCCTTTTCAGATGTTGTTACGTCACTACAAATATGTCCATCACATCAGCGAGTTCTCAGATGACATCCTCACCTTACTGATTTAGCATCTTCTACTATTTTATTGTGGGCATTTGTTCAATTTTGAGAAAGTCATAAAGAGTGGAAGTTAGATTTTATGAAGCCTGAAGGACTTCTGAAGGATCTTCCTAGGATTACCACTAATTTAAACTCAAGTGCAAGTGCTGCACTATTTGCCTTCTCACTGCAATCCTTAAAAGCAATTATCACTTCTCACAGTCATCATGTCTTAAATGTTGCTGTTTAAATTGGCCCTGGCTAAAAACAAAGTGGAAAGAAAATTCAGAATGTTGACTGAAGATACCAACTCATTTCAGTGAGATGAATTTGGAGAGCTTTTGAGAAATGCCAATAGATTGCAATGCACTGGACCTACAATGATAGGTTGCATTTGTAGGTGGAAAAAATTGATAGGACAAAAAACATTGCGTAACTTGTCACACATATAAAAACAAATGCTGGAACCAGACACACGCAGAAGTCTTGGCCTCATTCTGAGTGGATCTGAGATCAGTTCCTCATTCACCACAGGCTGATGTTACTGGTGACCTCAGGACAACCGCCTGGGGGTTGTTCAGAGCCAGAAGTCCAGGCCTGCCTGCTCTTGAAGCCCACGCTTCTGCCAGCAAGCCTACACAAAGCTGCTGTAGAGCTGGAGCACAGCAGTGTTAGGCAGGATTCTCTGTGTCAGTGGTGAGCCCCGTGCTGAAGGACAGAGCTGAGGGTACACAGAAAGTGTCTGGACCTCTGAGGTTCAACTTCCTATATCAAGGCAGATTTAATTGTTTGTTTAAAGTGGAGTGCTTCCAGCAGGAACCACAGGGACCTTCAGCTAGAATAGACTGGCTCTGGTCTGTACTATATCCCTAATAAGCCTCCAGACCTCCTAACAAGGTCTCCAGGAGCTGTAGGAGACAGGTTTCAGCCCTTTCCCTGTTTGTCTCAGAGCAGGGCCAGCTCCCTCCTGCACTGCTGCCTCAGCCACCACGGTGCCAGGAAAGCCATCAGTGAGGGCTCTCCTTAAACCATTAATCAAGGGAAATTTCAGGTACACAGTTTCAGAATTATCTTCAGTGCTAGAAAGGGCACAGCCATCTCTTGCAAGCAAGACACGGTCTATGGGATCCATTCCTTCCCTCCACATTTCTCTCATTTACAGTGACTGGTTGCCTGCACAGCTGCTTTTGGAGCCTCTTGCTCCATGTCCATCCCCTCCAAGAAATACTGCCAAGAATTCCTCTGGAAAAGACAGTTGTCCTCTGTGAAAATGCAGTGAAAGGTACATTTAAGTGCAGATCCCTTTAATAGTGCTAGAGAACACAAACATTTTAGTATTATTACAGGGTGCTATAAAATGTTCCTTTGTTAAAGCATGTGGTGGATAATCACAATCCATACCTGAATACACAGACTGAAAAGGCTCAGCAAAGGCAAAGGAGCATGCTTAAAAGTAAGAGGAAACCTTGTAAGTACGACAAAAAGAGGAAAAGCAGAAATGCCTGAAATATGCCTCATCCCATGAGGTATAACAAAGAGTAGGGCTGAAGTATTCCTTCATCGACAACACGGAGGACAAGGAGGGCGACAGAAAGCGATCCCTAAAACCTTTCCTTTCCTTTCCTTTCCTTTCCTTTCCTTTCCTTTCCTTTCCTTTCCTTTCCTTTCCTTTCCTTTCCTTTCCTTTCCTTTCCTTTTCCCATAAAGGTGATAATTAATGGCCCATAAAGCTGTACTCGAGCCTTGGGGCTTGCTGTCCCGCTGCAAGGGCAGAGAGGGAATATTCCCTCAAACACTGTGCGGGGTTTCTCGGAGGTCTGCGTCACTTCATGACTGCCCACAGCACCAGGACACGGTCACGGAACTGAGTGTCCTGCCGCTGGATGCAGGCGAGGGGGGACACAACGCCGTCCCGACCCTCTCCGTTCCGTCTGGCCCGCCCCGCCCCGTCCCGTCNGGGGTAGGGGAGCGTCACCGCGGCGCAGCGCTGACGGACGCCCGGTTCTCCGGCGGCCGGGGAGGCGAAGCTGGACCGGGGCTCGGCATCGCTCCTTGCAAATCGCCGCCGGTGTGTTACGCCGCCCGTCCGGGCGGTGGCGGGGGGGGGGCAGCCCCTGCCGGGCAGCCGCAGCCCGCTCCGCCAGGGACCGCGGCAGCCACCGCCGCAGCATCTCCCCGGCGGTTTGGTCTGCCGGGCTTCCCGGCGGGGGGCGGCGGGGACGGGCTGGGCTTCTAGTTACTCGACTTGAGGGTGCGTGTGGAATGTGCGGTAGCGAGAACCCTCTCTGCACGCAGGGCGCTTCCCGTCGTCGCCTTCCAAACGCTCAGCCACTGCGCGCCGGGACGTGGGGTACCGCGATCGCGGAGCCCTGAGTGGTGTTTCCGTAAGAACCCGACCTTCGGGAAACCTTCGGGTTCCTGAGAGCGCCCTTGGCCGCAGCGAGCTGCCGTGAGGCGGTGCCGGCGGCGGCGCGGAGCCCGGTACCGGCGTTTCTCCCGTAGCGGGGAAGGCGGCAGCTCCCGCCGCTCGCCCCGTCCCGCCTCCCGCCCGCCCCGCAGCGCCGGTGTCTCCGCAAACTTCCCATCAGCGGATCGCCGCGCTGCTTAACCCGATGGAAGGCGCGCTTTCCCACTGCTACTTCTGGTGAAATCCAGGCAATCCCCGAGCTCCATTCCTCCCTTCCCTTCCTCCCTTCCCTTGAGTGTGATGTTTTGTCGAGGGAGGAGGCGGACTGGAGTACACCTGCATTTCTCTACTGGCGACGGAAAAGAGCACAAGTCTTGTAGCAAGTGATTATTAGCAATTCGCAGCAACTGCAATTAGCCAAAGTCAGCACGAAAAAACTGTTGTATAATCTAGTAAAGAGACATTTAGATTGGGGAAAAAAAACCCAAACCAAAACCAACCTACCAAAACCAAAAACCCAACCACAACCCAACCCAGAGTGCATGACTGGGAATTAATTGCCTGATTCATAGCGGATTTTCCCTAAGCTGTCTCGTTCCTTCAATAAATAATTTCGGGAACAGAACTCTCTCCAGCCAGCTCTTCTAGGCATCATGTAGGAGTTTTTCTAAAAGCAAGACTGCATCTGCCAGCAGAACTTTTTCTTTTTTTTTATTTTTGAGTCATAATTAAATACGACTCCCCCAGAACTTGAAAATTATGCCTAAGGCGGGAGGAAGCGAAGACTTTATGCTTTCGAGATTCCTGTTCACAGTACAATAATCACCTCTAGCAGAGCTTTTTATTTCGAGACTACCGCCACGTAAGTGAAATTTTGTCATTTCCGATTCTGAAAGCAAAGGACAATGAATACTCTTATCACCCTGCTGCCTGGTGCAAAACCCCGCACACCTGGGCAGAACTGAAGTCGCTAAAAATCACATCTGTGCTGTTCTTGTGGACTTGGAAGACACGTTATGTCCAGACCCAAACTATTTTTGCCCTGAACACACTTGGATGCCGTCACCCTTCTGAGTTCTCACAGCAGAAAATCCTTGTTTATTCTAAAGTTCCCAATATACACGTAGATCCATGTAGCTCGGTCTACCGCATGCCTCTCTCTTCTCCGTGTGTGCATGCTACAGCCATACTGTGTGCATATATATATGTGTGTGCATCCCCGCATCTGTGAAAGCATGCAAACTTCTAAATACGTACAGCCTGATACAGAGACAAATACAAACACGTTGCGTGGTGCATGTTTGCCATTCTGCCTGTGGAAGACGGTACTGTAGATCCCGTTCTGTAGCCGTACTGGTTACATGGATCTGCGTCTATACGTATGTGCATCGGGATGCCCGTGGTTCCGACCACTCCGAGAGCAGAGGCAGCGCCGACCCCTCTCCCTCCGTCGGAAGAGAGCACCTCCAGAGCCCTGGGAGGGGGGGCCATCTGGCAAGTGAGTGTAGGCCTTGGGGGTGGAGGCACCACCCAAAACGCCGGGGGGAAGCTGCCGCCGGGCTCCGCGGCCCCCTCGGGGGCATCGGGTTGGTGACGGCGGGGAGAAATTCCCGCTGCGGGCTGGCGTCTGATTGCGGGGGGAGGGCTTGCTGCTCCCCCTCTCCCGTGTGTGTGCATGGTGTGTGTGTGTGGTGTGTGTGTGGTGTGTGTGTGCCCGCCGGGGCGGGGGCAGGGTTCACTTCCCGGCTCCCTCCCACCCTTGCCGGCGAGGCGGGTACCTGTTGGGCAGGGAGCCGGGACGAGGGTGCTCCCCGATGCGGGGCGGCCCTCAACAGCTCTCCGGTGCTGCGCTGCTGGGCTGGCCGCGGGCCAGGCTCTCCGCGGACGGGGTGTGGGCGAGGTACACCCCTTCTCCCCACACCCCTACCACCCCGGCCCCAGCCCACCCTCCGCCCGGCCCACCCTTCTCCACGGCATCCGCGGCCCGGCGGGGCCCGGGCTCCGCCGCGCTGTGCACAGCCCGGGGGGCACGGCTAGCGCCAGCCGGAGGAGCGGGAGGGGCCGCACCGCTGCTCCCGGCAACTGATTCCCAGGAAGCGGGGAAGCGCCGCAGCTCGGTGTCCGCTCAACACCTGTCAGACCGCGGAGCCTGATTTATACCTGGCCCTGGCAGCCTCTCCGCTGGGGATT
>VXBZ01005788.1:184666-197490 GCA_013399135.1 Heliornis fulica
TCCCCGCTCGCTCGCCGGGTCCCGCTTGGCTGTCCGGACGGCTGCAGCCCCGCTGCCGCCGCTACCGGTGCAACGGCCCCACCGCGATCCCTCCCGGCGCCGCATGAACCCGGAGCCAGCCCGGCAGAAAGTTTTCCCGCTCCGGCGGCTGCCAGTGTCCGGCACCCCGCGGGACGGCGTCCAGGCGGGCAACCGCCCTGGCTTCCCTCTGCGCTTCGCCCCCGGGGACCTTGCAGATGGGGCCGGCGTGAGAAGGTAGAGGACAGCGGCAGGAAGTGTGAGCCTGGTGGCCGGAGCCAGCTCGGGAGTGCCTTGGGGGGCCTCAGACTCGGCTCGGCGGGGGGGGGGGGGGCGCGTGTGGCGGGCCGAGCCGGGAAACCCCTGGCCCCTGCCTCAGGAGAGGGAAGGGTATCCACGGCGGGCTACGGTAACGGCGAGTGGGCGAGGGGCCAGAGGACACCCGTGGGCTGTAGCTGTGACAGGGCCAGGCACTCCCTCGGTCCCGGTGGCCGTCTAAGGCACTAAGAAGGGCTGCCCCCACATAGCCCAGACAAAGGTGTCACCTCAGCCTCACTGCAGGCGTGCTCAGAGGCCTTCCCCTTCCCCTGTTCTCGGCAGTCTGCCCCATAGCTGAGTGTCACCGCTCTCCCAAATCCACAAATCCACACAGAAACTAGAGGCTGCTCCATACCATACTTAGACACATGTGTCGTAGGAAATAAACCATTTCCCCACAAACTCTCAGGGTTTTGCAGCCTTCATCTTTTGCAGTTTACGCACTGCCTTCTCTCAGTCTCCTCACAAGGTGAAAACTAGTGGCCCTAAGGAGTTTGAGGAAGGTGTGTACCTTTTTTTTCTTCCCCAATTTGAGAACGGCATGCTATCATCCCATGCCTCTTTCTGTGGAAATAGCAGGAATGTTTGGGGAGTTAGGCTACAGGTGAAAATACAACCTCAAGTGCCTTCAAGGAGCTTAACTGTGTAGAGACAAGCAAGGGAAGTGAAATAAACTCTTAATGAAGAAACACCTTGAAAAAATGTGTCTACTGTATTAGTCAGATCCACTGTGAAACCTCCACCCTCAGCCTTAATCTAGATGGTGGGTAGGAATTTGAATGGTTTGGAGGTACTTTCTAGGAAACAAACTGCTATAGTGAGGGTATTAAAAAGTTCTGCCAGTGATTAGACTGGTGTTAAAGAAGTGGCTCCCTGAAATGGGAATCATGATCTTGCCTGAGCTGGTTCTCATTTCCACGTGCAGTCTGAATGCCTCCGGTAAAGTTGTGGTGGGTGCAGTAGAAAAAGACGTAGGATTTGTGGTCCTTTCCTGTCAGCAATTCAACATCACCACAACATTTCAGCTCTGAAATACCAGCCATCTATGTGTGGAGACCGTGTGTCCTTTGAGAATGGTTCTGTAACTGCAGTATTTAAAGCATAGGGCTTGTTGTGAATCTGAGGGAGAATGGAAAAAAAGAGCCCTTGGGTGAATTATACAAAAAAGATGAAGCTTTTTAAAAACTGCTCGCTAACAGAGAAGGGGTGGTTGTCTATTTAAAATTTTCTGTAAGTTTTCTCTACTTTTGCAACTTGGTTGTATGAGCTGTCTCCCTGTGGAAAATCTTCAGGGGCTAGATTTCAAAATTATTTTTATATAGAAATTGTACCCAGAGCACTTGCAATTTGTGAGGTCATATTAAGTGATTCATGACTAATCCTTAGGGGCGTATTGGCTGTAGAGCAGTTTCAATTAAAAGTTTCATTAAATGCTTCAGTGGTGGTCTACAAGCAAAGTTGAGGGATGATGATGCTCTGTGATTACATTTTCGTACTTGTATTCATTTTTTTTCTATTAATTTGGAGTGTCTATCAAGACTTTGGGATATCTGATATTTTAAAAGAGACTAGTGTAATTATAGGGAGAAGGAGAGGGACAGTGATGCACTGATGTGTGTGGTGTAGCCCATAAATAAGCAAGGCTGGTGCCTCTGATTCTCCATTGCTTTGGACCTTGCATAATTATTGACATTTGTGTAAACAGGTTGCAAAATTACATTGTAACACAAGGGCAATTGCAGTTCAAAGCAACACATGATTACTGCTGTAGGTTCCACCCCTGAGGTTATCTTTTCTCCTGATAACTTCATCTCAGTTTAACTGTCATAGATTTTCTCTAGTGAGAGCCATCAAACAGATTTGGTTTCTAAGATACCAAAAGATACATCTCCAAACCAATATTTTACTGTTCAAGCACAAAAAGCCACGCAAATGAAATTAGTCTTGTGTGAAAATAGCTCTAGCTGTGATTTCTGGGTAAACTGTAGTTTCACCACATTTGTATTAGCATACTCATAAAACAAAACCAATCTATTTATGAAGGAAAGGCACAGCTCTTAGTGGAGTATTGTGGCTTTTTTTTTTTTAAAGTCATTAAAACTACAGGGAAATTCAGATTAATTTATGCAATGTATTTGTGTGCTTGTGGTAATCCATCTCAAATTCAAGGAGCAAGCTCTTAATTCTAAGCCTTGTAATACATTACACTCTGAAATGCAGGCACTGAGAATATAATAATTTATTAATAGGATAAAATGATCAGGAAGTACTAAAAGATCTGAATTTTTAATACTCTTATTAGCTTTTGTGCAAGAGATGAATCAGTTGTCTTGATGTATTAATAAAATAATACTGCAAATGTTTGCTTTTTGTAAGAGTATATTGTAAACTAACTAGTTGGGATAGGTTGGTTAAAATACAGGACATAAGATACTACTCTGATAACTGTATTAACTCCCAGAGTATAATATTTTGAGAGACTGTCTGAGGACAATTTCTAAAAAATTCTCAGTCATGACCCATCAACAACTGTTAATGGGAACATCCTCTTTGCAAGAACAGCCTAAGGCTGGGTAGATGCAAACCCAAGGCAGGTGTCTAAAACTTCTCAGTTGAGTGTGGAGATCTGCCCAGCATGCAAATTCAGATTTTAGTTGTGTAAAATAACAGCTATTTGTTTGATTTCCTATTGCAGCTCTAGAAAGGTTGAAGAGGATGAATATGAAGATGGAACAGCTAACCAAAAATGGGTTTTAGCTCCAAAAACACAAGACACAGATGTGACCCTTATACTAAACAAGTTGTTGAGAGAGTACGACAAAAAGCTGCGGCCAGATATTGGAAGTAAGTACTGCCTTCTGCACGAGTGAGGAGAAGCATCTGTGGGTGCAGAAAAGACACAATGTAGGATTTTGGTTAGTATGCCTGAATGTCTGGGAAAGTGGAGATATTTTATTATTTTTTTTTCTCCTGAAATTAATTTCCAAGACAGTATTTTAAAAATTCTCATTTTCCTGTAAGGACAGGGTGCTGTCCTGGTTTGTTTGTACAGAGTTTGTGTAGAGATATAGAAGGACTGGCTTTAAAGTATCAACTTGTGTATAGTTTCTTCTCCAGGGCAGTAGACGTCTCCAAAAGAAATCTGATCAGATGGATACATTTGGGCAGTACTGCTACCTATAGGTAAAAAAATTTACCTAAGAGCTGGTATATACACATATAGCAATTTTGAGCTATTTTCTGTGAGGATTTTCTAGGTATTGTGTTGGGGGGGTTTTAACTTGTATAATGAGGTTGTGTTTTTTAGATGGTACTTTTTACTTTTTGTGGTTATACCCTCTGCCTTGTTTGCACCCTTAGATCAGAAAGGTTATAGCTCAACTGCTGTTCTGTTTGTTCACAGTAAGTTTGTCTGACAGAAATCAGAGTCAATTTGTCATTTACATTTGCTCCACCTTGTATATACTGTAGAGTGACCTGATAATGGGAAAAGCTCAAAACAACTATGTCTATAATTTGTTTTTCCTAAATTTTGTGGAGATTAGAGAGAGAATTCCTACCACTGATAAGTGAAACTACCATTTGCTAATGACAACTTTATTGATATGTTTTCCAGGTGATCCCTTTGAGTTTAGAGAGAAGTAAGACCCATCTGTATGTGTCCATCATTACATTTATTAGTGTTTCATACCTACATATTTATACAACAGTTCATAGAATCACAGACTGGTTTGGATTGGAAAGAACCTCAAAGATCACCTTGTTCCAACCCCCCTGCCATGAGCAGGGACACCTGCCACCAGACCAGGTTGCCCAAAGCCCCATCCAACCCGGCCTTGAACACTGCCAGTTTCACAAAACCTCATGGTGTGAAAGAAAGGTGGTTTTTTTTTTTGTGATGGTTTTTGTTGTGGGTTTGTTTGGTTTGGTTTGTGGTTTTTTTTTTTTTCTTCCCATAGCTATTACTTTTTCATAGTATTTACGAAGATCATATTTGATAGCCGTGTCTGTTTTTAACACTGAGTGACATTTATCTCTCTCTCTCTCTCTACTAAGTTTGTCATACTGGATTTAGCTGATCTTTAATATCTGATGGAGAGGTGCTTTAATGCAGTTCCCCACCCATATCAACATCTGGAAGACAATTTCAGACTTTTTTTATTTTACTTTGTACACCGTGTCCTTAGATCACTGACTTCAGGCAGAGTAAATTATGTTATGCCTGTGTGGGGCAGAGTAATCATTCAAAGTCCCCATGAGAGTTGTCATAAAATCAGTAGAGGTCAGACATATCCTAGAGCACTGGAAAATCATTGTTGCCAAAATAATTCCTTTTGTCTGTCCAAAAACTTTCATAAATCCTGTTTTAGAGAAAGGAGTTAAATTACACAGCTCCTCATATATCGTACCAAACAGAGATTTCATGGTTCTTAACTACATCTATCTATTTATATGAAGTATCTCAGTCCCAGGCCATTTTTCTCTTTGATAGGAATCTGGCTATTTCAGAACTTGAGCTGAGTGTTATTCAGATGCTAGAGAGTTTACTTCACCTCTGCTTCCTTCCCTAGTCCCTCTTCCCTCCTCTCCTACCTTTGATGTGGATAAATAACATTGCCCTTTTGAAGCTGGGGATCTACTGCATTTTGTCAAGGAGAACACCAGGGGAATATTAGAGAATCAGGCACTACATCTCACTTCCCCCAACTGCTCGCTGATGCCTCGCACACATGCACTTCTTCCTTTCCATCTGGGAGAAGGTTATCCTCCAAACTAGATGGTTGGCTTGTCCTGGCAATTGAACTGGGTTCCTGCCCTGAAGGTCCCAGTATCAATACAAACCTCTTAAAGCGTAATACCTGTCGGTTAAAGCACTAGGAAGAAAGAGTAGCAGACCAGGTTACATGGAGCATACAAAAGAAAACAGATGTTTTGGAATTTTTAGAAGGCATGGAATGAAACAGTGGAGAAAGAGAGAAGTAATTCTCAGAATCAAGAAGAAGGGCAGCCAGTAAAAGGCACTGAGTGTTAAATCCTGGACTAACATGCAGTCAGCTACTCATTAGGGCTTTTACATATGTGCAGTGCTGCCTGTAAGCAAATCAGCTGTCCCACAGGAGAGGAGGGGACACTCGCCAATTCATGCCACATCGCTCTCCACTTATTTTTTCTGATCATTTTTCATCAGTGCTCCTGAAGAAATTGTCTTCACTCTGAATGCAGTCAGAAAAGCCTATGAAAATACTGACTGTGCACTTCTGGAGGTTAGAGTTGCCATTTTTAGTTCACTTTTGTAAGCTAAAGCCCATGGGGAGAAGACTGTGACATAGAAGGTACATGCTGGCCCAAGAAGTGACTTTTCCTATGCTCTCCCATCCCTCCCAGGGCAGCTGATGTTTTGGCTAGCTCAGGTACCTTTTTCCAGGTACTACCTCAAACTGTGCAGGCATGTTCTGAGTGCTCACTTACAATACCATGGGCACAGAGTACGCAAGGAACCATATCACCTCTAGGTCAGGAGACCACATCAGTGGTCTAGGCTTTCATCACATGCTCAGTCTGCACTCAGCAGTACAGGCATCCTATGCAAGGTTCCAAGACAGGTTGTTCAATCCACTCTTTCAAAATCCTAAGTATTGGGCAGGATAGTTACTCTGTGGAGGCTATCAACAATCAAACACCTGAAGAGGACCTGTCTAGCTAAAAGCGGCCTTTGGTCTTTGGAAACAAAGCAATGTTCTATCAGCAGGGAAATGTCTGACTGCATCCCCTGTGGCCACACACTTGGCAGAGTTCTTGTCTCCATAAATATCACTGCTTGTGAGGGTTTTCATCTTAATGTTGGCATCTGGCAGTTTGCCATTGTACCACAGAACATACATGCCTTTTGAAGTGCAGGGAAAAATAAAAAAAAAAAAAAGGAAAGCACCTCACATTGAAATGGCTTATACAGCTGTACTGATTAGATCAAAAAGAAAAGTGTTTTCCACCCACTTTTTACCAGCTATATGTATAGAGGTGATAATTGTGGGTCTTTTGCATGGAATAAAAGGCAGCAGTCTCAGATAACAAGTAAACCTCTTCTGAACTATGAAGGTCTTAAAAATCTCTTCCATTGGCAGGTCCTTTGGAGATCCTTATATTGTTTCAAGGTTTGGTTTTTTGTTTTGTTTTTTTTTTTTTTTATTATTCATATGGAATGCCTTTTTATTCATATGTTTGCCTTAAACAGACAGAAAGTTTGTAACAGGGTATTCTTCCAAAGTGAAAGTTTGGCCAATCCCATTCCTTGAGAGAGCTTTACATGTGGAAGGTATTATGCTGTTTCTTTCATTGTGAGAGTTAACTTACCCATCAAAAAGGTTTGTATGTGAGAGGTTTCTGAAATGTCACACTAGTAACATGAGAGTTGCAAGACTTGTTTAGAGCATGAAGACCATTATGTCCCGTGTTGCCTTTTGGCAGCTGGTTTGCATACCTCAAAGAAAAGATCTCTTTGCCTCTTGTTCATTTATAAACAATAAATAACATGGGCCAAAATTTCAGTAATGACAAGGCCATTGTTAAGATTAGTTCATAAGCTGAGCTAGACTTCAGGCTTCCCTCTTGATCTCAACCTGCTAATGTGAAAGAAACATTTTATTTTTGGAGAACACCACCATTCCCTGAGCATCTCTAACAAGCAGTCAGTTACCTGTCTGAGCAGTCAATTACCTCAGAACTCCAATTCAAGTTCAAAAGATATTCTAAAACACATACCTTGCAGTCTGATCTCCAGCCTTCGTGTGATTACCTACCATTTTCCTCAACTCCTGAAATACCTTCCCCAGACACAGCAGGGCTACAATAGAGTTTGTTAGGTAGAAACAAATAGAACTGCTGTACACAACCTTTCCTCATAGTGTTCCTAATGCGAGCAAGTGGTGGCTGGAAATTGATAAATTTCTGGTTTAGCATATTTTAAAAATGTCTAAAAAATATCATAGAATAAAACCCCATAAAAGTTATTTGCCCCACATTTTGGGCCGTTCCAATGATCTTTGTAGTTATATATACTATGCCAGGAAAAGTTTATACTTCCCATTGATTTCTATTTCAGAACCTGGAGCAAAATAATGTTGGTAAGAGAACAGCCAATTATCCAGGGAACCTGAAAGTAGAGTGTGATCATAACTATTAGAAATTAAGTTAAAATAAGATAAAAACACAAAACAAGGAATAGGAAGTTGCAAGGCAGAGCTTCCTGAGCGTCAGTTACTTAGCAGATAGCAAGTATTTCAGCTGCTATGTCTTAAAATGCTCAGCTAGGACTGAAAAACTTGATGCAGTTTTTAGTGCAATGGAAGTCTTGTATGAATTAGGTAATTTATGGTATTAATTCATTTTCCCTGTACTTTCTAGCACTTGGTTTCTGCATGTGTTTTTACTTCATTGGAAAACAGTTGAGCAATATCAAATAAAATTTGAGGCAGGAGTATTATGGGAGAAACATAACAATCATGAATAACACTGAATTTACTGATATTATTCACTGAAAAGGTAGAAAAAAGTATTAGGATAACTTCTACTGCATGTTTGCATCCTGTATTTCTCACATGTATCACACTATATTAGGGAATGCTCTGAATTGCACATTTTGCAGAAAGTTTATCAGCTTGTGTTCTGAGGTGCTTTCACCACTAATGCCTGTTTTTCCCTCCTCTTTGATAATACTGCAGTAACAAGATTCCTTGTGGATCCTCTAGATATTTGTACAGCCTCTAGCGCTCCCCTGTATTAATTATGTATTTAGAAGCCCAGATAAATTAACTCAAGTATGAAGACAACGTGGGGTTGTGTCCCTCTGCATCAATGAACAGCATAGATCTCTGTCTGGGGATGGATGAGGTGCCAGACAAGAGCTTCTGAATGAGGGTTAAAGGGAGCCCAGGGACAGGTAACATAGTATCTGCTGGAGGGACAACACAACAGGGCACAAGCAATCCAGGAGGTTCCTTGAATGTGCTGAAGATAACTTCCTTCTCCAAGTGAAGCTCTGCTGATGAACAGAGCTGCCATGCTGGACCTTGTCCTCACAGACAAGAAGGGACTGATGGGGAATATGAAGCTCAAGGGTAGCTTTGGCTGCAGTGACCATGGTGGTAGATCCTTAAAGGCAGCGAGGTGGGTGCACAGCAAGCTCAGTACCCTGGACTTCAGGAGAACAGGCTTTGGCCTCTTCAGTGACCTGCTTGGTAGCGTACCATGAGACAAAGCTCTAGAGGGAAGAGGGGCCCAAGAAAGCTGATTAGCATCCAAGGATCACCTTCTCCCAGCACAGAAGCAATGCAGCCCAACAAAGGAAAAAGTCAGGCAAAAGCACCCGGAGGCTTGCATGGATGAACAAGGATCTCCTGAACAAACTCAAAAGCAAAAACCAAGCCTCCAGAGGGTAGAAGAAAGGGCAGAGAGCCCAGGAGGAACACAGAAACCTGTCTGAGATGCCCAGGATCAGGTTAGAAAAGCTAAAGCAGAGATAGAATCAATCTGGCCAGGGACATCAAGACCAACAAGAAAAAGCTTCTATAGGTATATCAGTGATAAAAGGAAGATGAAAGGAAATCGTGAGGAAGTAATGAAATAATGAAAAATGAGAAAGATAAGTGAGGCTTTAGCTATACTACCCATGTCACAGAAGGCCAAGGCAAGGACTGGAAGAACAAAGACCTGCCCACCGTAGGGGAAAATCAGGTTCAAGAATATCTATGAAACCTGAAGATGCGCAAGTCCATGGGAGCTGATGAGATGCATCTACAGGTCCTGAGGGAACTGGCAAATGAATTTGTTAAGCTCTGTGCATCATATCTGAGAAGCTTGGGCAGTTGGGTAAAGTTCACACTGACTGGAAAAGGGGCACCTTAGCCCCGATTTTAAAAAGGGAAAGAGGAAGACTCAAAGAACTACAGACTGGTCAGTCTCATCTCTGTGTCCAACAAGGTTATGCTCCTGGAAACTTTGCTCAGCTACATGAGAAATAAGGAGGCAATTGATGGCAACCAACATGGCTTCACTGAGGTCAAACTGTGCCTGACAATTTTGTGGCCTTCTACATCAGGACCACAGTGTTGGTGGAGAAGGGAAGAGCAAATGATGTCATCTACCTGGATTTGTTCAAAGCATTTGACATCGTCCATGCACAACGTATGTGTCTCTCTAATTTAGACACATGGATTCAATGGGTGGACCACCCGGTGGAATTTGCTGTACGGTATTACTGAAGTAGTTGTAGTCAGTGCCTCAATGTCCAAGAAGATATCAGTGATAAGTGACATTCCTCAGCGGTTGGTATCAGGACTGTCACTGTTTAACATCTTTGTCAGACACATGGACATTGGGATTGAATGCACCTTCAGCAAATTTGCTGATGGCAGTGAACTGTGGACTGGAGGCTAATGGGTTGAGAACATCCCTGAGGAGGACTTGGGGATACTGAATGATGAAAAGCTCAATGTGGTCCAGCAATGTGTGCTTGCAGCCCAGATAGCCAGCTGTACCCTGGGCTGCATCAAAACCAGCATGACCAGCAGGTCAAGGGAGGTGATTCTGCCACTCTAGTGTGCTCTGATGAGACCCCACTTGGAGTACTGCATCCAGTTCTGGGGTCCCCAGTACAAGAAAGACATGGAACTATTGGAGTGAGTCCAGAGAAGGGCTACAAGGATAATCTGAGGGCTGGAATAGCTCTCTGTGAAGACAGCTGAGATAGTTGGGTTTGTTCTGCCCGGAGAAGTCTCTGGGGATACTTTCTTGCAACGTTCCTGTACCTAAATGGACACTTTCTTGCAAACTTCCAGTACCTAAAGGGGGCTGACAGGAAATTTGGAGGACTGTTTACTAAGAGTTCAGGGACAGGACAAGGGACAACGACTTTAAGCTAAAGGAGGGTAGGTTTAGATTAGGTAGAAGGAAAAAAAGTCTTTACTGTGAGGGTGGTGAGGCCCTGGCACAGGTTGCCCAGAGAAGCTGCCGCAAGGGGAGGGGAACTGCATGATCTTTAAGGTCTCTTCCAACTCAAACCATCCTATTTGTTTGTGTGTGTGTGTGTGTGTGTGTGTGTGTGTGTGTGTGTGTGTACATACATTCCCTAATTTAGGGCTCTATACCTTCTGAGTCTGGAAATTCTAGCTGACTTGAGAGTCCTGATGTATTTCTTTGCTCCCCGGGTATTTTTATGACCATTAGGAACGTTTCTGAAGATGAGCGCAGTGTCACAAACCGCTCTGCAACTCTCAGTACCTTGAGTAAGTTTGTACAAGTGTAGCTGGTAGAGATGTGTGGGCTTGTTGTGATGGCAAACACAGAAGGGTGAGTTCTGCCTGACAAGCCTTACAGTACTAGCGTGGCAGGGTTTAACAGCTCTTCTCTTCTGAAGCAGTTAAAAGTTTTCTCCGTAATGAATTTAAGAAGCTTCTCAGCGGATGCAGGGAGCGGACCTATTGGGTGAGAGGGCATAACTTTTATTCTATTGCTTTTAAAAGATATGCCTTCTCAAGCACAATCCTAATGAAAACCTTGAGTTGTGCAACTGTATCACAACCTTTCTTCTATCTGACCTGCCTTCCTAGCAGGCCACAGAGAAATGAACCCTGAAGTGCCCCACAGGCTCTTACCACTGTGGCTGTCAAGTTATTTTTGCCCACGGCTGACTGCCACACCTGACACTCTTCAAATTAGCTCCAGCAAGGTTTCCCTCTATGTGGTGACAGAAGGTTGCTTATTGCTTCACAGATCAAAACATTTCCTAGATCACAGTGCAGAGAAAGCTGTAAACTGTCATGCAAGGTCAAATTACTACTTTCTGCTGTAATTTTTTCGTGCTAGCCTATGAGAGACAATCACATACACCTTATAAGAGGAAGTGGTGAGAGGCAGTTGTCACATAGAGATTGATTACAGGCTGTTGTACCTGGAGAGCGAGTCAGTGTGTAAAGCTGCTATGCAATGGGGAGGAGGGACGGTAAATTCTGTTTGTTTTGTGGCAGCATGCAGGAGGGGAAAGCCCTAGTCCCAGATCCTACTTCTGTAGTATTTGGCTGAGAAGACAACTGTGGAGATTAGGCTAAATCAGGTTGATGATGAAGAAGAAACTTGAATGGCACATTGGTGAGGATGTGGAGTGTTGCAGCCGAGACTCAGCTAAGAATTAGGGCTGAATACTGTGACAGCTCAGGAGTTGGAAAAGATCATAAAAAAAGAAATCAGACATGTTTTAATTGTTCCCATTGAAGTTTCTTTTTTGTTTTTGTTGTTGTTGTTAGGGGGGTGATGGTAGAAGGAAAGTTGTTTTTCTTTATTTCAGAAAACTTAAGTTCTGATTCAGCCATCAAAATGGAAACCCATTAACTGTCCATTTCCATGAGTAAGACAGTAAATATGAAGACTTTTAGTGCCAGTCATCTCCCACGCGCTATGTATAAGCACACCTATGTGAAAAGAAGAATATTCCTGAGGAATAGATTGCTATTCAAGGCAAACAACAACAAACTCTGTTCTAGGTGGGAGGATAGAAGGGATTTCTCAATTGTCTGCAGGAGTTCTAATTATCTAGCATCTTCAGTAATTGATGCTTTCTTCTGAAGACTTTGCCATGAACATTTCTAGAATATTAATAGCCAGGCTAATAAGTGGGGCCACTCCAAAGTCGCAGTTTTAGATCTTTTAAAATGTTATCCATGTTTGGATGTTGAAACATGGCAAAAATAAATAAACCTATTTATGCTTGTCTGGTGCCATGTAGCGCATCAAACTCTTCCAAAAATCCAGTGTGGGAACAATTCTGTCTAGCATAGGCTGTTGTCAGTGAGTTTTTCCATGCCTGTGTTCTGCTTTTCTAATTGCTTAACCCTGGAGCTAAGTAAAGGGGAATTTCTGACTGGTTTCTGACCTGGTTTGGTTCACAGTTTCTCAACTATCCAGGGAAACACCCTAGTTTTTATTCATCCTTCTCTCAGGTAAAACTTGATGTTTCATACTAAGAGAATACGTGGAAATATTTTGTACTCTGCCCAGAGAGGCTGTGGAGTCTTCCTCTCTGGAGACATACAAGACCAATCTATATCTGGATCCGTTCATCTAGGTGATCCTGCTCAGGCAGGGGGGTTGGACTGGTCCCTTCCAACTCCCAGCGTCCTGTGATTCTGTGATTCTAATACAGTGATCCCAAAGCTCTCCAGTTTAACATTTCTTGTTGAAACTAGATGATCTTTGAGGTCCTTTCCAACCCAAAGCATTCTATGTTTCTATGATTCTTAAAAGTAAGTAGTTTTACTTTTTCAATTATTTGATTCAATTATTTTAAAATATTTTATCTGGGGGAGGGATTGCCTTTTTCTGTTTCTGTTTTTAGAACTCCTAATTTAAGTCAAATAATGGAAAGCAACAATTTGATTTGAAATTTACAGTACTTTGCTATATAGAAATATTTCAGTATTCAAACACTATGTTTTTTG
>VXBZ01005788.1:199367-239919 GCA_013399135.1 Heliornis fulica
TCTTCTCTTCTCTTCTCTTCTCTTCTCTTCTCTTCTCTTCTCTTCTCTTCTCTTCTCTTCTCTTCTCTTCTCTTCTCTTCTCTTCTCTTCTCTTTTCTTAGAATTCTGAGCAAATATTTGTAAATTGGGTAGATGTAAAGTGCTACAGTTGCCATTTTGAGGTTGTGACACAAACTAATAAATTCTGTCATCTTTAAGCAGAGAAAACTTTCTGCACATACTATTTTAAAATACTGTTACTGTTTTTGGCAATTTTATGGTTTTCTTCTGACTGCTGTTGTTCGCCCAGACCTTTGTAGCTAGCTTGCTAGAGTTTTCAGGAACAAATTCTATTATTGTTCAGTCTTGTGATTAACACAAAGGAACTCCCCTCTCCTATGAATGTAAGCAAAATTAAAAAAGGGAAATTTAGGGATTGACTGTAAAAAACAGACTAACCATTAAGATCTACATTGCATTGATTTCATTGGCAAACAAAATAATTCTGGAAAAATTACAACTTGTGCATTAGGGAAAGGTAAATGAAGGATGAAAGTACTGCAGGCTGATTGGTGGTGATGGTGGAATATGAAGAATTGAAGTAATTTGTAGTTAATTAGTGGAGTCCATTTATGTGTGCTGTCATTCACACTCTTGCACGGATTGACAACATCTAGCATGTGAATAAAATTCAGAAGCCTGTTTTCTCATCCTGGTACTACTGTCATCCAAACTTTCTTTCAAGCCTTGCCAAATATTTGATTAGCCTTTTGCAGTCCTGTTTTGGTATTTTGATCCTGCAACATGGGGTGACAGTTGGTGACACTCTGGCCATAGCAAGTGAAGGGCTTTGAACCCTCTCTCTTGCTCAAGCCCATTCTCTTTTTTGCAGGTGTCCTGGGTCCATCCAGGACAGGGTTAATTCTCACAAGGAGCCAGCACAGAGGAACTGAGCTGGCCAAGGGTGTTTTCCACACCATTGAATGTCAGGCCCAGTAACAGGGCCTGGGTGAGGGAGGGTTAGGTCCATGTGGCTCTGGGAAGGTCTGAGCGCAGGTTGTCTGGTTGGCTGTCGTGTTGGTAAGTGCTTTGTGTTATCCCCACGTGTGAGTTTTCTGCTCCGAATGCTGTTGCTATTGTAACACTCTCTCTGCACTGTCCCAGCAAACTTCCCTGACCACCCCACGGGGGTTCTGTCCATCTGTCCTGGCAGAGATGGAAGGGGAACAAGGGGTGTGGAACGCTTGGCTGTGGTTGAACCATGACAGCAGGAAGAATAAGTCTTCCTTTATTTTCCTCACTGAGACCTCTGTCGAGGATAGAATAGAATCATAGAATTGTTTAGGTTGGAAAATACATTTAAGTTCATCCATTCCAGCTGTTAACCTAACAATGCCAAGTGCACCGCTTAAGTATCTCACTAAATGCCACATCTATGTCTTTTAAGTACTCCTGAGATGGTGACTCAACACTTCCCATTACTATGTCTTTCTTCAAATGTGGTAATTTGTCCTAAAACACAGAAGTTTCAGCTTGCTACATTTATCCCCGAGAAGTGACTTGTTCGCATATCAGTTTGGTTTGCAGGAACAAACAGGTAATTAGATGTTACCTATAAATTCTTGTAGGTAAATCTTAACAGTCATCATCACTTACACAAAGTAAACATCAACACTGTAATCACTAGTGTGGTTATAGACAACTGCAATGTGCTAACAAGGTAATGTAAAATATAATTATAAAATAATTTCAAAAAATATCTCGTTAACATAAAGCCATTCTTGTTAGTCTTTTGTGTTCAGAAATTTTGTGGAACTTGGGTAGAGGTTAAGTGGCAGTGTATTTCTGGAACAGAGCTCATATTGTGTTTGTTATGTGATTGTATTCTGAAAATCTAGTGCTAGTTGTGATGCTTTTATAAATATGTGTATTTATAATCCATAAGATTTTTCCCATTGTCATTTTGGGTAAAACCAAAATAGTTTAGACATAGAAGTTCCTTGAGCAGTGTAAGAAAGGTTAGCTCTTAGCAACAACAAAATTATTTTAAGGTTTATGAGAACTCAGCTAGTTCTACCCAAGTTTCAGTGAGCTTCCCATAAAAATATTTCTAAACATTAAACTTTAAAAAATATTTCTAAATATTTATGGTATCTTAAGGAACACAAATGCTATTTGGACAGACTTCAAATGTGGAGGAAGCTTTCTGGAGGAAGCAAAGAAAGGGGTTTCATGAAATAAGCATCAGTTTTGAATAGCAGATATCTATCAAGAATTGAGAGAGACCTTAAAAGGACAGGATAATTTAAAGACGAAATAAGCATAACAAAAGGCGAGGAACTTACTGCAGGTTGTTTCCCTGTGTGACCTGTGAACTTGTATAACAAGCCCTTTGTTCATTTCCTCAAAACACTTTTAAAATTCTCCTGATTTCTCTGTAGAGTTTTTTACATGTGTGATGAATTTCCATATGTCCAGGAATAAAGTTTTCCTAGATTTTAATGGGATTCAAGCTCAGGTAGTACTTGCTTCACCAGCATACACCTATACAGTGGGACTACAGAAATCTCATAGTTGGTCTGAATGTGATGTATTTGTGATCAGGGCATTATCCTAGCTGTTTCTGCGTGCTGTTTTTCATAGAGTCATAGAATAGTTTGGATTGGAAGAGGACCTTAAAGATCACCTAGTTCCACTACCCCCAGCCATCTAGTTCCCTGAAGGTTCTTTTATCCCTTTTCGAAATCGGGACTATGATTCCCCTTTTCCAGTGAGTGGGAATTTCACCAGACTGCCCCAACTTCTCTGATAAGATGCATAGAGCTTAACAAATTAATTTGCCAGTTTCTCAGGACCCGCAGATGCATCTCATCAGCTTCCATCGACTTGTGCAGCCAACACAAGTGACATCAGTGACAACGTGGTCCAGCAGAACAGCTCTCATTGGCCCCTCTATCGCTTGGAGGGGGAACCTCCTGGATTGCTTGTGCCCTGCTCTGTTGTCCCTTCCAACAGATACCAGGATGGTTGAAGTTCCTCCATGAGGACCAGTTTGTGAACATGATGCTGCTCCAACCTGTCCATAGAGGGCCTCATCCACCTGATCTTGCTGTTCTGGTGGCCCCTAGAAGATCCCTATGTTACCTGTCCCAGTGCTCCCTTTAACCCTCATCCAGAAGCTCTTGTCTGGCATCTCATCCATCCCCAGGCAGAGGTCTGTGCTGTTCATTGATGCAGAGGGACACAACCCCACGTTGTCTTCATACTTGAGTTAATTTATCTGGGCTTCTAAATACATAATTAATACAGGGGAGCGCTAGAGGCTGTACAAATATCTAGAGGATCCACAAGGAATCTTGTTACTGCAGTATTATCAAAGAGGAGGGAAAAACAGGCATTAGTGGTGAAAGCACCTCAGAAAATAACTGCCTGTCCTTCTTAAAGACCCTGTATCCTTGCATTCTAGCACTCCATACATAGGAGCCATCCCACCAGGTCTCTGTGATGCCACAAGGATCACAGTCCTGTGGATGAGTGCATGTCTCTAACTCCTCTTGTTTTTCCCTGTGCTATGTGTGTTTGCTTGTAGGGCTCTTGATGAACGCGAGTGACTGACTGGAGTGATTCGAGTTGCTTTGATGTAGTTCACCTCTGTTTCCTTATTGGTTCTTACTACATCAGGAACCCCTGGCTCATCTCTGATAGACTGCAAGTGTGCTGCAGTGTGTCCGGCATGTTTCTGTGAAACAGGCTGAGGGCCCTGTCGAGCACCCCATCCCTCCAACCTTGGCATATCTGGTCATCCAGACCTACCTGACCTAGCTTCACTCTGTGTGTTCACCTGTCTTCTTAGTGAGCTTTCCAGGCAGAGCTGAACTTGTGACTCCTGTGGCTGTCTTTTGAACTGTCTGAGGTTTGCAGGCATCTTTCACTTTGGATGTGTCACAAGGCTTACTGGGACTTAGAC
This sequence comes from Heliornis fulica, assembly GCA_013399135.1. NCBI lineage: Eukaryota > Metazoa > Chordata > Aves > Gruiformes > Heliornithidae > Heliornis > Heliornis fulica. Next base: position 203,314 of record VXBZ01005788.1, read on the forward strand.
ACTTCATCTGTCTCAAAGCTGTGGCATTTGTATCAGATGGGAACTATTAGCTGAACATTGATGTGATCTTAGGGTTGTTGGCTTGTTTTTTCCCAGACATTTTGATTGGCTTGATAAACTCCCTGTTCAACTAAAACCAACATGTTTGAAGATGAAATGATTGTGATAAGCAGTAAGCTAACCTTAGGTACCATTGTGCAGCAGTGTAACCCTGCAGTTACTTGGACGTGCTTACCTTGTCTTTCAGGGGAAGTTAATGACCACATATTAAAGAATATTTCAGAGGACCTGGAGAAGTTTGGTACATTTCTTGAGAACCTTTGATTGCTGCCCTGAATGTAAGATAGACATGGTTCTGCCACAAATTTTTTTAAGTTTCTGACAGCTCAGTGTCAGTGTTTTGTGCTGATGCCAATATCAAAACTGTACTTGAGGTGAAGATACATTTGCAATCTTTTTGCCAACTTTTAGCAAGGTATTAACACTTTCGTTGCTCAATCAACAAGACCGTGAGGACTTTCTTAGTGCAAGAAAAAAGTCTCCATCTTCAGCTCAGCAACTTCATGCATGGATTAAATCAGTTCATGAACTGAGTCTTCACAAATGCATGTAGTATACAGACAAAACTAGCAGGCCTTCTAATAATTGGTAATGTAACTATGTATTTCCATGAAACTCAGTTCATTTTGAAGACTGGAGAGGGTGTGTTCTTTCTAATAAGACATAATAACTTTAAGACTCGGTTATTTTCTTTTTCATAGTGCATTTTGGATGAAGTAATTTTAAAATCTTTGCCTCATTGTGGTTGGTATTTTGAATTAAAATCCTATCATAAAAAAAATCTAAAATTTATACATGAAAGTTCTCCCAATTTATATGTGTTTATATCCGTGTGAAACCATGTGCTACAAGAACTGTCCTCTTCTGTCTTTTCTTCCAAAATCTGAAAACATATTTGCCATACAATCATATTGGAGTTGTATTTTCTGCCTCTGCCTAGGAAAACAAAATAGCATTCAAAGGAACAAAGGTCTTTTTTGTTGTTTTAATGATAATAGCTTACCTGGATTTTTTAAAATTTGAATTTCGCTGGGAATGTCTGGGGCTAGATGCTGATTTAATTTGACATAAGAAGTTGTGCCTGCTTAGATTTTTCTATTTTAGGATTAGACCTTTAGTGTAAGTCCAAATTCTTTTCAGCATTAACAAACAGTGCTTAATTTATTTTTTTTTTTCATGGGGAGAGAATTTGGCCTAGTACATTCAAGAGAAATTATCATCTTGTAATATATTTATGCATTTAACTGCTATGATTACACAAAAATGGATTCCAAGTACTGCCTTCTGGTCCTGAACTTTGTCCCTGATACCACCAAGATTCAGTTGCATCCCCATTAACGTTCATCAGAACTCCTTAGTGTGGAAATTCCAGCTATATATGTGCATAAGCCCTAAAAAGATGAGAGCTCTTTATTCCATGTATGCTGTCTTGATGAAAGAGCAAGCTGCAGTTCTCCGCTATTACCAATTCGTATGTAATGGCATTTATTACTTCATTTTGAGGCAAGTCTCATTACCAGAAGCTGCTAGACTACTATTTAGTTATTAGCTAGGTAAAATTAGAGTTGCATTAATCAGTTGTGCCTGTTCATCTGAGTTCAGATTTTCTTTTGCTGAAGGGAAGATGTGAGTTTATAAGCCACTACTTCAGACAATTTTAAACCATCTCCTTAAATAATCCTGGATGTTCTGACCATATACAGTCAAAGACAAGTGTGGCACTCAATGAATTAAAGAGAAAGGTTATCATCTTTATCCACTGTACCCAGTGTAATGTCTGTTTTTGCAACATTAGATCTAGTCTTCCTAATGGTATGTACATACCAAAGTCTCACATGACAAATCAGCCCAGTACTTTTCAGGTACTTTAAAACTTCTTGGCATCTCCTTTTCAGTCTGAAATTTGGGAGATGCAGGCAAAAAAAATTTCATCTTTATGTGTGAAGATTCCTATCTTCAGCTTTGTGCTGGAGCTTTAGACAAATCAACTGTTACCCACCTGAGATAAGCTTCCCACAGTACCAGAGTCTTTAACAGTTCCTCACTTCTCTGTTCAGTAGCTTCCCCAAGGAAAGCTGATGTACCTGCATTTCCTTGTTCTAGTGGGCTTGGGGATAGGTGCAAATTAGTAATGAGTTAAGGATAGTTCCCAAACTTCAGTGTCTTGAATTGTTCTCTAGAGATTTTTAAAGACTATGGAGAGGAGAAAGTGGTTCTGTGGGACGGGAAGATATCTAACAGAGGCTGGTGAGCTATGCAGATTAGAACAGGATTTATACTTGTTTAGTTTTAGGTCAGCTAGCTCTGGAGAAAATAAAATGCCAATCTGTATCTCAATTGAGAGGGTAATTATGTACCCATGGGGTTGGAAGGAGGGTAGCATGTAAGTGAAAAAAACCCAATGTTCCTTTCGTTGTAAGGATGGCATTATTTTAGAGTTAGGCTACATCTCCAGCAATAATTATTTGAATAATACTCAACAGGTAGACTGACACCAAAGATGCTAAAAAGAAGATAAATCCTAGTGTCCTCAGCTAAAGAAAGGAGAAGAGAGCTTTTTCTGGTCTATTAAATCCTGGAAAATCCATGTGTCAAAAAATGAAAGATCTTGAGGGAAACTGGCGATGACTAAACCAAATCAAATTCAAAAACCTTTAGATGAATGAGTGCTAAAGCAATGTGGGCTGAAAGGAATGAGCCTACCTTGAAAGAAGAACTGCTTAGGTTTATCTCAATGGATTTCACAGTGATTTTAATTTAAGTTAGGATGATTTCAGGGCTCATGAGAATCTTTTTTAATATGGAACAAACATGCTAAAGGACCTGTGTGTTGAGGCAATGGGAAAAAGTCATATGCTGCCTTAATTCTAGTTTCATGTCAGTCATCAGGTTTTGACTTTGTGCCGCTATGATTAGCAATGAAAGTTTCTTTAACAAATTGCTGCCAAGATAAATGTGGATAAATGGTACAGGCTATAATTTTTGGCAGCTGTTTTTGGGTAGGAGGAGAAGAACTCTGTCTTCCTGTACATAGTCTGTATTTCTCAATATTTCTACCTGAAGAGTAGACCTTACAGTTATCAGGGAAGAAAATATTTAAAGTGATTACTTACATTTTCTGCAAAATAATGATTTTTTTTTCCTCCACAGTAAAACCAACGGTTATTGATGTTGACATTTATGTCAACAGCATCGGTCCTGTATCCTCAATAAATATGGTAAGTGACTTGCTGACAAAGATTTTTTTTTTCTGGACGTCTGGTGGTCTTGGCATCAATACTACCTTTTAAAAAAGACAATAAATACCACTGGGATAAATTGGTTCAAGTGCTGATTTAGTTCTGTTTTCAACTATAGCTTTGTTTTTCAGGTGACTTTTGTGTCTCTTGTAGTTGAGAACAAACTTAAAAGCAATATTGTGCTCTGTGTTGTCTAGTATAAACCGCTGGTTGATCTTGAATAGTGAAATAGCCATTTCTATGAAAAAAATAAGTATGAAGTAAAGCTATTGTCAAGAAAATTCTTCAATTAATGATTCAAGAATCAATTGAATATACAGAACTTCACAATGTGGAGTTAGAGTCATCACATATTATTAGCATGTTTATTTGCAATTTATCATCTCTTCAGTGGTTACATTTCTTTTACTGAGTTATCAACATTCTTTAACCTTAAAGTATAATTTTGTAGAACGTAGACATAGTTGTATATCATGTGTAAAGGCAGGAGAAGCTACAAGAGTCTCTGTGATAGTGTGGCAATAGTGAACCTGGGAAAACATAGCAGTTGGTCAGTTGTTGTGGTCATCTTAACTCCAGGACATGCCGTAGTTCTGCAGCGACACATTCAGGTTTAGAAAGCAAGCTGGATGTTTATGTAGCTATGGAGGTATGTGTTAGTGTTGCTGCTTGTGCAACTTGAAGTTTTTAATTCAGCACAGTATTCCTCTTTGTAAAGTAGGTGATTTTTTTTCTCAGCACAAGTGGGAAGCGGAGGACCTGTTATTATCTTAATTTCCTTTAAGCTCTTATGCTGATCTCTTCAAAACTGTGCCTCTCTTGTTCACAATGATGCTGTGCACAATGTTCATATAAAGATCCAATAAATACATTACATGTATGTTTTATATTTCAAAAGAAAAGCTTCTGAGTTTGAAAGGTGGTAATTCAGCTGGATTGTTTGGTTTTGCCTGTAAATGTGTGAGAATGTAAATTAATGCAGAGTGTCAAATACTGGGTGGTCAGAAACTCCTGTGTCCCCTGGCAGTGGGAAAACTGGCAAGCAAAGACAGAACAAATTATGTTCTGGGAACAACTTGGCCCCATATTCAAAGACTGTGAAATGTATTGGTCATATTTCATGTGAGACACTGAATGTCAAGCAATGGGAGTACCTTCTCTATTCTTGAACTGATAAATAGCTAATTATCTTGCCCTTCCCTGACTGCCTACCAAAATCACTTGCCCATGGAATGATTCATTAGAAAATCTATTTTGCTTATTGTCCTCTGGCTTGCATTTATGTATACTCTAGAAATGGGCACTCTGTTCAAAAGCAATGGTGACAGTGGTGAGGACGCTTACTCTTTGAAGGTTTTTTTGCCCTTTGCCCTTCTGAATTAACTTTTAAGTAGCATTTTGGTATTCTGAATTATGAAAGCATTTCAACAGAACTGCTTCAGGTAGGAAGAAGGAAAAAAATGTTAGAAGGAACCAGTTGTTCTTGGAAGATTATTATGGCGCATTCATGACATGACTAGTTTATTTATCCCTTTACTTTGAGTTCAGATATCTTATGGGAACAAGATGGAAAGATGGACCAAGTTACCAATTTAAAAAGTGCATACTTTATTTCTTTGAAAGTAGATGGTCCTTTTAGGATAGTTAATGAATGCATGGCAAAGAGGTATTTTTTGCTTACAGATGAAAAAACCCATTGTCTAATCTGTAAGGGCAGAATGATAAATAAAACACTGCTGAAATGTAGGTATATGAAGCTTCAAGGACTGAAGTCTGCTTAAAGCTATAATTAAACTTTTGAATAGAAATGGACCTTGAGTCAGATATGCCTGTGGACCGTATATCCCACTGAAATAGCTAAGCAATTCCAATTTTACATCTCTTCTAAGACATTATCAATATAGGACATTAACATTAGGCACTCAAACATAGCAAACTTTTGTCCAGAAGCTCCATTTCTGCTCTATTATCTTTGTCCACACTTACATGAGAGAGCAGAAATGAGCTTGCTGTCTCAAATTTACAGTGAAGAAGCCCACCTCACTTAGCTACAAGCTATGGTGCTGTATGACAACTTGTATCTCCAGTGAAAAGTGAGGAGCTACTTTTCCCCACATTTATGTTATTTCAACTATTTGGCTACAGTATGCAGTAGCTTTGTGGTTCTCTGCTTGAGTAGAAAAAAGCCCCATTTTTTGGAACACAAAATAAAAATTACAAAATCCATTTATTTATTTTTGAGTAAGCAGCTTTTCATATAGCCTGTGAACAGTTGGTACATAAACAGTTGAAAAGGAAAGTAGCTAGAAATTACCTGTGGCAGGGGGAAGAACGAAGGGACCATCTTCAGTTTGATTCCTGTCATATAGCTGAAGTCTCAAAGGGAGAAGAGTATGTATGAAAATCATGTACAGAATTTAGAACAGTATTGTGAGAGGAAAAAAGAGAGATCTTGTGTGAATCTACATATGCTATATTTCTCAGCAGGACAGGAACTTTCAGCTTTTCAAATTATTATTAAAAGTTGAGTTATTCTGTCAAGGCAACTTGGCAAGACAGTAGTTGATTGAGCAAAAAAAAAAAAAAAAGATATGATTATCTTGATTTCCATCTCCTCTGTTTCAAGAATGAGATCATCAACACGTACAAGGAGGACTTCCCTGCTGCGTACTTCCAAGCTGAGCCCTTAGCTCTATCCCTTTTCCCTTAATCAGCTACTCGTCTGAGGGAATATCATGTGGAGCTTCTCTGGAGACCAAAATCTGCAGCTGTATTTTCCTATCATTTTTCACTGGTGCTTTTCATCCTGTGGGTTTACTTAGAAACCTAGGAAGCAAAATAATTTTCTTTCAGTTATCTTTCAGTGAGTGTTCATTTGAGTGTTCAAACCAACTTTGTAGAGCAAAACTTTTCAGATGTCAATAACTTTGTTGTAATGATTAGACTTGCGTGTGAATATTAATATCTCACTGTTTATTTAAGTCAGGAAAAAAGACAGTTGCTACCAGACACCTACCTACTGCAAAAATAACTCCAGATGAGTATTATGTGAATGCTTGTGGTCCTGAAGAAAAGGAAATTCTCCTTGCCTAAGGCTGGAAGAGACAAAAGGGGAAGGGATCCTTTCAAAAAGGCTTGTAGTTAAGGGAAAGGTAATATTTTCTGTGACAGCAGTGGTGTAATCCACATGAATATACAACTGTCCCTGCATTCTAGACTGTTTGCAGAGGGCTTATGCCACTTCCCCTGAAGTCCTTACCACTGATTCATTTCCTACTGTCTTTCAAAAATACCTATTTAGAACCTCAAGATTTCCAGAAAAAACAGGAGTGATTGTGAGAAGGCAATGCAGATTATGATGACAATAGAAACTAATTTTCTGGATAGACAGTGATGACTCTGCCTTTATCTGTGACATGGAAGATTTCTTTCAGGCACAGTCTAAAAAAGGTTAATAGCAAATAGTAAGAAATAGGAATTGTGTACGAATAAAGAAGTAAAAGCAGGCTGAATAGTGAACTGAGTGGTAGTAGAAGGTGGCAGTGGCTTTGAAGAAGAAAGTAAATTCAGCATTTTGAGCTATGCCATGATGTTGTGAAGTGACAGAAATGATTGATACTAGCTAAGAGTATTTTGGAATTTAAAATTCTGAGATGTTTGCCTAATCAAAAATTTTTTAAAATTTTTACACCTATTGTATAAATATCTCGTGTCTGTCCTTAAAAACAAACAAACCGGGATGTGAGCTTGGACTGATTTGAAAGAAACAAACTCGTTGATTTAAAAGGAAATAACACATGAATATTCTGATCCAAATTAAATCTTCCTGTCTGCATATTGTATCCCTTTGTTTTAGTTTTCATCGCTTCATAAAGTAAGTTGCAGAATTTTGCAACATCTCATTTCCTGTTAAAATGTCATTAGGGATCCTGACTTGTGGGATGCAATATTCAATTCCACTGCAAGATTTTTACTTCAACCTTTTCTGTATTTATAACAACTTTGTAATATCTGTAACCATAATGAACATGCTTCCACTGCTGTTAGGGATTTTCTAAGTGAGTTTTTTTAAAGTTGAAAATTAATTTGTAAACTTGTTTTTATTTCTTCCTCGCAATTTATGTTGTAAAGCAGGTGTACGAATTCCAGATCATTCAGTTTTCATATATTTATGGGGTTGTTTGGGTTTTTTAATGCTTCTTTTTTTGGAATAATGTCCAGAAAATATATGCTTTTGCATTAAAATCCATGCTCTTATGTTGTAAGCAACCCAGTTCTTCTCAAACCAGCAAAGGCTTATAAGTTGCTTTATAAAACTTAGATGTTAATATGGCTTATTGTAGCCCGGTTTTCTACAGATAAACAGTAGTAGCTTGGATATAAAGGAATAGGAAGAGGAGAGAGCATCTCAATATGTGAAGTGAGGATCAGATGCAACTGAAGGGGGGTCTGTGGAATCCCCTAGAAGTAGTTTTGTGAGACAGGAATGTAAACACACTGAGATCACATAAGCTATTAAATCTCAATACCATCAAAGTCTGTGTGCTTTTGTGTACACACGCTTAGTCTTAACTGAGTAGCTACAGGAGTCTGAAGCTGCTGTAGAAGTTCATAGTGAGGGAAGAGTTTGACACCTATATGGTTCTAGCAACTGAAAGCTCATTTTAGTGTGGCTGTACAGAAAGTATGTTGAAAAGACAGTGTGAGAAACAAGCTTATAGACTGTACTTATCTGTTCATAAAACTATTAATTGGTTATCTGCTGGGTATATATGCCGATCTTTTTATTCTCAGGCAATCTGAAAAGGTAATTCGTAGAGCATTCCTTTTGTGTGTTTCACCACTTTATTCTTTTGTGTCATATACCATTATGAATGCTGTATTTTCCTTTTGTTCAGTTAAGTGTTGTAGAATAAAAGCCATCTTTACTCTTTTTTACCCCCTACTGTATTGAGAGACTTCTTTGAACTTCAAAGTCCCCTCATGCTCAGTTTGCTTCTCCTCTAGAATAGTCTCGATGTGGAGACTTGCTTAGACCATTATTCAGACCTTATAATTAAGTCTGAATTTCTTGCATATTTTTAGTCTCAATGTCTATTTACTTGATAGTTAAAACTATTATTGGAGCATCTGCAACTATAGAAACATAACCTAGTGATTTTTTCCATAATAAGGCAAAGCTAATTTAAATCCAGATTTCACCCCAGTGTGTAGTCCTAAATATTTCCTTTACAGGTTTCTCACAGATAATGCACAAAGCCATTTGAGCACAGGCTTGATATCCTGTTGTTCATTGTTAGCTTGGAGTGTTGGTTTTTTTTTTTTTTTTTGTTTGTTTCTGTCTGTATCATACTGTCTTAATTAATTTATTTGTAAAGTAGTTGTGTAACAAGGTGATTTCTGCTAATTCTGAGGGGTGAGTTTGCCACGTGAGTTCGGAATAATGGAATGCCTCGGGTTTCTTGTTTCCCTCTTCCCCCCCCAATTTTATAAGCTTCCTTTTTGCTCTGTGGCCTAAGAGAACAATCAAATCCTGGATTATATTTTGGCTTGAATGGGTCTGTTAGTTTATGAGGACTAAGATACTAATCATACACTTAAACACTTTGTTAGATTATGATCAGGTTACTATCCTTATTTCTAGACCATATTTATATACTGTCATTAAATTTGCATCACTCATTATAAAAAAGGTATGAATTATATAAAACCTTTAAGATGTACAAATTTTTGCTGATAAATCAAAATCACCTCACAGACTCATTCTTGTTGGTTCAAGCTCTGGCAGTCAGTGCCTTCTATGAAAATGTTTCTGGGAGAAAGTAGTAATAAGCTGAAACTTGATTCTATTTATGGTTTGTGTTCCATTGTTGAGCTTGTGAGAGGCTAATAAAATATCAAAAGTGATGGAAAGGAGGAAGTTAGAGGGGAAAAAATAAGCATGGATTGATTTTTTTAATTTTTTTTCACGTATCACCTTGGCAGCTCCTACTTTTGGTCTCCTTTAGAGTCGCACTTTGTGTAACTAAAACATGACCTAGCCGATAGAGGCCTGAGGCTGCCGTTGTTAGATGTTTGGTGGGATGGGCTAGTAAAATGTTCATTTTTCTGTAATGAAGCTTGTATAGTTCTTCTGCTTGATTTTGCTCACTTCAATAACCTATTCCCTGGGCCTGCAGATCCTAGGCTTCAGAGTGTGTGTACACACTATTACAGTTCCTTTAGAAAGTAAAGGTTGCCTTCCTTGTCTATCCCGTGCTACGTAGCTTTACTTTTTTATTGCCAGCATTTGGGAAAGTTAATTTAGAAAAGCTATGGCTAAATCACTGCAAAGGATATTGAATTACACTAGGGTAAATTGAGGGTCTGTTTGCCTAATCATTTTAGGTTTTGAGGGGTTAAGCATTTATCAACTTTGTTTTGGAGTTTGAGCTTTCCACGACTGCTCCATGAAAGAATAATTGCTTTTGTGTCGACCTGTTTATTGGATTTCTGCATGATGTTGACATAATTTAAACTATGGTTTTAAGAGCTTGGTCTTCCTTAGTTCTTTCAGTGATGGATTTATGCAAGAAACAAAAGAGTGTTCCTGACTGATTCCATAAATAGTAGAGCAGTCCTAATGTAATTTTTTTTTTTTTGTGGGGGGATAAAATTACCAGGTTTAATGTTTTGGGAATGGAGACCCAGCTATCACAGCATCCTAAAGTGATTTCAATGGCATTATAAATGTGCTTGTAGTTAGGAAGGAACGTCTGAACACCATGTGAACTAATATAATCTCTAATTGGGTCACAGAAGAATCTTCTTGTTTCTGTAAGGTTTTCTGGTTGGTAAATATGAGTACTATTCATCGGTGTCATTTAAATATCAGAACAATGTGCTTCATTTTTTCACACCATTCTTACAGTGAATAAAAACTAGAATCACCCATGTACATTAATTTTTTTCCACATGAGAGCTTGTCATCAGTCTAATTGGACTTAATTTCCTTATTGTCTCATTGTTGAAAAAAAGTTTGAGAATTGTATTTCATTTCCCTTCATTTTTTTTTTTTTTTAGTGAATGTGGGGCCCCTTGACTCTTAAGTACTCAGACAAGCTTTTTCTGGCACAAACAAGGTGTTTCTGCTCAGTAACTACACAGAACTGAAGAATAAAAATCCTGCTTGGTTTTTGGAATTAAAAAAGTCCACAGACTGTAGAGATGTATCTGTATCTCAACACCTCCACACTTTTGTTAACATCATGCACTCTTCTCCTTCTAATTCACTTTAGTCTTCATCTTGGAAAAGGGACTTTTATGTGATCAAAAATAGTGATATTCCAGGTTCTGAATGTTTGCGTAGGTTTCTTCCTCCCAGCTCTCTCCACCTCTGTCTGTGCATCTGCTTTTCATTAGACTTATAAGATACAAGTGGTTCTGCTATGTGCTGTGTTGGACAAGCTGTTTTCTGCCCTTAAAACTGCAATCTCCTCCAGAAACTTCTGCCTCTTTTCCTACTTCCACAGATGAAATTTGCAGCTCTTGGATGCTGAAGAAGTCTGGTGAGAGAAATATGTTTTTGTAACAATTATGAGCTTTTTGCATGCTACACAGAAGCAGATTATTTTGACCACAGCGTTTAGGATGTGTGTTAGTTGAACATCTTGGGTATTACAGTAGAATCACTCCATTCCACATAGCAACAAACTTTTTATTGTTAATAGAATAATTTTATTAAGTGGCTTCTAAGTTGTAAAAGGTAAAGGTAAAGAAACTGTTCATGGGTCTGAGATTAAATTTTCAAGGTTGTTGTGAGATTCTTAAACCAAAGAAACTGCTACTTTCATATCTTACTGTTATCCAGGAATCTGCATTCCTTGGGACACACGGGAGCAGGGATAACCAATTCTTTGTTTCTCTGGCTTGTATTTGGCACATTTTGCAAGGAGGACAGAATTTTCATAAGTGCTTAAGGAACTTGGTCATGGGAGATATTAAATAGTGGACAAGAAATTTTCTGGATGGTTGCATCCAAATGACTTGATGTCCAGATGGAGAGAGCTTGACAAGCGGTGTCTCAGGGATCTGTACTGGGACCAGTGTTGTTTAATACCTTCATCAATGACATAGACAGTGGGACCAAGTGCACCCTCAGCAAGTTTGCAGATGACGCCAAGCTGAGTATGTCAGGATGTCATCCAGAGGGACAAACTAGAGAGGTGGGCCGGTGAAAACCTCATGAAGTTCAACAAGGACAAGTGCAAGGTCCCGCACTTGAGTCAGGACAAGTCTCATTATCAATATAGTCTGGGATATGATGTAATAGAGAGAAGCCCTGAGTAAAAAGACTTGGGGGTACTGATGGATGAAAAGCTAGACATGAGCCAACAATGTGCACTCACAGCCTAGAAGGCCAGTTGCATCCTGGGTTGCATCAGAAGGAGTGTGGACAAGAGATAGAGGTGATTCTCTCCCTCTACTCTGCTCAGATGAGACCTCACCTGGAAACCCTTGCTCATGCATCATGTTTGGCACAGACATAACAATGATTACACTGTTATGTAATATGTTTCTGTATTAATATTCTTCTGTGAAGCCTACAATTCCTGTGAAAACTATATGGGAGTAACAGCACAAATATGATGCATCACAGTGAACTGTAACAAAGAGGAAAGAATTATTTGGCTACTGTCTTGAGAACATATCATAAGACAGCCATGATATTTTAGACCTCCTGGTCCTTATCCTTGAGAAAGATTACTAGATCCTTCAAAAGAAGAAGCCTGGAAACTAAATTTTGTAGTTATGTTGAATATGGGAAAACACAATCTCAACAGAGGCACTGGTGTTTTGGCTCTCTACAGCTCATGCTCCTGGTAACCCCTGCAAGTAGCAGCTATTTGTCACCTTTCCTGTCTGCTGCACCTTTTCCTGATACAGTTGTAGATACTAACATTTATCTTAGAATCACAGAATCATTAAGGTTGGAGAAGACCACCCAGATCATCTAGTCCAACCATCCCCCTACCACCTGTATTTATTAACCATGTCCTTAAGTAACTCATCCAGCCTTTCCTTAAACACCTCGAGGGATGGTGACTCCACCACCCCCCTGGAAATTCCATTGCAATGCCTGACCACTATTCCTAAGAAGAAATTTTTCCTAATTTCTAACCTGGTACAACTTGCAGCCATTTCCTCATGTCCTGTTGCTAGTTATCTGCAATCTTGATTGTCTGTGGATTATTATAACTTATTTTTACCCAAGGCATATTAATCTCAACGAGCTTGAAGTTTATAATGCCTCTCTCAGACCTGAAAAAGGGCTTGTGTACCCAAGATTTTGTGGGTTGGGTTTTGGTTTACTTTATTTTTTTTCCCAGCTGTATTGCCTACCCAGGAAGAATAAATTACCTCTGTTTTCAGACATTACATCTCAAAATAATTCTTGGAAACACTAAATAGTGGGCTAAAAGGATATTGAGCTTTGGCTGGCAGTTCATGTTTGGTAAAGTGCATCAGATAACTGAGAAAAAGAAATAATTGCCATCTGCTTACTCCTTTTATCAGACTGTGATAGTTCTGGGCTTTCAAATGTCTTTTCAGGTGGATATTATGCTGAGGTATATTTACTGCAGTGTGCATTAACATAGATTTTTTTTTTGATACCTATAAGATCTTTAGATTGAGATTGAATTACAAGGAAATCAACATTGTGGACTACAGGAAAGTATGACCTTATTCTTTCAATATATAGATACTATCATAATGAAATAAAACATCTTTCTGTCTGATATTGTCAGTTACTTAATTTTACTGGCTTTTAGTAACTGAAGAATTGAGATCACCAAGCTATTTGCTGGTCTTCCCTACTGCAAATGGAAATGAAAAATTTCCTCCTGCATTGCTTATCTGCCTCAGTCTTGGTCTTTGGTTCTCTGGGTGAAATTGTCACTTGATCACGTGCTCACTAAACATCTGGCCATCTTTAAGGCAAAGCAGTTTCAATTTCCCTAAATTGGACTTCATGCATTATGCAAACATTACTTCATTAGACACTGAGATGAGCTATCAAGCTATATTGTTTGGTCAGAATAATGTAGGCTCGTTTCTCCTCTTGATGCTGGTTTGAAATCAGACTAACAATTTTGGATAAATTCAGTTCATGCAATCATTTTTGCTTGTGATTCAATTAGGGCATACGTAGGGATCTAGGTAAATGCAGTCAATGATTTTGTCTCTTTTCCTGACTTATGCTGATACCTGTGTGCAACGGGTGGAACAGCACCAACAATAAAAGAGCTAAATTAATCTCTCAGGAAGTGAACAGATCTATGCCAGGCATATATTTCAGCCACGTTCTCCTAAAATACTCCGCACTGAGAGGCTAATAATAAGCTCCAAAGTAATCCAAAGTTCATTTTGTTTGTGGAACATACTGGATCCTCGCTGCCTTCTGTCTTTCCCTTTCATTTGCGCTCCTGTGGAGAGTGCAAAGAGAAACACCAGTAAATTGAGGGATTTCTTCTGTGCTGGGTGGGGGGATGAGTTGTGCTGACTCACACGGGGGGCCCAGATTCCTGCCTGACAGAAATGGCTAACTGCATCAACATATGTGGAAATGTGCTGATCTGTGCTAGTCCATAGGTTGCTGCTTTCCTATTTATTTTTTCCTAAGTACTGTCCATTGTCTCCAGATTAAATGGTTAGGTAGGTATTAGGAGGTGGTTTCGGTTTGGATTTTTGTAATACCATAAACCACTGTATAATTTTTTGTAAAGTGTATTTAAAGAAAGAAAGACCACAAGATTGTCTGGTTCCACTCACCTGAAAGCTGCTAACTTTATCTTCATTACTTTCCCTGCAATGTGTTCTCAAACTCTCTGCTGCCTGAAACTGTGTTTATGTAAATACAGCTGAGCATTTGTTTGCCATCTGGATGTTTCTGTAAGAATGGCATAAAGAAAAGGAAAGGGAAAGGAAAACAAATGTAGGAAGCCTAGAAGAACGCCTTAAAAAGATGAAATTTGGCCTATATGTTGGGAGATGCCTAACTGGACCAGCACACAAAGCTTTTGACAGGTTGGGGCTCAGACAGATTAGACAACTGCAAAGAGGTTGATTAATTATTGAGTTTCTTTGGGATTTCCAAAAACCTGGCTAAACTGGCATCATGTGAGTGTTCTAGCCAATGGGAATGATAGCGATGTGACCATCCAGTTTACTTAGAAATCTGTAGATGATTTTAGCTTTACCTAGTAGCTTGCTCCTGTGGAACCATCTTGCATTATAAAATTTCAGGGAAATTTTTGATACAAGGGTGTTAGTTTGGGGTAGATGTTATAAACTAACTGATCATCTATGTCATATTTTTCCTTATAAATACGGCCTATTCAGCTGAATATGATAAAAATTTGGGGTAGAATTTTCAACAGCAGATATCCATCACAAACATTTTATTTGCCAAAACTAGTTAAGACAGTGGTCTGACTATTTCTGAAATGAACTAGGAAGAAACATTTTTTTTTTCAATTCAAAAGTGAGTTAGCTTGTGCCTCTTACCAAATTTTGCTCCCCAAAGCCTTAAAATGAAATTTTAAGGCTTTGGGGAGGAGAGAGGATAGTGCATTTCCTTTATGTCAGAGATGCCTTCTGTTTTCACTGTGAAAAATCTGCCTGCAAGTCTGTTTGCACATGCTCTGCAGAGAAAAATGATTCTTTTTAGCAGCTTAAATCCCTCGATTCCACCTGTGTTGCATATGTTTCAGTGAGAGTGTGGGCCAGATTTCCTAGAGAGCTTTCAACTCAGCTGCTGCAGCTGATGTGAAGGAACGGTGTCTGTGCTGCTACCCATCTTCCTGCACTGCAGAAGGGTGGGGGAAGGAGTTGCCTGATTGCAGTGGACAATGGGCTGCCAGTAGTGTCAGTGCTGGAACACATGGAATAAATGAGAACTGAGCAAGACGTGTGTTTTGAAGAGGGTTAAACACTGAGAGCTGGCTGAGTGTAATGAGTAGGAGTGGACTGAAGAGTTGGGGTATGGAGAAATCAGGATTGGAGGGGGGGAAAAAAGAGCAGAGTGAAATCAAAAGGGGCATGCTGGGGAGAATGGATGAGGAATTCTGTTATACAGAGGCTTCACACTACTCTAAAATATAAGAGAGAATTCAAGGTCACACTCACATTCCTTTTCATAGCTGTGTGCAAGTGGATCTTGGATCAAGCATCTTGATTGTTATATCACTATTGCCTATGGATAAGTCTATCAGCTGTCAACTAGTGTCTGCCTATTTTGCTTTACCTGGGCAGCCAGCTGAGTTTCTCTAAGGTGAAGTGGGTGTGCAGAGCCAGTGTATAAGTGGAAAAACAACCACATGATCTATTCTTAGGCCTGGACATGCTTAATCCAGAAGAACAGTACAGGTGCAGCCCTGAATTCCTTGCTATGCTGACCTTAAACCTTTGTAAAATGCAGTGACAGACTCTCCTGGTACTCAAAGGGAATAGCAAACAATAGTAAATATTTAGTGGGAACTAAGATGGCCCTGTGGCTCAAACAGAGCTCGCTGTGATAGAGAATCTATTTTGATTTTTAACTCTATTTACCTACAGAAATGACAGTATAGTGGCGTATAATAGATTTTGTACATAAAAAGCTATGAAAATATTCACAAAAGTTATATTTAAAGACTTTTGGGGATTGAAAAGTCAGAGTTGACTTTTGTGTTCACTTGCACTCAAGCATGATAACGCAGTCCTGAATTTCTTGATAATCCACTATGTTTATACAAAAACAGTTTCCCCTCCAGCACACGCAGAGCTTCTCTGATCTGGGAGTCATTGTTAAAGGAGATTTCTTTTGTATTGCTGCTGCAGTACCAGTGAGTGTTTCTAGAAAGATCTTGAGGTGGAAGCAGCCAAATGTGTTTCCAGTAGAACAAGATCCTGCTTCTGCCAAAAAACTTTGGTAGAATGAGAGGGATGAGATGTGTGTAACAAACTTCTCAAAATGGCTGTTATTTGTGTGTTCCTCACTTTAAGAACCTAATTTGACAGTCTATGATCTGATATACAGCAGTGCAACAGATACTGAGCTGATGAGCATTGAATATAAATCCTATGGCATTAGATAGTACTTAATGGAAAATACTCTGAAAAAAAATCAAAGAAAACCTTGTTTCAACCACCTAAAATGGCTGTGAACCTTTGATTTAATTTGTCTTTGAGATTGAGAGTATGATGATACTTTCCTGAAACTGCTTTTCAGAGCAAACAACTAGGAAGATGAGTATTAGCCCACTTGATATATATTTCTTGATAGATACTAAGTGGATGGAAGGGACCGTAATAAAAATCTGGACTTTTTTCTTACCATAAATTTGCATCAGCAAAAACAAACTTCATGGGGTCTTGCTACTGTTTAGCCTCAGACAGCAATTAAGCACCACTCAGATGCTCACTTACTCCTTGAATGGTGGGATGAGGGAGACAATTGGAAGAGTGAAAGTGAGAGAACTTGTGGGTTGAGATAAAAATAATTTAATAGGACACAAACCCAAGTGATGAACAATACAATTTCTCTCCACTCGAAGTCAATGTTATGCAAGACCCCCCCAGCTGACATGCAAGATCCCCAAAACTGTCTAACCTCTCAGCCCACACACGCAAGCAAAGCGGAACAAGGAATGAATTCACTGTTTCCCATTGGCAGGCAGGTGTTCAGTAGATTTTCAGTAGAACTGTATTATTTTTCTCTTCATCTGAATTTTTCTCAACCCAGTTTTTCCTTTCAAAAACTGTGTATATTTTTAGAAAGCCTCTGAAGTAAATATGATGATGTTGTTTTGGGGTTTTTGTTCTCTCTAGAGGACAATTGTGTGGTAAAGCTTCTGCCTCCTTGGCTTGCCGTTCCCTTGCCTCTCCTTGCCTTGCTTAGCCTTGTGTCACCTCGCCTTGCCTCTCTCTTAATTTGCTTTCATTTTTGTTTTCTTTATGGCTAGTTTCTCCATGGCTAGCATTTGTCACTACAGTTTTAGCTGTTACATGTAAGCAATTGCCTATTTCCTCCTGTGTGGAGGAAACAGAGAATGAATTTCCAAGGTCAGACCATTATTGTCTTGCTGTCAAGAAAAAAATTGCCATTTGATCAGGTTCCCATATCTTTACATTTCATGCTAAGCCTGCTAAATGGGTTACCTGCTAAAAGCAGGAAGAGGGATCCGATTCCTCATGAATACCTCCACTTTGGACTTTATATATAAAGTAGAAATATTTTCTGGAGTTCTCAGGTGACTTTGAATTTTGAGTTTGACTTTTTCTGATTCAACCATGCAGGCCAGTGGCTCAATTCCAGTTTTTAACAGATCAGGTTTATGTCACCACGGTCTTCTCTGACCCTATTATTCTATAATTCTGTTAAGCTAACAGACTCCAAGAGCCCTGCTGAGAGTATTTGTTGATTTGCCCATAGATGTTGGAAGGAAATGACAGAATCACTTTGTACCTGCAGTCCTCCATCTCTTGTGTTGCAATAAGCAGTTTAGTACTGCCAATTATTCCCTCTGTAGGCTGTGACCATAAAATTTTGTCAGACCTTTTGTTCAGCAAGGAAGAAATAGTGGGAACATTGAGGCTATTCTATGTTCTGTCTTGTGTGCCAGACATGTCTTTTTAAACAATTCAGGTAGAGGGGTGTCACTGCTGACAGAGAAGTTGTGAATGGCAAAAGTATTGGTTGTTGTCCTAGACATAATGCAGATAGTACCTCGTGATGGAGGGAATAAAAGACGTGCTGTAAAGAAAAGAGAGTGTTGCCATTATTGTGGGATTGCTAGATGAGCCTTCATGATAAGGGATGTTTGTGCACCTTGAATGTTCTGATAGTCTCAGTAGGCTTTTTGACCAGAGGGACCTTTTATATCATGGTATTAAAGATTATAAAGTTGTAGTTACTTTAATTTATAATTCACAGTTGCTGCCATGACACTTGCTTTGCAAACCACAGAATCTGATGTTTGTTTGCAACACCTGTATATTGACTGGAAAGGTCTTTGTTAGTAAAAAGTGGGTTCAAAATACCTGTGTTTTTTGCACTGCTTGCTACACTGAGAGTACAATGCCTGCCTGAGATTTCTTGGTCTGACGAGAATACAAAGACTATATTATGGGCAAAGAATAACTTGGTGCCTGAGAGGCACCATTAAATTTGTAATAGCATCCAAAGATAAACTAGCTAAAGGGAAGGAGAATCAGTAATTAGTAATGCTAACATTTTTGTGGGAGGTCTTGTTTGAAGACCAGCTAACAGGTTTGCATAAAGCCTTAAAACCATGCTTGAAGACACTTTTTATTTAGGCAGGGCAACAAAAGACAGATTTGTTCCCTATGTCCCTTATTGGATTCCATCATGGTGATGTAGGAAGCCATGTTAGCTCATCCTTTTCATGTATCCTTCTTTAGGTTTCTCACAGCTAAACACTTGTTTTCTAGTTCTGTGGATCAAGCGACCAGAGTTTTCAATTTAGATTGCTTAGATGAATGAAGAGAATACCATTTCCTTTTTCTGTGCTGATGAAAAACCTTTCAGAGTGTACAATGGCCCTTTTGGTTTTCTGTTTGTTTTATATTACAGGAGAGCATGAAATCTTGTCTGTCAGATACTGTGCTGGATGTGGTAAATGAACAGAGGAAGAGATGATAATGTAGACAAAAGTTTTGGGGAAGCTGGAGGGAGAATTACTCTGAGTTTTAATTCATACAGTCTGTCATTGGTAGAGGTGGAAATAAAGCCTGGGTACTCTGACTCTCGGACTTGTCTTTCAGCTGCTGTAAGCTGCTGGCATTGCATGCCTAAACATAACTATGGTTATCTTTAACCTAAGAGAAGCACATCATCAGAATACCATGTGGAAAGGGTGAATGGAAGTGCTACTGAAGTGCATTACTCATGGCATATTGCAAAGGAACCATTCTGCTCTGTGTTCCTCTGGTTTCGCTCCCCATCACTGTAATTTCTCTTTACAACTTTATTTTTTCTGAATTTCTTACTCTCATTTCCCTTGAAAAGTCTTCTTTCGGACTTTTTTAAAAAACATATAGCTTGAATTTTCCTATCTTATGCCACTCCACATCTTTATAACGCTTATTTTCTTCCTTCCAGTGGAACTGTTGCGCGGTTGGCTACTTGCTCTGTGCAAGATTTTATGCTTTCTTTCCCCACTTGTTGTTTCATGCCTACCAGTTCTTCATGGGACACTTATAACTGTGTACAGCAGAACTGTGGTGGTTTTTACCCTTTATATAATTGCTCTCTGATAAATATGATTAATATTAAATGCCTACTATTAACCTAATATACAGTCTGTACTGAAATTAAAAATATGAGGGATACTTGTATAAATGTCAGCACTTACAGTGGTAGCATTTTAAGACTGAAAATGTCAATGTATGCTGTTTAATGGTGTTTGCCTGTGTGTGAAGTACATTATAATCACTGGTGAACGAATCTTAAAATTTTTCAAAGATCACACAAGCTAATCAATCCGAAGTTTAGATGCTTTTGCAAACTTCTGATTTTTTTTCAATGGCAAATGGTGTGGAAGTCAGGAATAACTCAGAAAACACCAAAGCATTCAAAAGAAAGATTCAAACTCCATGGAATTTGGGCGGTTAAGCATTGCTTGAAGTGTGTGATTGAAGACTTTCATCATTTTAGGCATCCTTATGCGGTCATGAAAAAGTGTTAGCAGCGGAGGCCTCTCACTCATTATACATGCAATTGCAAAAATGACATGTGAAAGGGATCAAGGGGGATAATTTTGACTAAGCAATGAACTAGTTGAAAAAGGCTGTGATTATATTTATCTGCTTAATTTCTTTCTTTTTAAATGGAGATCTTTAAATTGTGATTGCAAGAGCAGTCCTTTCCACTGGCATCTTTTCTTTTTCAATTTTTAATCCTGGGCTTTTCAAGCGACAGACCAAATACAGGAAGCATTAAAAACTCATGGTCATAGCAGAGTGTGTATCTAATGATGCCTTTTATTTTGAATGGTGAGTCTTTGGACACTCAGTTGCTCTGTAGTCAGAAGGAGAAGTCAGACTTGAGTCAGCAAAGGTGGACACCTGTGTGGTATTCCAGTTTAACATGCAGGTTATTTCAATTGCAGAGTCAAAATCAATACATTGTTTGTTATAATTTGTCACTCAATCCACTTCGTTGGATATTTGATGCAAACAATTTATGAATGCATTTTTATACATGTCTATATCATGAATGCAGCTTGTGCTTTCAAATCTAAATTGAGTAGGAATGTGTGAATCATCTAAAAATGGGCTAAGCTTGGATAAGAAAAAGTAGTAGTTCAGTTTAAATACTTGTTATCAAATACATTGCTAGTGGTGATTTGGTTTTTAATTCACCAGAAAAAAAAAAAAGTAGGTATTTGTAAGAAAAAGTAGGAAAAAGTCATTCTGCATTCATGCCTAGAATCATGGAAGAATTTATGATGTAAGTCTCTCTGGGCAGCCTATTGAGGTCTGTTTGACCACTGCCATGGTTTAAGAAAATGTAACCTATCTAACTTGAAGTTCCTGTGTTCTATCTTATACCCATTACCTCTTGTCCTGTCTTTGTGTGCCTCCGAGAAGAGTTTGTCTCTGTCTTCTTCGTATACACTGAGGAGCTCCCCTTAGCCTTCGCTTTAAGCTCAACAAATCCAGCTCTTTCTTCATATGTTTTCCATTCTCCTGATGATCCCAGTGTTCTCCTGCTGGACTTCTCATGATAAGACTGTGACATACTGGAGCGAGCCCCAGACTGGTGCGATACTCCAGATACAGTCTCACAAGTGCTAAACAGAGGGAAACAATAATGTCCTTCAAACCACTGGCTATGCTTTTCTTAATGTAACTTAGTTTGAGATTTACCTTTGTGTTCACAGCAGCATACTTGCTGAATCACAGCCACCTTGTCCTCCAGAGTCCTCAAGTCCTCCAGCAAAGCTGTTTTCTAGCCCATCAGCACCCAGTCTGCCCCTTTGCAGGGAGTTTCTTCATCGCAGATGTAGAGTGTTATATTTGTATATGTTGAGTTCCTAAGTTTTCTGTCAGTCCAGCTTGTCACAGTATTTCTGAATAGCAATCCAGTCCTTCAGCATGTTATCACTCCCCTCAGTGTGATGCACGCTTTCTGAGAATGCCACATACCATCACTGAAGTCATTAATGAAGATGTGAAAGAATTGGATTTTGGATTGAGGTATTAATCCCTGAGGGATGACACTAGTCAGTGACTGCCAGTTGAACTTTGTAGCAGGGATGACACCTGTGTGAGCCCAGTGGTCCAGTCAATTTTCCATCTTTAGTCTTCTTATTGATTCTCTATCTCACCATCTTGCCTATAAGCATACTGTGGGAAATCCATTCACACAGTATTTGTATCTCATGGTACCTCTTAGAATCCTGGTTTTTCCTTTTATGTCATTCACTGTGCTATTCATCATTATTCCTTTAATCTAAGCAAGATTGACACTCTTTGGAAGTGCACACAGATCAAGGGCATATTCTTAGTATGTCTATTGGCTATGCTTGGGTCAGACAAATATATGATGAATTCTGTTGCACAGTTTTACCACAGCAGTGTGTAATTAGTTATTACAGGATAAGACTGACCAAGGCAGGAAGAACAGATATGGGGGCTCATGAATGTCTTGTCTTTTTTTTTTGACTCTATAAATAGATGAATGGGTACTCCTTCCTTTCTTGATATTTACAACAGTGTCTGATTACTGTCGTGCATGTTATAATTGATGTCCTTTGAAAGTTAATTTGAGGTTTGGGAAGAGTGGGAAAAGGGCTGCACGAGAGCCTGTCAAAACCTCTCACTAGAGATTATTCAGAATTTTCTTTACAATGGCCTCCTAATGCAGTAACTCTTCTTGCTTGGTAAGTTGGCTGTTGCAAAAGTGAGATGTTAACTGTGCAATACCTTTATTGGTTGAGCTAATCTATAGATGAAAGAGTACTTTCCCATTGGGGAAATACTGGTGCAGCTACCCGTAGTTACAATGTTCTCACAAGCCCAATTGATTTAATTTAGCAATCAGACAGAACAGCATGGAAACTTCTTCCCAGCCTTTCTGAGCTTTATCTTCATTTGGCTGTCTCAAGGAATGCTGACTGTCTAATCCACACGTAGAGACTGCTCTATTTTTAAGTCTGTGTTTCTTTGTGTCCAAGGCAACCGTTTGAAGCCAAGGAAATCCTAATATCTGCAGAACTTATTCTATGTATGTATGAGTCCAGCTACAGCAGGCTATCTCTCAGAGTCTGCCAGTTTATCGACAGAAACATATAACAATGCAGATATCATCAATTTGTCTCCATGGGATTAAAGCTGGCAACAGCTGTTGGGGTTTAATAACACTGCTGATGTTTAAACATAGAGAGCTGCTCGTTCCTTTTGCCATAACTTTTCACTTCCTTAAAAAATAAGTTGTTTTTATTTCCTGGGGTTTAGATTTTATTAATAGGTCAACCATATTAATCACAGAACTATTCCAGCTTTCACAAAGCACTGTTATAGTTGAGCAAAGCACAAATGTATGTGCATGTGGTCTAATTAAGCAATTCAGTGCTCCATTCCTGATGTTAACTGTGGATTCATGATCATGAAAAGGGTGTCAGAAAAGTGTCCTAAAGGCATGTTTGATACCAGCAAACTACGCCAAGATACAAACGTCCACAAACGCCCTGGCAAACTCATTAAAGGCATTGTGAAGTACGTGCTTTGCCAATCTAGAAGTGGTTCACACAGCGTGGGTATGTACGTCTCATTTTTTTTCCACTTTCCATAAAAAATAGTGCAGATATGTACACATACTAATTAGGGTTCACAGCAATTAAGCTCCATGAGCTTATAACTTTATTCCTCATGTTTTAGAACTGTGTTTCCATAGGGCTCAGGAAAATATTTTTGTGACAACAGAAAGCCTCAAGATCTTCACAAACCAAACTGGGGAGATTTAGGGAAAAGACCCCAGCATTCTTTGTCACTTCTCATTACATACCT
Source organism: Heliornis fulica (assembly GCA_013399135.1). Lineage (NCBI taxonomy): Eukaryota > Metazoa > Chordata > Aves > Gruiformes > Heliornithidae > Heliornis > Heliornis fulica. The sequence continues at coordinate 226,668 of VXBZ01005788.1, forward strand.
TATGAAGGTACCTCGAGAGATCATCAAGTCCAACCCCCCTGCCAAAGCAGGTTCCCTGGAGGAGGTTGTGAGGTAGGTGAGGTAGAAGGTGAGGTAGATGAGGGGATCTGAGGGAGATTAGAGCTTTGCCTAATTGTGGGGATTGAGGGACATTTCCAGGCCCAGGTGATTTTGACTTGGTAATATGCTTACATACAGAAGCTGAAAAAATAATCATCAAACTGTACCTCAGCTCAGGGAAACAGCTCATTACTCATTGTTACAAATGTTTGTATTTATAAAGGCTTGCTTTAGGTTAAAGCCATTACTATTTGTTGCAATTAATCTAATATGAGATAGATGATGAGAGATTTAATGACATTATTTATTTATTTAGTTTTTTATTTATTTATTTTCAGAAATAATCACCATGTGATTTTTCTTTTGAATTTAACACAACAGCACAAAGTAATTATAAGGTAGAAAACCAAACCAACCAACCAAAAAAAGAAAAAAGCACCACAATAAAACCTCTGTTTGCTTTTGACATTGCTAAACTGAATCAGTGATGGTTTCCAAAGGGGTGATGGAGGTCTCCTTATTTCTATGGAGTCAAACCAGTTCTGGAAACATTTAAGGCTCATTAGAGGAAACTGAGTTGTTCTAGTGGAAAGACTAGTAAATTAATTCAGAAAACAATTAGGGGAAGTAGAAGGGCAAGAGAGATGATTATTCAACCTGTTCTGAGTTCTTGTTATTCACCTAGCAATTTATTGGAGTTGATTCTTATTTGACTTTCTCTTTTGGTAATTGTTTATTTGCACTTGTGCAAAGAGAAAGTATTCTGATTTGGAAGTGATTCTTGCATCCAGCTGACATTTACCTTTTTTCCCCATTAATGGTAGTGTGATCAAGAAAATAGGAAATAAGCCCCCTTAACTACACTTCTCCTGTGTTGAATTCATGAGAAAAACAGCAGTGTGTGAGATTTAGTGTTCTTATATGAGTATCTTGGAGCAGTTTGTCCACAATTCTATGGGTTTAGTTTTAGGGCACATTTAACAAAAAAAACAACCCAAAACTAATGAGAAATAATAGACTGATATGCATGTTATTTGTTAGAAACCATTCATGATCCTTGTTCTTTCTGCTCCTCTGTAAGCTGAGTTTTCAGCTGAATGTAGCTATTTTTTATGGTACCTTGGTCTTAGAAAGGTCACGGCAAGAGGGACGTAACTCGGAAAGTCCTTGAGGTCTAACTGCCAAATATTAGTAGGTTTCTAAAGATATTAGTATCAAGCTAGATTTTGTTAATAAGCAGTGTTAAAGAGAATATTATTCAAATAAAAAAAAAACCAAAACTTGTCAGGGTGCACATCTGACTATTTGGAGTTGAGTAACCCTTGATAATTCATGGAGATCTGACTCTCATTGCTATACAGTGATGGAGAGAAATTAAAAAAAAGGCAGCAGGTTAATTTATGCTATGACATAACAAAAGTGGGGTTTGAGTGTACAAGAGTAGAACAAAGGTCTGACAAAGCCTTCCTAACTGTATCTAAAATTCTTTAAAGAAGCTGAAAGAAAGGCTTTTAAAATCCACTGCAAATCTACTGGTATTATTTTAACGGCATGTTCAGCTAATTTATGCATATTTTCCTCAGTTGTATTTTATATTTGTAGTTTCTGTTTCTTGAGTCTGCTCTTGGTTAATATTATTTTGTTTTTCTTAAAGTAATTTATTTCACAGCTGCCTTATCTGTCTTTATGTGGAAAAATTGTTCTTTGTTCTTGTGGGGCTTTAGAAAATTCTGCAAGTCTAATAAATATTGCTATGAACTATACGAGAGCGATTTCATTAAATTGCCAGGATAAAAACAAGTTGGATAGATAATAGGTTACAGGATACTGAAATCTGAAATACTTTTATTTGTTTAAATGGATTTCTGAGACTTGCCTGTCATCTAAACAGATTCTAAAGTTTGCAGGTTAGCTTGCAAGTATGGCCATAAGGTTTTAGTAATTTAATTAGTCATTTAATATAGTAAGATTTGGCCATGTTCGTCAAAATTAAAAGAACATATTAGAGGTACTTCATAAAACATGATAGTGTCATGAAATTGTTAGCCCACAGTGGCTAAAGCTGTAGGGACCTTTTAGTTTGACTGATGATTTGCAGGGCTAAGTATTACTTTCTGAAAGCTGTCACTGCAGGCTTGACCTGAGTGCAGAGGACGTGTGAGAATGTTCAGTTTAATTTGAAATTTATCACACCAAATGATGGTGTGGAGTTGGGAAGAGAGCATTGTGAATGGACTTTGACCATTTTTGCTTGCATTCCAGGCTTATTACACAATTTTGATCAATTCACTTCTCTGTGAATTGATCAAAATCTTCACTTTTCTTACTTTTCCTTATAGGTGAGTAGAGACAACAGAGTGCAGTGGTGACTACATATATTCCTGTATATTTACCCAAATGTTCAACCCAGCACATCTTTAAAAGACCAAGGAATCCAAAACACTAGTGCCTGGTATTGTGTAGGCAATGGGGTTTTCCCAAGGATTTTACGGCTTACATAATTATTGCTTGCTTAACATCTTTATGGACGACCTTGATGAGGGAATAGTGCCCACCCTCAGCAAGTACCCGATGACACAAAGCTGGGAGGAGTGGTGGACACGCAGGAATGCTGCGCTGCCATTCAGTGACACCTGGACAGGCTGGAGAGCTGGGCAGTGAGGAACCAGATGGGGTTCAATAGAAGCAAGTGTAGGGCCTTGCTCCTGGGAAGGAAGAACTGGAGGAATCAGTACAGGCTGGGGGATGACCTGCTGGAGAGGAGCTCTGCAGAGAAGGACCTGGGGGTCCTGGTGGATGACAGGTTGGCCTTGAGCCAGCAGTGTGCTCTGGTGGCCAAGAAGGCCAATGGGATCCTGGGATGCATTAAGAGGAGTGTAACAAGCAGGTGGAAGGAGCTGACCCTCCCCCTCTACTCTGCCCTGGTCAGGCCTCACCTGGAGTACTGTGTCCACTTCTGGGNCCGCACCGATGTGAGACAGAATTTCTTCACAGTGAGGGTGACAGAGCACTGGAACAGGCTGCCCAAGGGGGTGTGGAGTCTCCTTCTCGGGAGATATTCAAGACCTGTCTGGATGTCAACCTGTGTGATCTGCTCTAGGGAACCTGCTTTGGCAGCGGGGTGGACTCAATGATCTCTGGAGGTCCCTTCCAACCACTACAATTCTGTGATTCTGCTGCTTTTGATATAGCTGACCGAAAGATCCAGAGAGAATGTTGCAGAATGCTTTTCTGTAGAAAAGTAGAATATTTATGGGTATTTCAATACACTGCATGACAACAGGTTAGGATATTTTGTGCTCTGTCAGTTAAACAGATTGATCCATTGGCCAAAACCTTTATTCTCCCTAAACTGATCAGATCAGCAGTATGCATTTTCAGTATCTAATCATAATAAATAGAGTTCTACTAGAATCCTGTATATCCTAAGCTGACATAAACATGGCATTTTATTCCTCAGCAATCTAGCAGGAATCTGTATGATTCCTGGGAATATTATGGTTCTAAAATACTTTTGTTAGTAGGAAAAATGTTGGCTTGAACTGAGAAGCCAAAATGATAGAAGTCAGTGGGTGAAGGAGTTTATTTTGAATTTGTTTAAAACAGGTTGTCTTAAATTTTTGGATGCTGAAATTGTGGGACATACTTGTACCTGATGAAAAATTTTTGTTTCCCACAAAGATTTCCACTCCCCCTCCGCCACCCAAAAAAGTGAGGATGAAGGCCTAATATGTGACTGAACTGTTTCTGTGGTTTATAGGGTAGGATGAAAATAGAGTGAAAGTTTTGGGTAACTCTCAAATATTTGAAGCTGTCTTCAAAAGGAGAGAATGTAAGAGACTTTGCACTGGGAGTGTAGTGTGTGGAAATAAACAACTTCGATGACAAAGCTGAAGAAAATAAGAATGGGAGAAGAGATGGATATATTTGGAACAGGGGAGGAGAAAATGTCAAAGCAGAGGCAAGCAATAAAGGCAAAAGAAAATATATGGGGTGTGTGTGTGTGTGTGTGTGTGTGTGTGTGTGTGTGTGTGTGTGTGTGTGTGTGTGTGTTTTCCTTTTCTAAAACAGAACTGCCAGAGACCTGGGACAGTTTATTGAGAAAACTGTTAAAATGGAGACTTGAGTGATATGTGGAACCTTCTAGTACTAAAGCTCATAGCTAGCAGCATGACTGAAAGATGCTTATTTCATTAGTTATGCCAGAACTTTCATGACAAAACCCCCTTGTTGAGGTGGGAGGCATGCTGACTGGTGTCAGTCTCTTCAGAACAGTGTCCAACAACTCCAGAGTTTGTGAAAGCACATGTTTTATGGCAGTGAGAGATAATAATTTGTCTAGAACAGAAGTTCTGGTTGTTATGCTGCATTAAGGGAAGATAGATCATGTTGTAGCTTGGTTTCTAGGCTATGGAGTAGCTCCCTAATGAACAGGTCCCCTCACTACAAAGAAGACATTGAGGTGCTGGATTGTGCCTAAAAAACAACAGTGAAGCTGGTGAAAGATCTGGAGCACAGGTCTTATGAGGAGCAGCTGAGGGAACTGGGGTTGTTTAGTCTGGAGGAAAGGAGGCTGAGGGTGACCTTATCACTGTCTGCAACTCCCTGAAAGGAGGCTGCAGCTGGGCAGGTGTGGGCCACATTTCCCAAGTAACAAGTGTTAGGAAAAAAGAAAATGGCCTCAAGTTGCACCTGGGGAGGTTTAGATTGGATATTTGGAAAATTTTCTTCAATGAAAGGGTTGTCAGTCACTGGAACAGGCTGCCCAGGGGTGAGATTGAGTCATCATTTCTCAAGGTATTTAAAAGACATGTAGACATGGTGATTAGGGACATGGCAATGTTAGCTTTATTTTTGGACTCAGTGATCTTAAGGGTCTTTTCTGATCTAAATGATTCTATGAATCTGTCTGGGGTATGGAACAGACTTTGTTTGAATTTGCTTTTTCTTTTGAGTAGCGTTGGCTTTGGTTTTACAATTTTTGTTTGTTTCTTTTTAAAGGACCTGTCTGTATAGGATATACATGATAGCCTATATATTTCTGGGACTGAATTTTATTATGACTAGAGACTTTTCAGAATAATGCTGTGAGAATTTTTTCTAGGAATGATATCAAAGTGTGAAGTTAAGGTTTCCTGTAACTATAAGGGAAAACTTTTGGAAAACTTTTCTGTAGGTTTAAAAATGGAATTTAGTATAAAATAATATTGGAAAATGCTTGAAGAAAAAACTCCAGTGTCAAATTTATTGTCCAATATTATGTAAATAGAAGATGGTCTCATATGATTTCTTTCTTGAGACTTAGTTACCTTGCCTTCATTAGATACGATTTATGCCTCCTCAAGTAATTTTATTGTTAGTAGTCTTTGACATAATCATTACTTTTGAATTTAAAGACTTCCTTTTTTTTTTTTTTTTTTCTTCTTCTTATCAGTGTAGCATGTCATACCTTTTATGGCTCTTTGCCCTTGCTGTCTGTGCTGCCTAATTAAGTTGTTAGCTTAAAAGAGTTCTACTTTTTTACTGGAAAAGTCTGGTCACTTTTAGGCTTGTAATTTTCTCAGCTAATGTGTGAAGGTCAGCGTAAAGTTCAGTTATTCTTGGATGTGATAGCAGTTTTTTACTAAATAGTTATTGTGCAAAAAACTGTAATATTTGGTTTTGTAAGTACTGAAAGAATATTTTAAAAATCCAACAAAACCCTGTTAGATTAAGGTATCACATATTAGTTCAATTTAAATCTCACTGCAGATGTGTTTTGATTTTCCATCCGATTGATTTATTTTAAAAATCCAATTTTGAGAAATTTTAGGGAATTATTTGATGAAGTCAGGTTGATTACACAGCTCAAGAAATTTAATTTTAAAGTGGCTTTGACTTACTTCAGAGTTCTAATACTGACTTTCATAGCAAGCAAAGGGATTTGTATGGAGGTGAAAGGGATAATGAAAGAGAGAGCTATGGAACTAGGTAAAGTGGAATTAGGAGTCAGCAAAGAAAGAGCCTGCTAAGAATGGAAAGTGGATTAATCAATGAAAAGCCATCACATTTATCAAGAGTCCAGGGATAAAGTAATTCAGAAGTAGAACACTTTCCAAGAGGTAAAACTTAAAAGTAGTCAAGTAGAAACAGAATATGGGTAACTGGGGCTGTTGTTCACAGGCAGTGTGGTGTGATCACACTGCTAAATGAAGACCAGATCAGTTGAACAAGAGGGCTATGCAAAGGAAGAATAGCTGATAGGAATATAGAAAAATAAAGATAATAAGGGTGGAGCACAAACATGCAGTCAGGTCAAGGGACTAGCCACTTGTATAGTGGTTAGTCTATACGGTGCATAAAATGGCAGATTGACCACCAGCTGATAGGGTTAGTGATAGCGTGTAAGGCGGGTTGAGACTCCAGCTAAAACTCTCCTAAGATGCATTTAGGATGGAAAAGGTGCAGAGGACAGCTACTAAAATCATAAGGAGTGTGGAGAAGTTAATTTCTAGGGAAAAAAAATACACAACAAGACCAACCAAACAAGAAAAAAACAACCCTCCCTCCCCTCCCCCCCCAAACAGCAAACTCTGTTAGTGCAGCCATTTTGGCTGCAGCTAAGCTGGGTTCAGATCTGTATGATGGTTATATGTTACCCAACCTGTTCCTGTCAAAAATTCTCTAGGTGAAGAATGCTTTAGTGTTACATTGACAGAACTGGGAGAGCTGAGAAATGAGCTGATATATGGTTATGTCACCTCATTTGAAGCGGCAGGGAAGATGATCTGGAGATTTATATTCTGATTGTTTCACCTGGCACAACTCCACCAGAACCGTACAGCTGAACAATATAAGCAAGTTTGGAGTAGTTCGTTAAAATGATGTTTGATTGCTGATGAAGTATTCTCAATATAGACACTAAATACTGTGGATGAAGAAGCTCAAAGGACAAGGTTAATGCAAATATGCAGTTATACGTGTACACTGAATGATTGCAGGGTGAAAATAATATTTCTGTCTGTCAGAACAGTGAAACCAAAATGACCTTCTCTATGGAGAGGTGTGTTTCAGGAGGAACCTTGTGAAGGGTTTATATGTTGTCAGAAGCCACAGCATAGGACTAAATTTGTTTACCTAATTCCACTGTTCCAGGTGACTAAACCCATCACAAAATCACCTGATTACTAGCAATAATGTATTAAATCATTTTTATGTCCCTTAGTCCTTGCTTGTATAAATCCACTTTTTTTTTTCTAGATTTACAATGTGGTAATGTTCAGTATGATGTAAGAAGGGTCTTCTAAGGGTTTTTCCAGTTGAAAAATACGGCATATATTTTTAGTCCCTCAGCCTATCTGGTTTATTAAAGTAGGTCTACAGTCATCTGTACATAGTAGTACCTCTAACAGAATCTTTAATCTGCTTCCAGGAAAACCTACATTTTATAAGAGACTTGACAGATTCTTAAGAATGTTCATGTACCTCCAGTAAGGTTTTAGGTAACATGATTTCCTTTAGTTCTTTTGGGACTTTGCAGCATGGATGTATCTAAATCACAATAACAGATACTGAATTAAGTTTTGAATTCAATGTTGATTTGTAACGATTTTTAATGCAATCAGTTTCAATGTAGTACAAAAATACCAGTTTATTTCTCCCACATCTGAGGCCAGTAGTGGTCCTTTGACAAAAATAACTAAGACTTTAAAAAAACGTGCACTACATCTTACCATTAAGTGTGAGCATGGGGGTTTAACTGACAGTTTCTTTATAAGCAGAACTTTAAATTTTCTGTTCCTGTTTTATGTTGAAACTGTGGAGAATTGTTTTATTGGTTTATGTTGAAATTGTGGAGAGTTGACACCTAAATGTTACATATTGCAAATTTTTTGAGAATTTGTGTGTGTTTTTAGCTAGATGCCAGTGAACCAGAGCTGCCTGAGATTTTGTTGTAAACTAGAGTGCGGGTGTCACACTGCATGTTTGGGTTTTATTTTTCACACCTTTAGCCTGAAATAACTGAAATAACCAAAGTACTGGAGGCCATTATAGCAAACTTATGAATATATGGCAGTCTGCAAGTGCTGCCACATCTATGCAAATCAATGTTGCTCCAACTTGCAATTCTAGATCAAAAAATTTAACTGGTTCTTCATGCACTTGTTGCAAAGAGTCATGGACAGTGATTTATAGACAGACAAAGTAATTTATTAGGATCTTCATATAGAGTTATGTTCTTATAGGGAGTCAAATCTGTTGAACAGCTCAGCTGGTCACCGCCTGGCTGGTGATGGAGGGCTCCACTGAAGTGTCCTTCCAGCAGTAGCTTCATCTGGATTGGATGATACTCCTGGAGCCACTGCTCTGCTGGGTTCTAACAACACGTCTGGCTCTGGTCCTTAGTGACCAGCACATACATAATTCATTGATACTGATCATCTTAACTGCATATGAGCTACAGTTTCTAATTACTATTTGAAAATTTCTTACCTTTGTGCAACTAAGTCTGTCTTGCAGCACAAAGTCCTTAGAGGAGGCTTTGGAGGGAAAGGCCAGATTCTCCACCCAGGATGTTAAACAACATACTTAACTATCAAAGTTGTTCAGGCTGGGCACAGCAGGAGCTGTTCTGCGTGAAATCTCTAGAACTGCAGGAATGTCCCCACCCAGAGATGTCCCTTAACAATATGCAATCATCCCTGTAAACATAAGCCGTTAACTCCTTCCTCATCTGCAGGAGTGAAGTAGCTGGACTGGCCTAAGGTAACAGACAAACCTGGAACTAGGTGCTTGCCTGAAACTTCAGCAGTGATGGGGCTGTGGCCAGGCCAAGTCAGCATCTCAGCCTACAGGTCAGCATCAGGATCGATGACATCCGTGGCCAGGCAGAAGCATCACTGCCTTACAGCTGGAGACTGGTACTGCTGAGGCAGGGACTGATAGCCCTGGCAAAGGCAGAAATCGGACCCCTGGGTGTGGGTGTGGGTTCCAGGTAAGGCTGCTCAGGGCAAATAAGGTCTCTTAGTGCACTTGTGGCCTTCACACAGAGGTACCACAGGCCACTTAGACTAGACACTTCTCATGGGAGTGGCTGGGCTTGAGCAGCACTGAGAAATGAGGCACAGTAACGCACAGCAGAGTGTTGTGCTACGCAGCTGATGGCATTTCTAGCACCTGTGATTCATGGCCTCATTTTATATGGTGCTGCCTTTGTCATGGAATTATTCTTAACTTCCTTGCAATTGAAGCAATAATATAACGTCTAAAAGTTCTATTTAGGACCTCAGACTGACAATGATGGCTTCTTTTGTTTGTTACATGCTACTCAGTTGTGCTTAAGCCCTCACCATTTTTTTTTTAGCAGAGATGCTAATTGGTGCTCTATTTATGCAACTGCCTTCATGCTGCATTGTGGATTTCATAATGTCCTATTAGAGCTGTGGTTAGCCAGCAGATCCGTCTTGCCACCAGCTGTAGGGGAACACTTTCAGCACAGTGCTCTCCCAGTGGAAGTTATTCAGATTTTAATGAGCAGGATGTTTTATGATCTTTGCTAATAAAAATGAAACTGGAAGAGAGCACTCTTTTGCCAGAATGTGTTCTTCTCTGCATTGCCAAAAATTGCAGTCTATGCATAAACTGTTGTAATTCTGAGCAAATCCTGTCAGAATATGAATATGTATTATTCAGTTAAGTGTTACAGTATGACCATATAAATAGTAATAATACTGCCTGCTGAGATGGGAAATCCTATTGTGTGTAGTAATACCACCAACAGAATCACATACTAATGTGTCTTCTTAAACATTCAGTGAAAAGTAGTTAGTGACCTCCCTGCTCAGCAGCTCTCTTCAGGCAAAAGACCTGAACTATTTTCAGATTCTCTACCTCTCCTCCCCAGCCCCTGAATTCCCAGAGGAACAGCATATATTAAGAGCTAACTGCCTACAGCTTGTGGGCTTACAAAATATCACTTCAGGTTCTTTTCTTCTTGACAAAAGCTATTTGAAAGCATTCTTTCACTTATAAATAGAAATAACCTGAACAGTTAATACTTCTTTTAAAATGCATTCCTGAATTGACAACCTAAACCAAATGCTAATGCAAAATTTATTCTGGCTGTTGAAAACTATATCCAGCTAATAAATAAGAAAAATAATGTGTGAGATAGGAATATATTTCCTTTCTGCCTTTCCTTTCCCAACCCTGAGGAAAATATATTTAAAAGAATTTTGATGTATGTGTTAGGGTCAAGCTTTAGATTTTCCTGAACAGTTTGGTTGATCTTATTTTGGAGTTGAGCCATGAGTCTGTTTTGGTTACCACGCTGTTTCAAAAAACAACAGACTAGGCTATAGGAGAATGGAGGCTCTGCAGTTATCTTAATAAGATGCTTTGCTGTCTTCTTAAATCTTTCTTTACTCTCATTCTATAAAACATTGTGTATTCTCTACCCTGGAAAGAAATTTTAACACCTGTCGTTGGTATTTTTCAGTAATACCTATTTATCATTCTTATTTGGGTGAATGATGACCTGCTATTATCTGGAAGAATTTTTATGATGTTTTGCCTGTGCCAAGATTTTCATTATAAAATACCTTAAAGCATCTTATAAATTACATTTTTAGGCTAGGACAGTTATCTGATTTAGATCCTTACATCACTGTCTAGTAGGTGCCATGTGTTATCTAGTAAGAATGTGTTTGACACAGTGGATGTAGGAGGATTATGGTGAGGCTATTCAAACCAAGTCATGTTAAGGTGGAGATCATCATAATCTCTGGATAGTGGATGAACAAGGCCTGCAGTAGTTTTAGGTAATGATGTATATATGTTTTTACAGGGCAGATATCTGAGTGTTCTATAACCACAAGTCCTCCAGTCTTTGCCTAACAATTCTTTCTTTTTTCCCCCTCCATCTGTTAGCACAACAGTGATAAAGAGAACCAAATTAAATCTAAAATGTGTCTCAAAACTAGTATTTGTACATAGTTCATTGAGCACTGTCTATAGTACAGCAATATACCCAGTCTTTGTATTTAGCTGAAGGACTGGTGTTTGTTCACTGGATGTATTTGTTAGAGCTTGCTTACATTTTTATTAATTTCTCAGCGTATACTTTTCTTAGTGATAGATTTTATTTCAATAAGCTGTACAGTTCATTGTGGTACAGTAGTCTGTATTGTATTTTCTGGTTGTGTGTGAAGGCTGGACCATTTTGTGCTATAGTATGACATAAGAGGAGCTGTATGCTGAACAGCAGGATGTAAAGCTTCATTCTGGGACACCACTGGTGTAGATTTAAACTGGTAGTAAACAGGTGCATTTCCTTACTACTATGACTGAACTTCGTAGTAAAACCTGAAGGATTCTGTTTAGAGAACCATCATGGTGTTAGGGTTTACCTCCAGCAATGGACCTAACCTAATGCTAGAATTTATTTCTGGTTTTGCAGTAGGTGTTAAGCTGGATTTAGTGGTGGGGTTTTGTGGTGGTGCCTTTTGGGTTGGGTGGGGGTGGTTTGAGGGTGGGTTTTTTTTTAGTTTATTTTTTTCGTGTGTGTGTGGTTTTTTTTTTTTTGTTTGTTTTTTAATTGCATATATATAACATCTAGTTTTGGGGTTATATGAAAAGAATCTTATATTCCCCCACACAATTTGCTTCCAAGAAAGCAAAACTAAAGAAACGTAACAGGTTGGAGAATCCAATGTTAGAATAAGTTGATATGCACAGTCAAACATCTGTCGTGATCACATCTGACTTAGTATGCCTTAGCATGGTGGCTTCATTTCTTTCAGATGATTTCTTACATCTCTGCTGCAGCTTTCAGTGTTAAATAAAACTTGTAATCAAAATTGGACTAGCAGTTTTCCCCACATTCATTTTTCTTAGGGACCCTTCTGACTTGGAAAGAGTGAGACAGAACTGTGGAGAGGGTGTTTTACTGCTTCAGCTCTTGCTTTGATCCTGTGCAGCAGAACACGCTGCTCTGTGGAGGAAGTGTTGTAGTCAGGATCATAGTTCTTTTGCTTAGAAATCTTCTCCAGGTCATGTAAAGATAATTCCAACTGAACATAAGTCTGTTGCTGTTTGTGCTTCTGAAATGGTATTGATGAAATTATCTTTTCTGGGGAAGAAACCAACAAAATGTTTATGGCTTAAACCATCACTTCCTGATACTGTTATGATCATACCTGGGTACAAGTCTAAAGAATAAGATGTTCAGACAGGTGGTTGTAGACTTGAAACATTACTTGATGGTAATCTTAATGTAAACTATCTGTTAACACTTGGGGATAAAAAATATTCAGTATTTTCCACAGTGTCAGTAAATCCATGTGATGTATTTTATAGCATCAGTCAGTTATCATCCATTTACATTATCGAATGACTGAAGGTAGAGGCATATTCAGCACTTGCTTTAAATTGAATCTCTGTTCCTGATGGAAGCCTTTTAACAATGGGACCTCCTGTTCACATAAGGACAGAGTAGAAACATGGGAAGGGATAAGAGGAAAGGACCACTGGAGTTTTTCTTCTCTGCAAGTTGACAATTATGGAATTTCCCAGAAATAGAAAAGACAGTGTTCTAGATGTAAAAGTCATTAAATGATGAAGATCATGGGATTAGGACAGGAGAGGGGAACATGCAATGTAAAAGAAAGATCTAACTTATCTGTGACTGTGTAAGGAGGAAGGAAATCGACTGAACAAGAAATAGCCTAATTTATAGAGAAAACAACTAGATGCCTCTCTGGAGAGGAAGATAATGTGAACAACAGACATCTTGGAGGGCCTCTGAAAATCTGTGCTCCAGAGTTCTTTGAGAAATTACATGTGTTGTTTTCACTTTGTCTGGAGTTCCCCATTAGCTGCGGCAATAAAACTCGCTAGCAACTTGTATGGAAAACTTCAGCTTTTGTCTTATTTAACATCTGACAGCTAACTCTGAATTAGTAGCAGTATGAAACAGCAGAGAAAGAAGTATTTCTGGGATTTGATCAAATGTAGGCATCTAATTTAAGATAAAAACAGCTACACCCTGCAAGCTTGGTTTTGGGTTTTTTTTGCTGCTAGTTATAAAGGGTCACAATTTTTTAGTTTTGTGAATCTGTCTCCCTTTAGCAGTTATACATCATGGAAGGCAAGTTGTAAAGCTAGAGTAAGGACGGAAGGGTTAAACTACAATTAAACTACTGACCAATATGGA
>VXBZ01005788.1:239932-257438 GCA_013399135.1 Heliornis fulica
AGGGAGGGAGGGAGGGTACTGAGGAAGGTGGGGAACTAGCTCTTGTCCTGGTGGCCTAAAGGTCACCTTATGGTTGCATAGGCTCATTTCCATTGTCTGTTCTGACAAGAGAAGGTGCTTGTGCGCTGAAAATATATCAGAGAAGCCTATCAAAGAGACTGTGTTTCAACTTAGCTGGGTCTAACCAAAAGCAGTGTAAGATGATGCATTTCTGTTCTCAGGTTTGTGTTCGAGGGCTGCTTGTGTGTGTGTGAGAATGCACGTGTCTCTAGTAAGGGAGAAACCTGCCAGGCATATGACTGTTCAGAACGGATTATTTTATATCCTCCTCTGAAGACCTAGTGCTCTCCACAGCTGAATATTGGCTGTACCTAGGAGTGGCAGAAGTACTGTGATTGTTCAAATCAAGTATTTCTTCAGATAATTTTGTGGCTACTCTCCAGTTCAATTACCTCAGTCCTTTCCTGCAGAAGCCAAGACCAAGGGGCTGAGAATTAGTTTGCATTTCAGTCCTCTCTCAATATGGAGTCAGAAGAAAGGACTTGTAAGTGCACCTGGATGTGGGAGTTGAGCGGTGCTTGGCATATCAGCACCAACTTAAGTCATAATGACTTGAATGGTTAACTGACTGGTTCAGGAATGCCATAACAGACATGAAATGCTCTTGTATGACCAAATAGAGGTAAAGACCAAAAATTCTTTATTGTTTTTATTTCTCAGAGCTCCTGTAAGATTTTAGCAGAACTATATACTTACTCTAACCTGAGTTGGACAAAAAGGTGTTGGTTGAAATGTGGGTTGGTTTTTTTTTTTGCTTACAACTCTCAGTCTTTTAATACCCCTTTGAAACGTTGCAGGCTTTGTGAGCACAGTGTGGTATAAATGGTTTCCCAAAGTGATTACAGTTTGTTCTTCACCCTGCACAAGCAAGGCTGATGTTCCATAGAGACTGCACCAAGGTCGGGGCCATTACTTAACAAGTCCTACTGAGCCAGATGAGAGCCTCTTCAAAGCAAATCCTGAATCAGTGATTCAGGATCTAGCTGAGCCTTAAGCTGAAGACAGGACCATAAATGCAACAAAGAGATATTAAAGCAAAACAACCTCCAACATGTATTTATTTATTTAAACACTTACTGTTACACTTGTGCTCTGAAGGTGTTGCCAGGTCATAAGCAAGATATATATAAATGCACCAGAGGCCCAAAGTTAGCTTTAATAAACTTCTACAAGCTCTGATTAAGTAGCATACAAGTCAGTGTCCTGGGTAACTCTTCATCCTCAGAGGATGAAGATATTCAAAGTATCTTTTATTTTTAAATCCTCAAAATTGATCAATTTGTGGATGTTGTTGAGGTCAGGAGGTGATATTGCCCAATGTGGATGACATATTTTACTTTTTCTTGGTGTATGAATCTTTTTTAAGATCTTGGTCAAATAATTTGATTCATATCAATTAAACAAGAACAGGAGTACTTTTCTTTGCAGAGCACTTTTTAGAATTTTAAGGATCTGAATTAAATCAAAGGACATTTTGAGGAGTCCAAGCTGTGGCAACTTATGGACCTTTTGGGTTCTTCATAGCAGTCAGCAAGCAGTAAAATCCAGCAACATGGCAGCTACAATTAACAGCCCATGAGCAAATGGCAGCCTGAGATGGCAGAGAAAGGGTGTTAAAACTGAATTAGTTCCAAGTCAGCACTAATTGCTGCTGGAATCAGTATGATAACTGCATTTGTTTTAAACAGATCTGGTGCTGTGCAACCATCTCTCTGGTAAAAATAAACCCGGTAAAAAGACAATTGTATCTTTCCCAAAAAGTTGAACCCCTCACCCTTCCCCCAAAACACAGTATTCCTAATATTTTTCCTCATTTTTTCTTTCCTCTCCTGCTTTCCACTCTTGAATCTTTTCTTTGCCATGTTTACCTTTCAACCTGTTCTTGTTACCTCTTGAGTAATCTGAAGCCCACCTTGCTAGTCTGAGATCTAACAGGCTGACATCACTCCAGCACTGCAGTTAATGCTGCCACATTTTCAGTGAAGGTTCCTGAAGTGCTGCATACCTGTCTGTGTGTAGTGGGTAGACAGAGGAGCCATAGATCATGCTTGACCTCCATCTATAGATCTGTCACTGTGGGCAGAATACTCTCACAGGTACTACTGTGATTCTTCTCCTGGCTGTGAACTTCATAGCATTATTTATCAACAGGGTATTATATCAGGCAATCAGAACCAGTCAGAAAACCTCATACTATGCCAGATGCTGTTGTTACCTGTAGAAGACCATACATGTATCAATGTCTAGGTTTTCTTCTCAAGGTAGGAAGTGTTTTGTAGTAGTATACATAATGGATCAAGTAAAACTCCAATAAAACTTAAAATCACAAAAAATCACAACTAGACTGCCATTACACATGGTTGCCTGAGTTTAAAGAAACTGCTCCTTCTGCTGGCTTTCTTATTGGGCATCTCACTCATGTAGTGAACTGTCACTCCTTGAGTCCTGTTAAACTAGTAAACACAAAAATGCTTGCAAGCTTACCAAGGGTACAGCCCTAGCCCAATTCCAGTGATATGCTGAGGCAGAACACCAATGTGTGTCCCTCCCCTTTCCCTTCCCCTCCCCCTTCTGGGGAAGTGAAGGGGCCATGGGAGAATGGGTATTCCAGCTCTATAAATCTAAGTTTACAAATCCTGAAACAGAAATTCCACCTACACCTGAGAGTATGGTGTCCTATGTCAAAAGGGTCAACTGCCCGTAATTATGCCTGTATGTCCTGGATGTTGCTCGTTATACTCTAAGACTCACAAATTCACAGGAAAAGAGGGGTTGGAAGGGATGTCTGCAGATCATCTAGTCCAACCTCCCTGCTAAAGCAAAGTCACCTAGAGCCGGTTGCACAGGGTCATGTCCAGGTGGGTTTTGAATATCTCTAGAGGAGACTCCACAACCTCTCTAGGCAACCTGTTCCAGTGCTCTGTCATGTGTAGAATGAAGATGATTTTTTTTTTGATATTAAGATGGAACTTCCTGTTCCTGTGTTCCAGTTTGTGCTCATTGTCCCTTGTCCTGTCACCGGACAGCACTAAAAAGAGTCTGGCCCCATCCTCTAGATATCTGCCCTTTAGGTATTTATAGGCACTGATGAGATCCCCTCTCAGTCTTGTCTTTTTCTTTTTTAATAACATTTTCATTTTAATTTCGGCATAGTTTGAGTGGCTCTGGATAACTGCTAGTGGTGTTAATTTACATTAGCATCTATCCACAGTTTAATTACCTTGAAGACCTGCAGGCTTTACTGTTATCATAGAAGAGGAAACCACTTGGGTGGTATTCCTCTTGTCACATCCAGGCCATTTATAAACCCTCTAGATGTTTGATTCAAGCTAATCACCTGGATTCCTTGTAGAGCCAATTGAGTGGAGATAGATTTCTCTCAAGGTATCCTTCTGAGACACCTGTCATAAGTGTTTACAAGGAACAGTTTATGCTAACAGTTTATGCTCTTTTTTCATTGACTAAGAGGAAAATAGGTGCTAAAATTCTCAGGCAGCTGAAAGAAACTCACCCTTGGCTACCAGTGTTGCTGCAGCCTGCTGAGGAAGTAAAGGAAGGTTATTTTTGTAAGCAGAACTTGCAGCTACAAGGAATCACTTTCCTCGTAATATTCTCAGTAATCTCTTTGAAAAGAGCTTCTTTCAATCTGAAAGGATAGCCCAACTGTTTTAAGGCATAACATATTAAAGGCTTTGAATGCTTTTCAAGGTTAAAAGATGCTTTGGATGAGCATGATTCTAAATATGTTGCCAGCTCTAAATCTTGGCTAGTAAGCATTTCAACTCATGCAGACCTATTCATGTAAGCCAGAAGCAATGATGCCACGGTTTGAGATCAACAGTAATACCTTCAGATTTCAGTTTATGTTTAATTATAACAGACTGGAATTTGCTTAACGGCAAACATTTAACAGTGTTATGTGAGACCTCGTATGGAAATATCAAAGTAATAAAGTTATCTTATTGAAGTAAAGAGCACACTCTATGGGCATATGGGTCATTAGAAAATTATAAATCTAAGAGTGATAGAATGAAAATGTGGTGAGATATTCATGTTGAATTCCTGAAACTTCAAGGGAGACCATGTAAAAACGGAGTAGTGTTTCTTTCTTGAAGTAGGTCTATTAATAGAAACCTGAAGTGATGCTTCTACATTGAAATGCTTTGGCTTGACATCAAATGTAATTTGCTCTCTGACATTTGGAAATACCTCTCAAAATAATGGTAATGTTTAGACTCAAGGTGCATCAGAAATTCTTTTCACTAGGATGCTTCTGATGTATTATTGCACTCGTTACCTAGGAATCCAGAGAAGAAAGTATTATGAATAATAAGCAACATATTATACTAATATCTGCATTGTTTTCTTTCTACCAAGGATATAAAAATGTATCTTGAGACAGCAGACTCCCACAGAACTAATTTAATTAATTAATTTGTAAAATTACCTACTACTGTTATATTCACATGAATATAAGTATGTATCTGAAAGCATAAACACAGCTGTGTCTGGGTCTTTCTGAAAAGATTACCTAAGATCTTTGCAAAGCAAATGGTGGATGGTTTCTTCCACAAACTGAAAGGTGCTTTTGAATTTTTTCCTTTTCCATGACCTCTCCCAAAAGGTTCTTGATATTATGTTCAGCTCTGAAAGTCCTGTTTCTGTTACACTGCTACCAACTACAGAAACCTTTTACTACATAATGGTGAACTCCTGAGCTTTGAGTGACATACACTGCTTCTGCATTCTATCCCATTGCTGTCTGTAATGAGGGTATTTGTGTGCCCTAATATTTTTCTTTTACAACAAAGAGAAATACCCAACTTTTTTCAGGGATATTGCAAACCAGGATTCTAGCCATGTGTTTTTTCACCTTGGTAACTTGGCGTGTCCAAGAAAACCTTCTGCATGGTGAACGTACTGCTATCCACTGAAGGCATGGCTTGGTGAGAGCAGGCTTTCAGATGTTATGGCATGACTGCTCTCTTCTCGCAGGTTAGATACTTCGATAATGTGACCTTCTCACCACTGGTTTGATTAATAGAGTAAACAAGGTTTATTTTGTGGGCTTGCTAATCAACAGTGCAATGAGACACACAGCACTCCAGGTGTGGTGATGTGGCTGAAGATTAATATTAACCGAGGAGTACAACTGGTGTGACTTGTTTCATCTTACTTGCTGCTTATTATGACAGTCGTTGTCTGGGACTACCAAGTGAAAGAAGTAGCCTTCTTCCTCTCCTTCTCTCATGGATATGCTATCACCATGAAGGGAGAGTCTGTGCTCCAGCAATACTCACTGTATTGTTTTGTTGCACTCTGAATAAAAAGCCTGGAAAAGGCCCATCAACAGATACTAGTTGCCCTTTGTGCCATGAAAACTAGCGTGCAAGGGAAGACTTGTCTTGTTGAAGTTTGATGCAAATTCAGAGCTTCTCTAGGAAACCTACTGAAAAATCTGAGAGCTTCTTTTGGTCTTGCCAAGAAAATACTATAAATTAAAGTTCGAATGAGGGCAGAGGTTCTTTGCCATGACACCCATCATCTCTTATGTTGTCACATTTTTGTCCATAAGGCTAGAAATACTCCCTCTGCTCTTTCCTTTCTGCTCCACACCTCCCCCCCTCCCCACCTGGGAAGATAAAGCATCAGAGAATTAAGATGATGAGAGGGTATCTTGAAAAATGAGTGTCTTGCAGACACTTACTACCTTGGTACTGAGGAGACTCTCAGACACCTGTTTCAGGAGTAGTGTTTTGTGCTTGCCAGCAATTCCTCCCTTGGTGATAGGTGTCTCTGCATGTCTGCTAGGTAAACCAGGTCCATCCTACCCTGATGCAACATGAGACAAAGATTTTACTGGTAACATAAAGGAAAAAAAGTGTTAAGTGTGTCTTCTAGCCCTTTTGCTGCAGAATTAGTACTAAGTAATGAAGAGTAAAGAGAATATAATCCAGGATCATACTTTTGTGCCTTTTCCAGAAATCTTCACAATGTCGAAAACCTCCAACAGAGAGAATGAGGATTAAATCAAGGCTATTTTCTATTAGCACCAGTGGGCTTTGCATGTGATTCTTTAATGCTCTCTGTGTATCTACAACACACTTTATTTACGTAGTGTGTAAAGGCAGTGCTATATTCCTTTCTCTAAGCACTGTGATAGGAAATGCCAATTACAGTACATATTAGTTAAATACCATTTAAGTTTGATTGAGCTGTTAATTTCCATGTTAGCAAGAGTCTGTTTTTCTGTTATGTTCTTTGATTACCAAGACTTCTAGCCTTGCAAGACACTGACTGTTACTAAATTGCTTCCTATTTTTCTTTTCAGAGAGTCTAAATCTTGTTAAACCCTGGGACTATTGTACCTTGACTCCCCGCACTTTCTCTACTTTCTGGATGAAGTACCACCTGTGGAAAAGACTATAAAAAATATAGCCTGTAGACTTTTATATTGATTGCAAGGGCAAAATTGGATTATCTCACTCTTGTTTTGTCAGCTTGGTTTTTCACTTTTGTCTTTCATCTTTACTCTTTGCATTGTATTTCTCTGATTTGAATTTTCTCAATTTGAAATCATCTCATTAGAAGGCAGGTCATAGACTAATAAGGCATTCTCTCATGCTTATTTCCATCTATTAAGCATTCATTTGGAGTTAAATTATCAAGTATAGAACTCTTGGAAAACACCCATACAGGCAGCCAGTTGTCAATCACTTATCATCACATGTAACTCTCCCCAAAGACACCTGTGGTAATCAAAACACCTTAAAGAAATTGAAAGTAGGAAAATGATTGACACAAATCTCATTTTGGAAAGCTCCTTATGCTGAATAATAACACCTGTTAGCTATTTGCAGGATTTATATTCACTTTATTTATAGGAATGCTAGCAAGTGTCCTCAGTGTCCAGCAAAGTCAAAGTGCTTCTGAGAGATTCAGTTCCTGAGAAGGCCAGAAAAAGATATATTCTTTTCTTGTTTATGTTTTGGTTGTTGGGGTTTTGGTTTTTATTTTTGTTTGTTTTGGGTTTTTTTGGTTGTTATTTTGTTGTTGTTGTTTGTTTTTGATTTTTTTGGGGGAGTTTGTTTGTTTTGGGTTTGTTTGTTTTTTGTTTGTTTGGTGTTGGCTTTTCTTGGGTATGTGGGGTTTTTCTTGTATTGTTTTGTTTTTAATAAAGTTTTTCCTTTCCTGTTGCTGTTAGAGTTAAATACATGTAAATGACATCTCATGAAAATTGAAGTCAATGACATAGGCTAGTTATCTACCGGCAGATTAATTCCTCATATTTGATTTTGAGGGTTGAGTACTGGTAATTATTGGAACATAATGGCCAAAGTGTTCTCTTAAAAAAATGACCAATAGTCGTATTGGCTGTGGTCATTGGCTCTGAAATTTCTAGTTTATGGCTGTGACATCAATAAGCTTGAAAACTTTATTGATTAAAGCCAGTGGTGCTTTAAGGACTGAGACAAACAGCTCCAGTTTCTTTCCCTTAAAGGAAAGAAAATGAAATTAAAAAATAGGGAAGCACTAATTGAATAACTAATTGAAGCATTAATTGAATATTGGTGCACTCCTTATACTTCTCCTTGTTTGAATTTGAAATCAAGACACTGAAAGGGATTGGACCTCCAAAATGAAACTTGGTATATTAGAATGCAAGTATGTCGGAAGTGTAAATGTATAATATAGAGCTGTTTTCAAAGTGTTGTTTTGCCAGGCACTGTTATTTTTTTTTTTTTGTAGCTCATAACATTTCTTGAAAATCCATTTATTAGATTAGGATTGGGTGAATACTTATTATTAATTCCTAGAGGAATATCAACTTCTCTTTCAGATATTCTTCAGTTCTTTCACATTGAATTTGGTGGGTATAACTCTTAATTTGGGCTACCAGATGAGAATGAGAAAAGGAATCTGGTCATATACTCTTTGAAGTCTCGAAGGCCTCAGGGCCCTGTTTTCTGACTCTAGTCCCACAGGGCTCAACAGCAATTTACTGATGGAATATTAACAGTGAGTCAATATCTTTCCAGGGACAAAAGAGGAAAAGGATGAGGCATGGTAATGCACACAAATAAAACCGTTGTAGGGATATATTTCTTGCTGGTGCATGAAGGACACCACTTATTGATCAATTTCAGACTTTAAAATGTCTGCATCTGGTTAAATTCTCAGCCAATGGTCTACAGCTCGATGAAGCAATGTCGTTTTGGAATAAAATTTCCATGGGGAATTTACAATTTTATCAAACACTTGCTGTATTCTTTTTTTTTTTTTTTTTGTATAATGGAAAAAAATCTGATAGGAATGCTATGTAAAAATTCCTGGAAAATTAAAAAAAAAATATTCCAAAACTAGAACACTGGAAAAGATTGAGCTTTTTACAGAAGGAAAAACATCAGACTTTGGTTTTGGTTTTGTGTTTTTGTTGTTTTGTTTTTAATATTGTTGCCTTCGCTGCATGAAACTCAGATTTCTTACTTGTTAGAGTGGTACAGCAGTACAGTGGTACTTTTTAGAGTGATACAGCAGTTTCAGAATCACTCTTCAGATACAAATACTTAGTGATTCCGTATTAGGTGTCTACAAAACAGGTTCCTGATTTAACCACAAAGTTCAGAAAAGCTTGTTGTTGCTGATTTTATTTTTCTAACATTCTGTTTAAATAATTAGGAATATTAAGTAGGAACCATTCCCAGGTGAACGTGTGACCAACTATGTAATATGATTTATAGGCCAGGTTTATTAATATTTTTGTATAATGAGCAGTATAGTGGGGTTTGCCCATGTCTTAAAAATAATGCTTCTATCAATCAGTGACTCATGACTTTCTACAACAATGATAATACATACCACTAAAGTCTGAGAAACAAGAGAGTCTGTCTGATCAGCCTAGTCCTCATCAGCAGGCAAAATAATCCTGTCAAAATAGAACAGTGAATATTAAAATGAAAATAAAAAAAAGATAAATCGAGGACAATAAATTATTCTGGGAAAAAAAAAGAATCTTTATTCAGAGAAATTTAGGAAAGTTTGAATGTAGAACGTCACAGAGAAACCACTGGAGAATCAGTAATTTGCTCATAGATAATGATTTGCCTACTATAAATAACATTTTATAGAGGGTTAATACTCATCTGTTCATGGTCTGGCAGCTATTTCTGGATGGCTTACAGCTACATGTGAGTACAGAGTTGGGAGAAGAAAATTTGCCAGCTAGCAGCATATTTTCTTTATGGAAGCTTGGGATCCTTGTTAAAAGAGGTCATTGAACCTCATGATGACATGGGGAAGGGTGTTCTGCCCAATTTATTTAGTGCAGTTAAGGAGGTGAAACTGTTGAATCTTCTTAATGTTCTGCTATTCAGACACAGACACCAGAAAATTTGTCACATACCATCTACCCCATGGGAAAGAAGACAGAGAACTCATCAGAGAAGTTAATTCTTAATGACTTCTCTCTCTCAAGGCAGTGAGGGTGTCAGAACTGGGACACCATCTGTTCAGCTGAGGTGGTTTCTCAGTCAAGCTGTGACTATGTGCTGTAATGACCTGGTCAATGAGAGTTACTATTGACTCTTATTCATCCTGTGTGGCTGAATTTCCTTCTGAAAGACATCAGGATTAATACAAAAGACTACTGTTTGCTTGTGTTCTGCCCCACTGTGTTTGCAGATAGGACATGTGACCAGACCCAGAATCATGGAAATATTCCTAAACTCCCAAATTGCATCCTGCTAGAATTTATTATCAGGCAACCCATAAGTTTTCTCACCAAGACCCAAGCCAAAAAAGAACAGAGCAGTGAAGAGGTTGCACAGCTCACTTTTTTTAGTGGAATTTGACTGTGGTAACAATCACTGTTAAAGGAAATTGAGTGACAGTTTGACTTGAAATGGAGGATAATGAAGCAACGAGAGAGACTCCTTGTTCCAGAAAACAAGCTTTTAGCAGGAAAGAGACCAAAGGTAGGGGACCTTGACTGATGAAAACATGTCAAATATATCTTATATGTTCCAAAAGAGTATGAATGCACAGAGAAAAAAAGTAGGCACACATGTTCTATTCCTTTGGCTGAAGTGAAGCCATTCTCATGCTGCTTTCAGTACAGAATGATTGCTTCTGTGTTCTGGCAAAGATTTCTAACTGTGCACACAAGAAGCAGGTGCAAGGCTGTGTTTCATTGGTTTTGCCTGAAAACATAAGGAGGGAAATGTGATGGCACCTAAAATTTTCACATTCATTTTGTGGGATTTCCTATTCATTCTACAGAAAAGTCAGTGCAGTTGCAAAAAATGCCTCTTGCTTTCTCTCCTTCCTCCTCCCATTTCAGTCTTTTTCCTAAAGTTTTTGACAGGTTTAGAAGCCTACCATGGCAAGGCATTCACAAAACAGTCTAGTGCTTTGGTGAAAAATAACATCTTCAAATGTCAGTGATGTCCCACTATGCTCATCAGTACAAGTCTCCATGAGAAATAGGGTAGAGTTTTTTGCAGGAATTTTTTTTTTAAGGCTTGTTGCTAAGTGTTGGCCATATTCAATGAAAATTTGGTATAGGATAACTATGTTAGCTCAAAATTTTATTGTGTGAAGGACATGCAACTTTTAAGCTTTAGGTTTAAGTGGTATTTTCTGTTCCATTTCTGCTAGGGTGTACTGTAAGATTCTCTGTGCTTTAGGAGTACAGAAAATAGTGTGTAACAGGCTTTTATACAAACACAGCAGTAAAATTGTGGAACCTAGATGTAGAACTTTGTCCGTACAATTGTGTTCATAGTGGGAAATGCAAACAGTGTGTTGGGGTTTTTTCAGTGGCATATCTGAGGGGGTATGCAACTTAACGTGTGCCATTAAGCTAGAGATTACCAGCCTTCCTTGCATAATGATACTGCCAACTACTGTGTCACTGAGAGAAATTTCCAGAACTTAACAGGATTTTAAGACATGCGCTTACTTAAATACTTGTGCAGCTTTTCACAGTAGTGAGACTTCCAAAAGTGGTTGAGAAACTTTCTTGTAT
This sequence comes from Heliornis fulica, assembly GCA_013399135.1. Classification (NCBI taxonomy): domain Eukaryota; kingdom Metazoa; phylum Chordata; class Aves; order Gruiformes; family Heliornithidae; genus Heliornis; species Heliornis fulica. The sequence continues at coordinate 251,019 of VXBZ01005788.1, forward strand.
TTTGTTTTCTCTGTGTAAATCTTGAGGCTCTGTCTGTTCATGTGGGGAAGTGTTTTGCTTTTCTTCCTGTAGATAACAGAAATTGAGGTGGTAGCATGTAGTAACTAAGCAAATCCAAATAATCCAGAAATCTTTTTCATTAGATTGGAGATATTAATTACTTTTGGCTTTCCAGCTGACAACAATCTGCAATACAAAGTCCGAAGTAATTGCTTGTATTTGTAGCAATGAAGACTTTCCGTGTCTGGGGCATGAACTACAAAGTATTCTAAACTTCAGATTCTAAATAGCTGAGAAGAAGCTCAAAGAAAAAGTTGAAAAGGACTTTAGAAAAAGCATCCATTAAGCTCTACAAATGCTTTATCTAGCCTCTGACATAAAAACTCCATTTTTTCCACAAAGAAAACATGTTGGCCACTTTGTTGATCTAGTAAAACAAACCAGAAAAAACCAAACCTGACCTCTTCTATCCCAGCCCATTTCTGACTGAGTATTTAAGTAATACTCCTAGCAAGGATTTTGTCCGACTATTTCCTGAGCAATGTGTCTATCTAAATAAAGAATTTCATGGGATTCTTATTCTTGACACAAGTTCACAGAAGATAAAAAGAAACAGTGGTGGAGAGGGGTCCTGTTTGGTTCACCAGGAGACTAAACTGAGTATCTGTGGCACATGTTAGGAGCAAGAATAATTACATTGCCAGACACAAACCTATAATAAGCAGGAAGAAATGAGATTTGAAACAGGGCTGTTTGAAGCTCAAAATATAGATCACAGAATTGTAGGGGTTGGAAGGGACCTCCAGAGATCATCGAGTCCAACTCGCCTGACAAAACAGGTTCCCTAGAGCAGGTCGCACAGGTTGGCATCCAGATGGGTCTTGAATGTCTCCAGAGGAGGAGACTCCACAACCCCCCTGGGCAGCCTGTCCCAGTGCTCCATCACCCTCACTGTGAAGAAGTTCTTCCTCACATCGGTGTGGAACCTCCTGTGGTCCATCTTGTGACCATTGCCACTTGTCCTGTCCCCACAGGCCACTGAGAAGAGGTTGGCCATCTCCCTTTGTATCCCACACTTCAGATATTGATAAGCATATTGATGAGATCCCCTCTCAGTCTTCTCTTCTCTAGGCTGAACAGCTCCAGCTCACTCAGCCTTTCCTCACAGGAGTGATGCTCCAGGCCCTTCATCATCTTTGTGGCCTCTGATGGACCCTCTCCAGGAGATCCCTGTCTTTTTCGTACCCTGGAGCCCAGAAGTGGACACAGTACTCCAGGTGAGGCCTGACCAGGGCAGAGTAGAGGGGGAGGATCAGCTGCTTCAATCTGCTAGCCATACTCCTTTTAATGCACCCCAGGATCCCATTGGCCTTCTTGGCCACCAGGGCACACTGCTGGCTCATGGCCAACCTGTCCTCCACCAGGACCCCCAGGTCCTTCTCTGAAGAGCTCCTCTTCGGCAGGTTACCACCAGCCTGGACTGACACCTCCAGTTGTTCCTTCCCAGGAGCAAGGCCCTACACTTGCTACTGTTGAACCCCATCTGGTTCCTCACTGCCCAGCTCTCCAGCCTGTCCAGGTCTCACTGAATGGCAGTGCAGCATTCTGTGTGCCCACCACTCCTCCCAGCTTTGTGTCATCGGGTACTTGCTGGGGGTGGACACTATTCCCTCATCAAGGTCGTCCATGAAGATGTTAAACAAGACTGGACCCAACACCGACCCCTGGGGAACACCACTAGTCACAGGTCTTCAACCAGACTCTGCTGCACTGCTCACCATTCTCTGGGCCTGACCCATCAGCCAGTTCTCAACCCTCCTCACTGTCCACTCGTCTATCCCACACATTCTCAGCTTTGTTATCAGGATGTCGTGGGAGATCTAGGATTGAAAGCTACAGAAGCTTATAAAACTGTTCAGTCTGCCATCAAGAAAGCTAAGAAAGTCCTGCTTTAGTTTGGAAATGTTCCTGCATAGTACATTTCATTGTGTTTTGATCAATGCTGACTTTTTATACTTGCTGGTTAAAAAGATTTCCTCCAAACTTCAGATTTCGAGCTACTTCAGTTACAATCACATTTGCATTTGGAACATTTGCATTTATTATAAGTAGGTGATGTATCCAGCAGCATCAATAGTAACTAAAACTGAAGGAGAGATGAATATTGGTTTAGGAGCTTTGTAGATGAAACTCTTAAAATAGGCTGGCTTGAAATTTTTTGAGTTCCAGAGACTGTGCTTTGTTTGTTTTTACTGTCTCTTAAACAGATTTTTTCAAGAAGACAGTGTTCTAGAGGTACAACTTTGGCCATTAAACAGGTATTCGATGTCTATACCATTATGACCCAGAGTAAAACTTTAGATGTTTTCTTTTATCACTTAAAGCCAATACTGAGTGTACCAACCCCAACAGGATTTACACTGGTTTTGGGTTTTTTTGTTTGGTTAGGGGTTTGGGTTTTGGTTTGGGTGGGTTTTGGTGTTTTTTTGTGATCCTCTGACAGTCTTCTGGCATACTGGAATCTCTTAGATCACAGAAATCACAGGCTGGCTTTGGGATGGAAGGGACCAACTCTCCTGCCATGGGCAGGGGAACTTAGTCATATAAGTTCCAGATTCGCCTTTCCTAATCTTTACCTACATGTCTCTTCTCCATTACTGTCCTTGTATAGTTTGCCCTTTATTTGCGTATGATAGAATGACTTATATGGACACTTTCTGGAATGCAGTTGTGCCATGGTAAAAATATGCTTATTTCTGTATGTCCCATCATTTCAGGTTTTCTGGTCCTAGGACACCATGGAGTTAAAAAAAATAAACCACCACACCTGTCTGATTTATAGCAGAATCTTCCTGAATTTTGTCACTTTAGTAGCAGAAAAAATGCTAGGATGTAGCAGCTGAACAGTGCTTAAGAGATGAACACACAACTTCTAAGGCATCATTACATCTGAAGTCACAGATCTCTGCTCTGCTGGTAGAAAGGAGGGAATCTGTCACTGAGGGATGGCTTTGCTCTTCAGGTCAGGAACAGTGCTTGTTACTGCTGATGAAAACTGCCTGGGCAGTTGACATGAGCCAGCAGCAGGCTCTTCGATGCAAGAAGTAAGAGCTTGTGAAATCCCCTGTGATGTTTGCCCTGCGGGCCCCGAGTGTGTCTGTGGGGAGATCCTATTTCTGATGCATTAGAAACATTATAGGGATGCTTTTCCTTCTCTTCCCTTATAATGGGGAATCATCTTGAAACACTCATAGCAAATTAATGTATCTATCTGTTGCTGTGATCATCAAAAAGACGCTCAAGCTGCACTTTAACGCACAAAGAAATGTATCTTGGAGGGAAGTTGGGTTCTTTCAGATTCTTTTGCTGCACAGACTTGCCTGCAGCAGAATAAGACGACTTGCAGCATGGTGCTATGGGCTTTCAGCAAGGAGAGGCACATAAAGGCTTGTTCTTCCCTCTAAGTGCCCTTACTGTGAGCCTGTGCTGCTGGTAATCAGCTCTACACGGTAGGTGTTTATTCATTAACTTTTATCACAGTCCTCTGCATAGGACAACCTGATTAGTTCAGCCATAACAGGGGCATACAAAGAAAATAATAAAACGTGGCACTAAAAAGAGACAGTTATTGACGTCATTAAAAATGGGCTTTAATCGTGCTATGAAAATAAAAGTGCACCTTACTACTTAGCTAAAAACGAAGTCTTAATAGAAATTTTCCGCTTTTTGGTCTTTTTAAGTAGGAATTCTTTAAAAAAATTTAATTATAAAAGTTGTTAATTTTTTATCCTCTCCCATTAAGTAGTCTCTTTCTGGATCTAGGTGTACTATCCTGTTTAGAAAAATCATTCATAGGTTCCTAGTAGGAGTTCTTATATTGGGGTAGATTGACAAACATGTAGACATGACATTCTTTAATTATGAAACTTCAAGAGCTTCTAATCCTCCCAGGATTGTAATCAAGAGATGTTGCAATCAATTTCTGTTGTTCTTGTAATGATACATGGGATTTTAATTTAAATTAGTAACTTGTCCCTCCAATCACTTGAGAAGGAAGCTGGCAGCATGGATGGACTTCTGTAAATTATTTTTATTGCTCATCGTTCATTCAATAGCACCTTGATGTACAAAGGCAATATCCTGCTAGGCTTCAGGGATGTGGATTTTAATCACTGTGAATAGCCAAGGAAGTTAATGACTTAATGACAAGTCCACCCATTTTAATGGGAACTGTGTGCTAATTAATTAGTAGAGGTTTGTCAGCTTTTTAAGAAACATTGATAACTAGGCTGCATTTGTCCTTTGGGAATGTGAATAATTGACTAAGTTTAGCTTCCAAATAAGTTGAATTGAGGCAAGTGGAAAAATTGCAGCAGATGAATGAAGTTCTATGATTTTTCTTTTAATAAAACCTCAGATTTTTATGTTCTGCTGAACTCCCCTTAGTGAAATCCAAACTTTCAGGTATTCATTTAAAACAAGAGTGAACTAATGGGAAACAAAAGTGTGCTGTACTGCTGCTGGAGAGTAGGAAGCCTCTTTCTAGTTCCCTTGTCTAGTAACTGAAGAACTTGTGGCAAGACCCTTCCGTGGTCTGAGATTTGGAATTGTTTGGGGGTTTTTTACAAGAAAAGAGCTGGAGAGTTTAAGCAACTGAAAAGATAGGGGAAACCTCTGGCCTATGACCCTCCCTACCAGGATTTAAAACAGTATTTTGCAGTAGGCACAAAGCAAGTCGAGTTATAGCTCTTCCACAAAAATAAAACTGATTTGCATTTGGAGTTGTCACTTGTATATGCAGATGAGTTTGTATCTGTGGTTTTATTACCAGAATACAGTAGATACTGAAAAAGTTCATTTTAATCAGTTGGGTTTTTTTATAGAATAATTTACTTTGAATATTTTTCTTCTTCAGTAATGTGCTTGACACTAGCATATTGCAGACTACCACTCTTCATTTTGGTTGGCTAAGATGTTAATTACTTTATGCAGCTTTTTTTCTTCATAGACTCACAGAATGGTTTGGGTTGGAAGGAACTTTCAGAAATCATAGAATCATAGAATGTGTTAGTTTGAAAGGAACTTTTTAAGGTCTAGACCACCCCCTCTGCCATGGGCTGGAACATCTTTCACTAGATCAAGTTGCTCAAAGGACCAGTACAAATGGGGCTTCAAGTTTCCTCACCTTTATTTTTTATTTGTTTGTTCATGAATCTATAAAAATTACTTTCCATAAGGATTCAATGGTGTTTATCTACTGAGACATCAGGGTGAATACACTGGTGGCCCAGAGGAAAAGGGCTTCAGCACTTCTGAATGCAATAGGCTTCTTGAGTGAAAGATGCATTATGTTCAAAGTTTTCAGTCCTGATGGAGCTTTTTACCACAGGAAACATTTTTTTAAGTTGTTACTATACCACTCTGACACTGACTTCACTTCTGTTAAAATCGGTAAAAAAAGTCTTACCATTTAGAAAGCCATTGCAAGAACAGTAATTGGGTTGAGAGCCTGAAAAGCTGTAACCCGAAGTTATTTGTGCTGCTAGCTGATCCTCAGATTGTTCTGTTTGTGGCTTATCTCGCTGCTGAGAAGTGTGTTTGCATTACTTGTAAGATGTGTTTGTTCTTCATGCAAATCACATGCAAGCATAAATATTCAGTGCTCTAGGCTTGCTTTTATAACAGTTTGTCATTCAACACTGCAACCAATGAAGATCTCTGTGATCTAGAAAAATATAATCTGAAGTAATTATTCTTGGAAACTTCTCCTACAGTATTTATTAAATATTTACAAATGGCAGCTAGCTTGTGGGTTTACTGCTTGTTTTTAGATCAGAATGGGAAAGCAGAGGGGAAAAAAGTCTGAAGGTTTTTCCAGTATTGAGTGTGTAGATAAAGCAGTAGTGATTGGCAAATAAAGCATATGTTTTCGGGAGAAATCTTCCTGCTTTGGCTGACAAAAACAATGAAGAAAGAGTTAAAGGTGGTGCTTTTATAAGAATGTATATGGAAGGAACTGGGAAAAGTTTCGATTTTTTTTTTTTTTTTAATAATTACCTAAGATAGAGATCACGTGTTACCTGAACAGATCCAGGTAAAGAGCCTCCATTGATCCTGATGCAATGGGCAACTTTGCTGAGCTCAAAAGTATGAAACTTCTGCTAGTGTGGAGTGAATTAGTGAGGAAAAGTAAGTCAGCAAGAGAGAACAAGATTCTGGTGGAATCACACTGTGGTGGTTTGACCCTGGCTGGAGGCCAGACTCCTGACAAAGTTGCTCTATCACTCCCCTCTTAGCTGGATAGAGGAGAAAGTATCTATTGAGAGGCTTTGGAGTGAGATAAGGACAGGAGAGATCATTCTGCAATTAGTGTCATGGGCAAAACAGACTCAACACAGAAGAAAGGCAAGAAAACTCTCT
>VXBZ01005788.1:257792-270181 GCA_013399135.1 Heliornis fulica
TCTCTTTGTCCTCCATGGGCTGCAGGGAATCTTCTCTCAGCGCCTCCTCCTCCCCCCCTTCACTGACCTTGGTGTCTGCAAAGTTTCTTACATCTTCTCACTCCCTTCTCTGGTGGCAAAATGCGGCTGTTTGTGTTTTTCTCTCTCTAAGATATTATTCCCAGAAGTGCTGTGACCGGCGCTGATTGACCTGGTCTTGTCAGTAACAGGGTTTGGGAGTTTGGCCTTGGGAGCACAGCTGGGATTTACTCTGTTGAACCCTTAAGAAACTTCTAGCGGTAGAGAAATGTAGTCCTTAGTGACACATCAGCTGTTTTTTATGAAGTTCTTTAAAAAGAAAGTAGTCCCAGTCACTATTTTTGAAAAATGTACCTGGGAATATAATCTATAAAATAACAGTAAAAAGGAAAACTAGAAACCACCCATCATCCAGTATGAGGTAGTTGTTATTTCTCTCCTTTGTGTTTTTTGCTTCTATACATTGTTGGAGCAATGCAGCTACTTCAGACCTAGAGTCGTTGTGGGTCTAGTTTGACAAGTAATGAAGGTTAAATTATTTAAGTACAATGTGCAAGCTTTGAATCCTTTAACATACAAGCAAAACAAGACCTGACTACAGACAGAAATGGGAAATTTCCGTACAGAAACTGGCTTTAATGGGAGATAATAATCAGTAATTTTGAAGTGAGGTCACTTCATGCTAATGCCATTTCTGAAGCTGTCTTCCTATCTGAAGACAAGGTGCTTTCCTGTGTTTCTCCAGTTTGCTGAAATTGCTCCAGTCTGATAGTGTTTGTTCATCCGTCTCACAGGGCTGCTAGGAGCTGTTGAGGCTACATGGAAGCATCATAGCAAGGATGAGCAAGGAAACCAAATATTGCCATGCTGGTCCTAAAAATTGTATTCAGGGTACTCTCTTTCCACCTCCATTTGGAAGAATGGACAGTGAAATAATTGTAATGGAAAGAAAAGGGAGGTCGGAATAGTTGGCTCCAAGTGGAGAATTTTGCCTCAAGGATGCCTCAGTTGTAGATCTTGCCTTTCACCTCAATAAATCAAATCAATTTAGAAAGTATGGCACATTTGTAGTCTAAACATATTGTGAAAGTAGTGAATGCTGGCCTGTAAACTTTTGTGAGATGTTGTGTAATGGTTCTGAGTGCAGAACAACATGCAGGAAGGCAATGTCAGCATTGCTGAGGGCCACAAATGCAGCTGTGCGGAGTAGGAAGAACTTTGTGAGAACCGTTCATTTCCCTATAGGTTTCCTTTATACACTTGTCACCTAAGCTCAACAGGCTGGTAAATGTCCTCAGTGCTAGCCCATGCAGTGGCCAATCAGAGGTCTAGTAGGGATGGAAATCACAGATCTTCTCCATCTTCCTGCTCACCATATCAATACTTCTTTTATCAGTTATTTAACAAGAAGGGATAGAGACTCTCCTGCCTCTCCACATTCCAGTGCTTTATATTCCATACTCTTAGGAACTCAAATATCCCTTGCGGCCTTGAGCACTGTAAATGTGGATAACTGATTACACCAGCCTTTTCTTTATTTGAAGACTATAAGGTTTTGTTCAGTCTCTTTTTCTTCAAATTAACATCTTTGATTCCACAGATCGTTCAGTCTGTCATAGTAGATTTCAGATCTTCAGTTTCTGTAATCCTACTCTGCTGATCCATGTCTGTCTTTGTTTCATGCTTGAAAGTAGGTCTCAAAATAATTTTCTACGTGGGACCTTACCGCTGACACATGTAGGAGAAGGATTGTTTTTTGTCTAGCCTTCTTGTTTGTATGACAGTGACCTACATCTGGAAATTTACATATGTTATATCAAATTTCATCTAGTTTTCCTTTATCACATTCTTCAATTGTCAAGTTTATTCTGCATGCTCGTTTTGCCTATTAGCTGGTTTTGTGTGTATCAACCTTTTGTATGGTTAATAAAACTATTAGATGACTCTAGATCAAGATTAGACCCCAATGGAACCATTCCTGATTCAGACATCTAGGGTTTTTTGGACATAATCTACTAAGATATATGAGGTAGTTTTCCATTACAGCTGCTTCTTACCATGTTCAGATACATCATAATCCACCTTAGTAGAGGAAGTGTTTTTGAGCTTCCTTGATAGCCAGTCTATTTCCTTCTCAATTAAAACCTCCTTATATCTCTTTTCTCCAGCTTCCCATAGCTAATGGAGGATGCTTAACAGCAAAGCACACTTGTACAATCTTTTAAAAGACTGGAAATGTAAACTAAGGGAAAACATTTTTTCTCTGTTCAACATACTAAATCCATCTGGGATTTTTTCTTATCATAATTTTGTACATAATTTAAAAAAAAAAAGTATTTGTTTTTTGAGACTTACTGAAAGGAAGCTATTTAGCAAAAACATTTCAGTACCAAAGGATTTTTGTTTGGCTAACACTTCCAGTTAAGTGGAAAAGTCGATACAATTTGGGCAAAGAGATGCCAACACCTACTCAACCCATTAACTGTTGCGAACAAACATGTCTGTAAGCCTTCCCTCTGTGGGTAAATGCACAACATGCCATCTGCATAATTCTCTAGACTGTGTATGGTTAAGTTCTATTTGTATCGTTGTGTGTCTGTTGCCAGAAAATCTGAGATGCTTCCAGGAAAGTGACAGAAATATGATCTACCATCTGATTTATTTTTTTTTTTTAATTCACAAGGAGAAACTTGCATGTGAGATTTTTTTTTTAAGGGGAAAAAATGTTTGGTATGCAGAGTAAGAGCACTTTGTGTTCTCAACAAAGACTTCTAATGCAGTCTAACACAGTTACTGCCTAATTCAATTTGGTACAAGTCTGTATAGAGTGTCAGGGCAATGTTGAGCATTCATTTATCAAAAATACAGCATTTGGTTTGGTCAGGTGGACATGGAACATTCACACATACCAAAATAAGTTTCCTTTTTACTTAATTTAAATTTCATGTGTGCTTCTCAGACCAAATAACCAAAATCAGCCTTGCAGAAGATTTTCAGCTAGAACACGTGTTTCAAAGCTAACCCCTAGACATTTCCCACACTCAGATTCTTTTACTTGTAGTACATCTGTCTCCTGCAGCCATACAATCTGTTTAGTTGATCTGTCAACATGCTTCTTCAACAGGCCTAAGTACTTATTTTTATGAAAAGTTTCCAATTCTAGCTGTTCTCCATTGAAAAGGGAAGTAATACTCGAGATTTACTTTCCATTGACAGTTTACCAGAGACATTTAGCCCTATGTGATAAAGCAATTAAGCTAAACCTGCAAACACAGACATAACTAATGCTTTTTTGTGATGCTTCTGTGGACAGATTTCTACCCAGCCTCATTCTTTTATCTCCCCTTTTGCTAGTGAGCAAATCTGTGAGTTCAATCTGTTGATTGAACAACAAGCTCACCAGAATATGTGGTTTGTGGTTTGTTTTCTTTTCATTTAATTCCTCAGGCAAAGTAGATTTGAACCTGTGTATAGGTTGCTGGTCTGGGCACTGTGATCTTGGAAGTGTCCAGATTTATGAGTCAGAGTGAGGTTTTACAAAACCCTCCTTCCCCCAGCACCCTACCAAACTATACCAACTTGTCTTTGGAAATGGAAATACAGTCATGGCATTTCTGTTGGCTTTGCTTGCATCTGTTACAAAGTAGTATTGAATATTTTTCTTTTTGGTTTATGGCAATGAGATTAGTAAAGGGCAATGACAGTCTTCTGCTTATTTGGCCTATAAATAGAACAGTACTGAGACTTGCATGTAATTTACTGCCCCATGCAACTCAAATGTGGGTGTGTTTTATTTCATCCTGTGTTAGTTAAAGCAGGATCGCTGTCTGAATGAATGTGTTTTGGTTCAGGACTGGTGCAGAATTTTATGAGAGAGTGAAAGTCAGCTTAAACCTACTTCTGTATTTTATCAATGTAAATGCTTCTGAAACTGAAGCAGGTCTGTTCTTTTTTATCACTTAGCCATCATTTCCAGATGGCTCAGTTGAACTGCCTGTGGGGTTGCTATGTTCTGCAGAGCCGGGGAGACTTCTTTGCTGGAGATTTTTTCCCCATCTTAGTGACAGTGAGAAGACAACATAAGACAAGACAGGCTGTTCCCATGCCACTTTAGTAACAAGGGAATTCTGCCTGGAGGAGGCTTGCTATTTGTAAAAAGAGTCATGTTTAGTGAATGGGGTCAGAATCTGTAGATAGCTAGGGGTTTTGTGTCTGCAGGAAAACCGAAGGTGGCTTGGAGAGTAACTTGCACTACGTTTCTGAGATAAAGCCTCCACAGTGAGTGTGAACCAGTGAAATGTGCATATAGCAGGTTTCTCGCTGGTCTTTGCTCACACTTGTTGCAGTCTGCCTGTAGACAGTGCTCAAGCCATCTGCAACAGCACTCATCTCTCTCTGCTTGCTCAGTAAGGCAAGAGTGCTCACTCTGCCCAGGTCCACCTCACGTGGAAGCTGGGGCTGCTGCTGATTTATGTATTGCTGCCCAATAGCTCAACTTAGAAAAAAAATATAAAGCTCCTTTCTTAAAATCCAAGAGTTGCTGTCAGCCTTCCTCTCAGACATGGGGCATGATTGTGAATGGCTGCTGCATTCCCTGGCAAAGAATGAAAGATCCTTTCAAAACCCTCCCTGCAACTGATTATTCTTGCTCTTCCCATACCATTCTCATCAGAATGTGCTGCTTTTGCCCTTGCTTCCAACTCACAATCCATGCTTACTGATGGAGGTTAAATGTGATTGTTGAAAGAAATAGGTTAAAAAGAGCGGCAGCCAGTTGGGTCCATACTGATATAATAAAAGCAATTACACTTAAAAGATTAGAAGCATTGAAATGGCAGCTGAAGCAGCTCCAGACTCTGGGGCTCACTGGGAAGTTCAAATGCCCTGTTTTTGTTTCAGGTTTGGATGGAGTTTTTCAGAGGAGTGTATTATAAGTGGCTTCTACCGGGAGAGCAATTAGAATTAACTGGTCAAATAAGTTGGAAGTAATGACATAAGTACAAAGCTGACAAATTTTGTTGGTGACTGGTCAGGCAGGAGATGAACAGTGCTTTACCATATCTAAGAAAATAAAAGCTACTGCAAATTAAAAGCTGAATTGACGTAACAGATTTTAGTCAGGTTTGCAGATTCAAATGGGCTGTGATTCCAGACTGTGGCTATAAATCAGTGGAGAAGTGCAAATGGTTTTAGGTCTTGTGCACATTGTTTCATAGTAAATAGTCTGTGATTTAAGGCCAAGTTTTAATGTCCATGAGTTCAGAAAGTAGAGAAGCACTGAAGTGAATGAAAATGCCAGTGGGGTTCTAATTTCCAGTGTTTCATGGATTCTACATAGTTTCTGAAAATATTGGCGGGAATCTGCATCAATTTTTCAAGACCTAGGGACTAGCAATATACAGACATTAAATCATAACAGCTCTACTGTTATGATCCAACTACTGTTCCAAGAGAAGGCTGGAAGTTGGAAGGGACCTTGAAAGATCATCTAGTCCAACCCCTCTGCCTGAGTAGGATCACCTAGATTAAATCACACAGGATCACGTCCAGATTAGTCTTGAATGTTTCCAGAGATGGAGACGCCACAGCCTCTCTGGGCAGCCTGTTCCAGTGCTCCGTCACCTTCACAGTGAAAAAGTTTTTCCTTATGGAACCTCTTTTGCTGCAGGGTTATTTATAAACATTGATGAGGACACCCCTCCGTCTCCTCTTCTCCAAGCTAAAGAAACCCAGCTCCCTCAGCCTTTCCTCATAAGGAAGATTTTCCACTCCATCATTTTGGTGGTCCTGCACTGGACAAATGATCACACTTAAGTCACTGTGAAAATGTAAATCATCCTGCCTTAACAGAATGGCAAAATTTCAGGCTTTACAAAAAGCTATGAATAGGATAATAACACTGAAGAGGAATACCAGACTGAACTACCACATTAGTTGTAGCTTGGACAATATTCACAGTGCCTAGAATAGAGGAAGAGAGAAGTTATGAGACAACATGACTGGGCTCAGCTGCTTACCAGAGCTCTGTCTGTAAGTAAACTGATGTAACTCTGTGCTGAAGACAACTCCCAAGTCAGTTTGCAAGTCTGGCATTGCCCAACATGAGTTTTGCTCATTTGCACACTTCTACTTCTGCAGACACAAGACTTTCCACACTGAAATTATCAAGTGCTGTAAAGTTCTCATGATGTGAATCTAGCAGAGAATCAAACCCTAGCTTCTTCATGCTCTTGGTGCTGCTGTGCTTGGCAAACTCCATCCTCAGTGTTTTACATTTCTGGTTGCAGTAGACCCGGCTTCATCCACTGCAGGTTCCCGTAGGAGAACCTGTCCATATGCAAGGGAGTAGGGTATACAGTCAGAATTTGCTTCTTTTAGAGGTTTTAACTAAATGCTGCTAATGGGAGCTTTATATATCTAATCTTGGTGAAATAAGTTTTACTTTTCTGTCTTATCACTGCCTTTATTTATATATTGGATTTTTTTCCTTTGTCATCCCCTAATCTTGGCCTAGGTTTAAATGCAACATTTTTTTGTTTGTTTGTTTCTTTCTTTTTCTGGCACTTGTAGTCCCTGTAGGGTTTTCTAACCAGTTAGTGACTCAGAATATGCATGTTAGGTAGAACAAGAGAAGATTCTCTAATTTGCCTCTCAGTGTCAAGAGAAGCCGAGGCACCCTTGCAGGGCCAGCTCCTCACCACGAGCAGCACTGCTGTCACAGATGATAACTAAAAGTGAATTCATAGTTACTCCACAAGGATCGTTACTAGATGCAGTTTACCATAAAACCTCCAAATACAGAGCCAGTGTTCTTTGAAAAACTCAATTTTGTTTCTCTCCCAGTGGAAATATTCATCTGCAATCCTTTGTAAAGTAGCTGTTTTTACTGCTCAGCACTAAGATGTGCAATCAGTTGATTGCATATGTATTTTTCACAATCAGGAAATTAGTATGATTGAAAGCAGAGAGAACTTTTGTTTTTGTCAAGTTGATCTGTGGTCAAGATCTGCTGCAGAGCAGAGAGCAGAGGTCATTGGCACAGGTTGTTTATTAGAGGAGGTAGGTTTTTTTTGTTTGGATTTTTTTTCTGATGTACACTTACAGAACATCTCACAGACCAGATTTATACATGAAAACCGAAGGCATTAAAACCTAGGCAGTATTGATCTTGGTGATATTTGCATGTGATGCCTAAGCCCCCTGAGACACAGTAATGTGAAGAGCAAGCATTGATAGTATTACAGTTTGGAAGGAGCTGGAGCCAATGTTTTCTTTTCTACAGACAGGTGTACCAACCAGTCATTTTTATTTATTTCAGGACTGTTAGGAATGCTTTTTTTTTAGGGTTATTTACCCCAGACAATATTCTCCCTATGTACCCAGACCTTAGACGTGAAAGCTCGAAGTGCTCCCACAGAACAGTGGCCAGTTGCACTGAGAGCTGGGTCAGTGGGTGTCTGCATGGTGAAACATCCCATCCTTCCCAGAGCAATTTCCTGTGAATCTGTGACTTTGAGAGGAGCAGCCACACATTGAACTGAAATTATGCCTATGCTTAAACATGTACTGAATCGAAACTTAATGTTCTATACGAGTAATTGTAATCCCAATGAAAGAATGACTTTCTTTTCAAATGCATTCACTCAGCTCAGTAGGAGTAGCTACACCTTTATCTTAGACAGTTCGTTTTTAGAATGACTTTATGTAGCAGTGGATTTTCATAATAAGCTCATTGCTGGAGAATATGTGCTGATTAGAAATCTGTGACAGTGCTTCTGGACTCTGTTCTAATCCAGGCTGTAAATTTCACCTAGCTGAATGCATCCTGGAGCTTTCAAATAGCAGTCAGATAGTTCTGGCAATGTCACTTGCTCATAAAAGGCAGGTTAAAATTCAAATGGTGATACTGAAGTCCATAAACTGAGTATGTTCGTACCTGGGAGAGAAGTTGTGACAGGACTAGCTCCAACTTTCCACATATATCCAGAGCAATAGCTCTGACATAATTTACTGTTGATGACATGATTTACTGTTTCTTTTGCTGTTCAAGCTCCTGTTCAGGTCTGAATTCCAATTTCCCAAAACCACTTCCATACTCTGGAAAGATGCTCAAGCTGCCTGCCCTGCTTTAACCCCAAGTGGTCCCTTGCTCACACCCACCTCCAGCCGTGTGGGGAAAAGAATGGGCAAAGGCAAACCTTGCATGTTGGGATAAGGGCAGTTTACCGGGACAGCACAGGGAGAGGGAAATTACAGCAGGACTCATAACTGAATATACAAAACTGGCAACACCCAGCTCAGTTTTTAACCAAAAACTGTACAACTCAGACCGCATGCTTGAGACTAGTCACAAAGCCACCCCGAAACCATGTCACCTCTCTCCCTTTTATACTGAGCATGGCATCATGATATGAAATACCCCCTTTGGTTAGCTTGGGTCACCTGTCCTGGCTGTGTCCCATCCCAGCTTCTGGTGAAAATTAACCCTATCTTAGCCAAACCCAGGACACTGCCCTTCCAGTTTTCCACTGAAGTAAAATTAACTTTCAGTGTAATTTTTAGGGCCTTTCTTGAGTGGACAACTGTGTACTACTAATATTTATTATCTCTAGAGACCATTTTATCAATAAACATTTAAAAAGCTTTTGTGTAGAAGTCTTATTAACATCTGTAGGGACTTGCTGTTTCTCTAGTACCCTATTTGTTCCTCCAGGTTCTGCCGAACTCCTTGTATGAGGATTGGCTAGTGACACTCACCCCAGGGCAGCGATGCTATCCTGTCATCCCCTCCCTTACTTTTGTAATACAAACTCTTGGGAGCAGGGTCTCTTCTCTCTGTGTATATTTAAGAAGAAATTAATGTCTTACTGTAACCTGTTCACAGACTTTCTGTTGGGATTAGTGCAGTTTTAGCATCCAGAATAACAAACAGTTTTAGAGATGTAGTAATCTCATTTCAACCCTGGATTTTTATACCAATATGTTTTTCTACAAGATCCTTGATATTGCATTCTTCAATTTAAGTAAGAATGCACTGTCAGAATCCACAGCCAGTATTTTCAATCGCAAAGCTGTAGTCATCTGTTATATTCAAGCTTCATTGACTTCCTTATTTTTTAGCTGTATTGAAATACACATAATCTCAAATGAGCAAATGTACCATGTTAACATTTTAAAATCTAACTCATAACTTTCCAAGGCTTTTTCAAAATAAAAGAGATTTGCGCTTTTTTTGCTCATGTTGCTATGTTTTGCTTTCCTAGTTTTCTGGGAGTGTTTTGACAGTCTCGCTGTGAAAAACATTATCAGCTTGTTTAAAGGAATAATTTCAAACCAAGAAGAAAAGAAAAAAAAAAGTAATATTTGAGATTGGAATGGACCTCTGGAAGTCAACCTGTCCAACTACCCCCTCAGGCCAGTCTTTTCATCATAGAGATCTATATGGTTGGTCAAGTATGACATCCCTGACATGAATCCTGACTGAAGCTCCAAATCACCTTCTTGTCCTTCCTGTGTCTGGAAATGGTTTCCAGGATTAGCTGCTCTGTCATCTTCCCAGGGATCACGGTGGGCTAACCAGCTTGTAGATTCCTGTTTTTTCCATCTTGCCCTTCTTGAAGTTAGGAGTCACGTCATCTTCATTCCTCTAGTTCTCAGGCACCTCCCCCAATTGCCATGATTGTTCAAAGGGTATTGAGAGAGGCCTCACAATGACATCAGTCAGCTCAGTCAGCACTTGTGAGTGCATTCCATCAGCTCCCATGGACTTACTGATGTCCAGTTTTCTTAAGGATTCTCTTACCTTAGCTCTGAGTCAAGCTAATCATGTTTCTGTCACATCCATGGACACCTTGTGTCAGCTCCTTACTTCTTGAAGAGCTCAGAAAATTGTTGTGTTGGTTCTAACCCACAAAGAAAGATTTGAAGGAAGGATAGGTTTCTGTGGCAAAATCTGGGCTGTAATTTTTCCATAGTGTGTTCTAGCGGGGAGAAAATAAGTGGGGGATTTAAGAGACACTTTTTTTTTTTTATTTTTTTGACTTGGCTTTCTATCTTCAGCAAATGCTTTTAATAACTAATTACCATACAGATGTCTGTTAATATATTTAAGGATTTAACTTAATGTAATGTTCTCTCACTGTAAGACTGCTGAAGTACAAGCTGGGATTTTAACGACTTATGTACAGTAGGTAAAAAACATCTATAATGACTGAATTCTAATAATAAAGCTTAAAAGCTCTGGAGAAGAGAGTATTAAATTTGGAAGAATTATTTTTTTAGAGCCATAGAATAATATAGGGTAGAAGTGATTTCAGGAGGTCTCTAGTCCAACCTTTGCTCAAAGCAGAGTCAGCTATGAAAGCAGATGGTGTTGCTCAGGGTTTTCCACTCCGTTCTCAAAACCCTCCAAGGACAGAGTGAAACAACCTGCCTGGGCAGTTTGCTTACTGCTCAACTGCCCTTATTGAGAAAAGGTTTTTCCTTATATCCATTTGGAACCTATCTTATTTCTACTTATTTTCTCTCATCCTCCCGCTACACACTATTAAAAAGAGCCTGTTGCTGTCGTCTTGATAACCTGTTAGGTCCTGTTGCCTCCTGCTAGGTCCCTCTGAACCTGTCTCTTCTCAAGGTTGAGCAAGTCCTGTTTGCTCAGCCTCTCCTCAGAGTGCAAGTGCTGCAGCCACTTGACTGCCTTGGCAGCCCAATGGTGATCTTACTTAAGTAGATCATTGTCTTTCTTGTATTTGAGGACCTACATATTCTAGATGTAATCTAACAAATGCAAAAGGAAGGGGGATAATTGCAATTTACTGACTATGGTCCTGTTAATACAGCCCCCAGGATATTGTTGGTCACCTTTACTGCAAGGGCATGCTGTTGGGTCATGTTCAGCTTGCTGTCTGCCAAGACTCGTAAGTCCTTTTCCACATAGTTGCTCCTCAGCCAACTAATCCCAAGCTTGTATTGTCAGCAGCTCTGCCTTACTCAGTACAGGACTTTGCATTTGTCCTTGGTGAATTTTGTGATATGTCTGTTGGCCCCATGTTCTAAATTGTCCAGGTTCCTTGGGATTGCAGCTCTGCCCTTAAGCATATCAAATGCTCCTCTCACTTTGCTGTCATCTGCAAATATGACAAAAGTCAGCTTTGTCACCTCCTCCAGATCTTTGCTAAAGATGTTAAACAGGTCCCAGAATAGACTCCTGTGGTAGTCCTGTTGATCCTGATATCCAGGTAGAATATGACCTATTGTCTGCTACTCTCTGAGCCCAATCATGCAACCAGTTGTTTTTTGTTTTTTGTTTTTTTTTTAATTTTCCAGCTGTCTACTCACTCAGCTCATATAATTTTAACTTGGATAGAAGAATGCTGTGGGAGACAATGCTGAAGTCTTGCTAAAGTTGCTGCTCTTTCCCCACCCACAAAGTCAGTAATTTCATCAGATTTTTTTAGCCATGAACTGTCCTTGATAAACCCATGCACAGTGTTCACCTTCCCCATCTTGTACCCAGAAATGTACCTCAAGAGGACTCGCTCCACGATTTTCCCAAGAACCAGAGTGAGGATGATTGGACTGCAGTTCCCTGACTTGACCTTCCAGCATTTTCTGAAAATGGGTTACAATATTTACCTTCTTCTACTTGTCACAAATTTCATCCTTGATTTCCTGTAATTTGAAGCTACAGTTGGCCATTTTCAAACAAGTAAAAGAAGCAGTCCTTCTGTTTCCAGCAACTTGCCCACAAGTGTCTGCCAATCCTGTTTGTGGATTTAGAGAACTGATGGAAAATTATGGAATTTGGAAATTTACGGAATTGGATATATATATATTCAATATTCAATAGACAATATTCTAGGTGAGGTCTCACCAGGGCAGAGTAGAGGGGGAAAAGGACCTCTCTTGACCTACTGGCCACCCCAGGATGCCATTGGCCTTCTTGGCCGTGATGGCACACTGCTGGCTCATGGTCATCCTGCTGTCCACCAGGTCCCCCAGGTCCCTCTCACCTACACTACTCTCTAAGAGGCCAGTCCCCAAACTATACTGGTACCTGGGGTTGTTCCTCCCCAGATGCAACACCCCACACTTGCCCTTGTCTAATCTCATTAAGCTTCTCCCTGCCCAGCTCTCCAGCCTGTCTAAATCCTGTTGAATGGCAGCACAACCTTCTGGTGTGTCAGCCACCCCTCCCAGCTTTGTGTCATCAGCAAACTTGCTGACTGTGCACTCTGTTCCCTCATCGGGGTCATCAGTGAATAAATTGAACAATACTGGTCCCAGTACCAACCGTTGAGGGACTCCACTAGTTACAGGCCTCCAGCCAGACTCTGCCCCATTAATGACAGCTCTCTGACTTCTTCCCTTCA
>VXBZ01005788.1:270280-292271 GCA_013399135.1 Heliornis fulica
TCACAACAGGCCCTACTGAACAGCCTCTCCCCATCTTTCTTGTAGGCCCCCTTGAAGTACTGGAAGACCGCTATAAGGTCTCCCCGAAGCCTCCTCTTCTCTGAAGAACAGCCCCAAATGCCTCACTGAGGTCAAGGTAAACCACATCCACTGCCCTGCCATCATCTATCCACCCACCTGGTTATGTCCTCGTAAAAGGCTATTTATTAGTCAAACGTGACCTCCCCTTGGTAAAACCATGCTGACTACTTCTAATAACCCTCTTATCCTTGATGTGCCTGGAGACAGCACTAAGGACAAGTTGTTCCATCACCTTTCCCAGGATGGAAGTGAGGCTGACCGGTCTGTAGTTAACCTGGTCCTCCTTCTTACCTTTTTTAAAGACCAGAGTGACATTTGCCTTTCTCCAGTCCTCAGGCACCTCTCCCATTTCCCAGGATTTCTGAAAGATGATGGACAGTGGCCTAGCAATGACTCCCACCAGCTCCCTCAGCACTCTCAGGTGCATCCCATCAGGATCCGTGGGGCGGTTTAACTGATCCCTGACCCAGTCCTCAGCAACCTTCTCATCAACAGAGACAGACTCCTAATTTAGCCTGACTTCCTCCTGGGCTTCAGCCATCTGTGTGACTCCTACAAACAGTCTCCAACAGTATAGACAGAGGCAAAGAAGTCATTCAGTAACTGTGCCTTCTCACTGTCCTCAGTCACCAGGGCACCTTCCTCATTCATCAGCAGGCCTACACTGCCTCGAACGTTAGTTTTGTCTGCAAACACAACTGCAAACTGCACCTTGGCCAGCTATGCTTGTTGGGTCCTTAAAAGCAACATTACATTTCAGATTAAAAATATTTCAGAATAAAATTTTATTTTATGAAATGTTTATGGTTGGACTTGAGGATCTTAAAGGTCTTCCCCAGCCCAAATGATTCTATATTTCTGCTGCAGTGCTCAGACGAAATTATAGTTCTTAGGTAGTTTTCTTGAAGAATCAGTGTCTCTGCTTGTCCAGTGTTCATTCTATCACATAATAACTTGCAAACCTACTTACTGGTACTGAATTCATGGAGAAGTGTAAAAATCTCCAAGATTTAGTCACTCCTAGAAATTACAAAATACAAAATACAGACATACAGGGTGTAGAGGAGGGAAAGTAACTCTACAAGTGTCCTGGTAAGAAAAAAAATCGACTATATTATTAGACACTATGGAGTGCTTAATGAAAATATTAAGAAACCATTGTAAGATTATAACCTCACCTGGGAAGCAAAACACCATGCATGGATGTATAGAGAAAATCAAGCTTCATTAATTACTGCTGCATAGGAGCTCTTTGTTTGAAATAAGAAGATTCATGGGGTAAATATTTCTTTGGATAAAAGCCCTGCAAGTCTTTCAGTAATGTTAAACCCCCTTCAAATGAGTTGTATACAAACATTCTTGGGAATGGTTTGCCCCCAAGAATGCTTCTGAAAAGCAAGTCTAATTCTTTAGAGTGTTCATGGAGAGATTAAGGGTGGGAGTTCCTATGCTACCTCTTCTGAAAAGCTTTTGATTTTTCCCACCTCCTCCTAGTCATAGGCGTTAATTTACCTAATTAGGGAGCAAGCCCAATGTGATACAGATGATCACACGCTGCAGATAGCCAGAGAGTATTACGCTCTTGCTCAAAGCACCCAACGTCTTCTGTTGATGCAGAGGCAAGCTTAAAGTGATTATTTTAGGAAGCCCAGATGCAGGAATTGGAACATTTGGCAAACATTTGTAAGTAACAAAGCCAATGAAAATAAAGCTGTTCTCTGAAGAAAAAAGGTTAAACTAATTGAGTAAATACAAGATTACAGTAGCACACGTAAAACAGTAGGTACAGGTTGTTCTACAGTTATGCTAATCGGTAATTCTCAAAGTTAGTCTCTAGCGGTGGCTCAAAACTCTTGGTTTTACTACATATTTGTGTACACAGGCACACACTTGGTGAAATGCTAAAGATCTACCTGAACTCCTTAAGAAGAACTGGCTAGTCTAAGGATTGGACTAGGACGTAAGAAGCTTACAAAATCACCTTTTCCATCTTTTTAGCATCAAAGGTGAATGATTAAAATCAGAGGGGAAAGTTATAAAATGTGTTTTATTCTCGCTTCAGTTAGTTCCTGTCAATTTTTAGATCTTCAAAGAGTCATTATGACACTATGTCATCATGAAAATCAGATGAAATATCACAGCTTTCAGTTACTAAAAAATATTATTTAGGAATCGGCGTTCAAATCTGATTGGAGTCTTCTTCTCTGGAGACATTCAAGACCAATCTGGACACGTTCCTGTGTGATCTAATGTAGGTGATCCTACTCAGGCAGAGGGGTTGGACTAGATGATCTTTTGAGGTCCCTTCCAATTCCTAACGTTCTGTGATTCTGTGGTGTTGTGAAATTGGACTAGAAACTCCAGTTTCATTTCCAGAAAGGGAGACCTGATACTATAGACTATTTTCTTAAAAAGGTAACGATTTTCTGAAAGGAAAATCTACCTCTGAGGAGGTAGTGGGTTGCTGATGACCAGTGGTTTTGTGGACTAGACTGGAATCTGTCTGGATCAGAGTGGGAGTGCCCAGCTGCTGTGTAGACTGCCTGAGCTGGAAGAGGAACTGGTTAGTGTGTGGAGGTCCTCTCCTAAGATGATGCATTTCACATTCCTCACTGGTCTTGTGTATGTTTCAGTGCCATTTATGTTGTACAATGGTAAAACAATGCAAGGTTTATCCTGTAAGTCACTGATGAAACATGTTCTCTCAGTCGGTGATGGAGTCTGATCCTGCTCCTGCTGTTCCAGAATTTTTGGCTGGGGTGGGTAACTGGACATGCCCCAACCTCTTGCTTCTGTGGATTGACACGGAACCAGAGAAATGTAAAGAAAACTTGGAAGGGCTTTGTCTTCGCTCAGTCTTCTGTGCTGCTGCAGAGCTGAATTTTTCATTCTTAGGTAAGGCTGATCAGAAGGACTCGGAATGAGAAATCCCTCTGAAAAAGTTGTGGCAGCAGTCTGGACTTGTTTTAATAAGTTCACTAACATGGAAGACATGTGACAATCAGTGATTAACAAAGTATGTGACATGGTACTATTTCTGTTCTGCCCTTGTGTCTGATTTTCCGTTTGGGGCAATGGCGATGTTGATAGGACTAAATGAAGAAAAGAGCCTGCAAGACAGTGAAACACCTACCAACTGCTACTCTTCTTTCTGCACCATAGCTTGAAGTGGAATGCCAAAGTCTAGCCATGGAACACTGACCTAATGCATTGCACCACAGACTAGGAGTTTTTACAAGAAACACTAGCTTGTGATTCTGTAGATAGCATTAAGGGATCTTAAATATTTCCAGTGTTCTGGTGAAGATCACCAATTCAAAAATTTTGGTAGCTTTCACAGTTTCTAAAATGCAGGTTATACCCAAAGATATTCCATAACATCTTTTTCATAGGGGCTGCAGCTCTTACTTTCATTCTGAAGAGGCCTGGAGTGCATCCACCAGTTATCATGGAACTTCTCAAAAGAGTTACTTTACTTCATATTAAATGAGATCTTGATTAGAAAGTCTCTGGGGTTGCCAAACACCGCTGAATCCTTAAACTATTCATGTAAAAAGTTACCTTCAAAAATTGATGTATGAAAACTGCTCATGCTTCTTGTGTTGTAGATGTATTAGATATTAAATATCAGCTTATTTCTGGTGACCTATGAGCATGGTCTATCTTATGCTCTACTAGTGAAGCAGAAAGAAACTACATGCATGAATGCAGATAAAGATACTGAACTAACTAAAATGGTAGTGCTGGAACTTTTGCCAGGCAAAGAATTGTGAAAGTGAGATTAGATGACTTCTGTTGTAACAAGCAGTGCCACATTTTCCAAAATGCCCTCCAAATCCCTTGCATATAGACACATTTCTCAAGCAGATTTCAGATTTGGAAAAAAGATAAACTCTGCATGTACAGGATAGTAATTCATCATTCTGCCTGAGGTAAACATTCAATATCTTTTTAGGTTTTTTGTTTTGTTTTTTTCCTCCCTTGAAACTTGTAAACATAGTTGGGACGGTTTTGGTCTCCAAATGGTGAGCTCACTAATGCTTTCATGTAGTCTATTAAATCTAGGAAAGATTATTCAGTTGTTATGGGAGACTGGAAATGCAAATGAAAGTCATGGAAATATTCTGCATTATGAGAAGTGTTTGAAAATTAATTTGAAGAGAGGACAGGTTTTTGTCTGTATCTTCTAAAGTGATCTGTAGGAAAATGCCTCAGTGTCTTGTAGACAATATAAAGTCCATTGATGTGGAAAACAGCAAAGGCAGAAAATTGCATATGTCATAGTTTGTAACAGAGTGAAGTTCAAACAGCCTGTTTGGATAATAGACTGCCATAAATATATCTATGGCATGGAAAGCATGCCAGCTGAAATTATAGAGAATTTTCTTAGTCTGAGAAACGCATATTCCAAAGATTGTTTCTGGTCTAACGCTTTCTATTCCAGGAAGACTTAGATGGTGAATTCAAAATACATTTGCAGTTCCATCACAACTTTGATGTAGAGTATTTAGCATGGGATGTTCTGACAGATGCTTTCTCTTTTTACACTTTACTCCCATCCTTTATGTCTTTTTCTCCTTATTTTAAAACAATTTTCTGTCCTTTATTTTTAATCCATCCCCTTTCTTTTATGGACTTGAAAAGGTGAATTGGGTAAGGTTGCTTGTATGGATGAACTAGAGGTTTACCTCATAATCGAAATGCCAACATTCAGAATCAGAACTTTAATTTCTTTTAGTTTAAATTATTCATGTTTTCTGTGTATTTCAACAGCTCTTCCCTTCCAGAATCAACTGAATACTGTCACTGACTTCATCAGCAATTTCTGCTTTCACAAGTGAGCCTTCCTGTAGCAATTGGAATGAAAATAGGAACACTGCTGCATATATCCATATAGTCTCTATTCGCTTTCTCCTCAAATTTAGTGCATGTCTTTGGATTATCTCCCACTTTTTCAGTACCTTGTTTAAAACATGGGGCACAGACTCCTCTGCAAAGTCACAAGTAATGTCTGGTTTTCCTTTGTGCATATAAACAATGATTGGGTCAACCTTTCTGTGCCTGTTGCTTCTCCACCATGACGACATCCTTTGTAGTCACCGTCTCCTGTGATAGAGTACAGCCTCGGCACAAGATATTTTCCGATACAGGTATCAATGTATGCGTGACACTGCATTCAGGTGTATGGAACTGTGCTTTCTGTTTGAGGTATCACAGCTCTTTGTAAGCTGTTCTTTCAGTCATTGCTTACCATTTTCAACTGTAATCTCTAAAAGGACTGAGTAATATAAATATAGCGGTTTGACTACTGTCATTCACATGGTTAGATGGAAGCTTATAGGTAGCTGCTTCTGTAATTTTTAATAAGCCAACTCATGTGAATGATTGTTTTTATTAGAGTAATAGACATGAGGTGGCAAATAGTAAACTCCTAATTGGCTGTGTTTGGTGTTTTCAATAGCAGTGAATATCATACTTAGTTTTCCCCAGAGACTCAGATGACACAACAACAATTAAACATGTTGCATGTAACCTCCCGAAAGATATATTTGTGTTTTCTAATGGTAAAAGTTGTTGGAAGTAAGTAACACAGCAAGCACTGGTGGCTTATTTTCATCCTTTATGTCTAAAGTGACGGCTATTAAATTTGCTGCTCAATCTTTTAAGCAATGCTCTGTTTTAATTTAAACCTAATTTGCCTCTTTGCAACAAAAATTGATTTAATGTAGCAGATTTCTATGCTAAGATTCATTAGATTTCTCACTTAATTGTGTCTGAGCAAAAAGCAGGACCTGACTGCCTACTGCCACTCTTGCAGATGTAGCGTTATGTCACCTTCATAAACTGAACTAGTTTTTCCCTCTTTCACTGATACACTTGGAGAATTCCCACAGAAAGATACAGTTAAATGACAGTACTGACCGTGTGAATGCAAACTCTTTTTTTTTTTGTCAGTATAACTTTTCATTGCTATGAAACAGTGCTTGAATGTAGGTTTTGTTTGTTATTAGATGCAAGATCCATTTATTTGCCTAAGTTATGAATATATATTACTACATATATAATGTGATGAGCAAAACTTAGCTTGGGTCTCTAAATATTGGTAGAAGACATGAATATAAATAAATTGATTTTAAAGAAGAACTGATGGATTGCTGGTTTACACACACACACACACACACACACACACACACACACACACACACACACACACTTCCCTCTCATTAAAACTGATTTTCAACACGTGTGGACCAAAACTTCAAGCACTATGAGTATCAGCAGAAACTCTGTGAATGAGAGTCAGTGGGTTAAAAATAAGTCAAGACACAAAACTTGTGATGTTATATCTGCATTTAAGTGAGATTGTGCATACAGTTTGCTAAGTTTTGAAACTGTTTTGGGGGAATAAAACACTGGGCAGAATGCCTGGGGAGGGTCTGCACAAAGTAGATTTAGGCAGCCTGTACGCTACCAAGAAGTACTGCTCCTTGGGTCATACAGGGCTCTGTGGAGGTCCTCCCTGCACAGGAAGGATGCTATGCACTTGAAAGGATGCCCTCTGAGCAGTGGTGCATTGTAGAGGCTCTGCATGCCTGCTCTGAGTCATGAGGAGTCACCAAGTTATAGCTATGGCTAACGCGACCTTTTTCACATAATGTAGCAGAACAGGCTCTTTGGTTTAGGTTGTGACAAATTAAAAGGATTACTGAAGTGAATAGCAATTCATTTTACTATGACTTCCTGTCTGCCATCATCTAATAATGACTTTGTCACTAATGATTTGGTGAGAATGATTTCTTCTTATATAACACCTGTCATCCAGAAGCATCCCAAAGTGCTCTATAGCCTAATTTACTGATTACTCAGAAATTTCTTCCCTCTGTAGTAAAATGCAGCTTTGGATGAAAGCTGGCAACTGTGTGCTACAGCTCAAAATCTACTTGCCAGAGATAGATGGGAAATGAAAGTGGTACTTAGTAGTGTTCAATGAGGACTATCTACTCCTAGTAAATGAAAATTTAGCTATAGCTCATAAGCATGCAAACTGTGCTGTACAAACTTCCAGATGAGAAGGGAGAACTTAGGAGTGGTGTGTGGAGAGAAGAAAGGGCAAAGTGAAGGGAAGATAAGGTTCTGCATGCAGGAGTATCTGGGCTGTGCAGCGGGAAAGAAGGTCAGAAACGCTGCTTTCCAAAAGATGCCACATCCTAGCAAGTGAAGGCACAGAGTTTTCAAGCGGAGGAAGTCTCATACTGCAATGCCATGTTGATTGCTGCTCATTTAGCTTGCAATTATCTTTAACTTAGAAGTTTGCTTGGAAGATTCAAAGGTGATTGTTACATAATACCAATGTAGAAAACCAGAATGCAGATACTTAAATTTACAGATGTACCTTAACAAAGGAAGAGTGATAATTTGGATTTGTCTTCATCAGACCATGACATTCTGATGTCAGTGGGGGATATCAGAAACAAGAAAATTCACGATTGTGAAATGTTTATAGTTTCTTTATGGGCTTGGTTTGAAGGAGGGACTACATACCACAAATTTCTTCTTGACCAACTTGTGCCTTCTACACAGAGAGAAGTACAATCTCATGTAGAATATAGGAAGCTCCACATTTGATAATATTGATTAAAAGATGATTTCATACTGTAATATACTGTACAGGTAGATAAAAACAGAACATTAAAGTGAGGGATAGAGGGATGTTGTTTAAAGTCCTGTGATTGCATCTCAGATATTTTAAGCTTTGAATTTTATTATTTTTTGTGTTGATGCACTTTCAACAGATAGTTGTGAAATATATCAGATACCAGTGTAATAGTAGTTTTTGTTTGCTCACTTTTTAATTTAAATGCTTATATTTATTTCTGGAGTTTATTTTGAGATAAATATTCCAAGGACTTTATTTACTGTTCTGATGGGTAAAGAACGTAATGCTTCTCTTTCACATGTAATCACAGAATCACGGGATGGCTAAGGCTGTAAGGCAGTTCTTGAAATGATCTTCTCCCACACACTGCAGAGGGAATGGTCATGCAGTGGGCATGGAGCAGGTTATCCAGGACCATATCCAGTTTGGGTTTTAATATGTCCACAGATGGAAACTCCTGAAGCTTTCTGAGCAACCTGTTCTGGTGTTTCACAGCTACTGCAGCAAAAATGTACTTTATTGTGTTCAGATGGAATTTCAACAGTAATCTCCATCACAAAGTGAACAAAGTTATTCTTTAAGTACAATATTGCTCTGAAAAATGGAAATTATTACTAATGTTCTAGGAAAGGTCAAGTGAATCAAAAGATTTTTTTTTCCTTTTTACTCAAACCTGAATGACTTTTTTCCCTATTAAATTGAAAAAGTTGTGCTAGGAAATAAGAATAAAAACTCCACAGGAAGTATTTTAGGCAGGATTTCATTTCTTTAAGAACTGAACTCAAATAATAGTAACTTAAAATGCTATAGGATAAGGATGAATTCTACTGTTCTTGGCAGGAGGATAACAAAATAGTCTTTTTAACACTGTTCAGATATGGAGTCTTCTCTGAGAAATGAACAGCAACACTGATAAAGTTGTAATTGTTCAGATACTGATTATCCCTGTTGTATATCAAAGGTGTCTGAGCCTGCTGAACTATTTTGAAAAGTTCAAGGAACCAAATAAGATTACTCTTTTTCTATGTTGTGATCTCCCACAAATTCAAAGTTTTGCTAGTGAATTCCCTTGTTTAGTCTCCTGAAAATACGTTATGGTGCTAAATGCAGTTTTTAAATACCAGTTTGCCTGAATTTATTTTTCGACTTGTACAGTGGTAGAAGACTATTTGAATTATCATGTCTCATTGGAGCACAAGTTATGGCACCAGTGAAGGCAGCAGTGAAAGGAATCTTCAGTGATACCTTGATTTCACCTTGTGACCAAGTGAAAGAGCGCGTGAAAATGTGTGTAGTAGGAAATCATGTGTAACTTTGGGTGTTGGACAAGAGAGCATAAGAGACAATTTCATCATACCTCTATTCAATATCAGTGCTAAGATTACATCTGACGGTCCTACACCTGAATGAAGTCAGAGTGTCAGAGTGATTCTTCTTTTGTGTGTCCTTAGACAGCACTCTTTCAACTTAATTACCTCCAGTTAGGCCTATTTAGACAAGTACAGGAAATAAGTAGCGTGGTTGGTTGGAGACTTTTAGCTCTGTAATCCCTGAATGCTTGTTTTTATTGAATTTTTCCTGTTCATCCTCTTTGGTCTTGTAAATAGTTGCTAGAACTCCTTGGACAAGACATTTACATGAGGCCTCCAAACAGTTTATTTATTTATCATGTTTACCTAGGTTTTCAAATTATGAAATGGAAGACAGATTTACTTAAAGAAAAACCCAAACCCCCACACCATCTGGACTGAATCAGGAATTTGTATGTTTTACTCTTCTAGAAAGAGTATTGCTTTGTATTTTCCTCTTGTTCAAAGGAAAACTGACCTTTCTAGAGAAACCAATTATGCCTAGAAACCCAAGACAATGTTTGCATGTTCTAATAGTTCCCGTTAAAAACTGTTTTGGAAATAATGACCCTTCGGTAGTGCACCATCAGCTGTGGGAGCTGGAAGGCTTCACACTGACTTATAACAGCTGAATTCTCACAAAATTATGCCTTATGCTGATTTTCATTATCATATTTTCTGTGGGTGTTTTTTCCCATCAAGAAGCCCAAGTAAACAAAACCCAAAATAAGACAGTTTTGCACACAAGGTATGCAGAGCTTTGGAGTGGACATTTTATAAGTGAGTAAAAGTACCTCCTGAATTATGTAATATAAAAGCCTCCTGACTTAGAAAACTGGATTACACTTTTCTAATGTATTTTTCAGTAACATTTAAAAACTAGTTCCTTTTCCAAATGATGCAATAAAGAATATCAAGCTGCATCTTCTAGAACATGAATTTTAATAGCTCTGCAAAGTTCTGATGTTACAGATTCAGATCACGCTTTGCTTTGAACACAGATTGTTTTTACCTAGTCTTGAAAGATGCTGTTACTCTTATGGGGACTTTTAGCAGGAATAACAGAGAGAAACAAAATACAGATGAGAGGAGAAAAATGATTTTTCAAAATGACAGTTTAGAAGAATTCTTTGTGATTGCAGGAGTGACAGTACTCAAAGGCTTGTATTTTTCATTTTCCCTGTTAAAAATTATTTCACGACACTCCACGCCGCCGTGACATATGTGAGTGAAATCTGGAAAATAGTAGGGGAGTTTCCCAATTGAAGTGGTAGCTCTAAAATAATAAATACAGACCCCCTCACTCTGTCTTTGCCAAGGCTCTGGCATCCAAGTAGGACAATTCTAGAGAGAAATATTTCCAAAATTCATCCTTGGGTTGTTTTTCACACTGAAGTTACCAAAACCAGTGAGAGAGGGTGGTGAGAGGAAGGAAGGACAGTAGCTGCTATTGGAAGCTCCTAGAGAAGGTACCCCGCTAGTAGTCCCCCAGTTCCCTCACTTTCCACTCTCAACATAAGAGATGGGGCCTAAATGAGGAAGTCATCTTTGGAAATAAAGCTCATTTAAAATGAGCTATGGATGGCAATGAAAACATATGCTGCATTGCTGTCGTATAGAAGTTGCAGTGTGCATTGGTTCTCAGACTGTTCCCTTCACCATGCCCTTGGCAGTGAGTAACATCTGTCGCATGTTTAATCTTTTCCCTATGCCCCGTGGTCAGAAGTGTGTGCGATGAAATATTTGTTCATTTTAGTTTATTTTATTTTATTAATTTTATACTGCATAAATTCACTGTAAGTTTGTTACATGAAACAGGGTCAATGAAATGTTCTTTAAACTTGAAAGCTCAGACTGTTATTGCCTTTAGTCCTTTGGAAGATCTCTCCATGGCCTTCAACCGTCCCTGGAGGAAGCTCATCTTTTCAAGGACAAACCTTTTCCCTCAGGACAGACAGTTCAATTGAATGTTTAAGCTAAGGAATACTTGTTTGTATCAAATATTGTAATATTCAGTGAAATGACTGATAATAGCACAAATGCTCTGGCCAAGTGAATTAAGAAGACAGCAGTGCATGACAACTCAAATAAGGTTTACATAAATACAATTCCTAACCTAAGTAAACTCTAAATATTCTAAAAATAAGCAGGGAAAGGATGAAAAAAATCTAAATGTTGGAAAGACAGTCCTAAAAAGAAGTTCAGCAAAATATTCTATTCAATACTTTATAAACTATTTTTTCTAAAGTTGCATTTTTTTATATTTTTTATATTTAAAGGAAACATTTGTGTATCTCACTAAAAAAGTTTCAGTACATGAATACCTAAGTAATTTTTAAACACTGCTTTAAGTACCTGATTTCAAAGAGAAAGTAGATAAAAACAAATAAATCACTGTAATGAGATTAAAAGACAAAACCCCCAGGAAGGCTGTTTATAATGCATGCTAGGACAAAGAGCCATTTTTTCCTTAGAAGATTAGTATATGCTGTAATTCCCATGAAACCAAAAATATTGCTGCTTGAAAACTAATGAATAAAATTCTGTAAGAGATATTATTATTCCTAACAAAGCAGCTAAGCGGTCAGAAGCAGAATAACATCTCCGTTTCTCCAGGCTTCATTAAACAAGCATTAAATCCCTCTTAACACAGACTGGCAGGAATAAAAAATGGTTGTTGTTCCAATAAGCGGAGTTATATCCTCATAAACCCTTAAGGTGATATAAAGTATGAAAAAATGGAGGTTTTTCTGGTTCTTTTAATGATAACTCATTTTTTGTGCAGCAATGGTGGTTACTTGGCAGATATGGAGTAGAGAGATCTTCCTTTTAAATGAATAAACAGTAAGACCTGTGCCTTGGTGGAAGGAAGCTGGTTGGTGAATGACAGCAAGCGTGTTGCTGAGTCCCTTACTGAAGTTTCAGCTGAGCCTCGATCAAGAAGTTACTAAAAAGCAGTATTACCCAAAGAGGTTCATACCCAGACTCTGATTTTGTGAAAACTGCACTCTCAGTTGGTAGTTTCCAGAAATTTCTTGATGTATATAGTCCAGCTTTTGATAACTTTTAAATAAAAGAGGGGTGTCTGGGGAGAGGAAACGAAGGATTCAGGGAACTCCAAAGCCTCCTCCAAGTATTTCCTTTTGTTATTCACACTGAATTCTTTCATTGCCATTATACTGGGAGAAAAAAAATGACAGACAAGATGAGACAGGTTGCTGAACCACAGTAATTTGCCTGCCCCTGAAATACCCCTTGCTGTGGTAAGTACTTGCCCCAAGCTCAACAGGAGCTTTTCCAGTGGCTCTAATCCTCTTTGCATGGGGCATAAACATCGCAGGGGCTGGACTAATGGGCTTCGTGCACCTTTGTTTGTGATCTGGAAACAAGTGTATTCTGTTCTTTATGCTGTTCAAAAACTGCATTATCATATGTAGGCATCTACCCTGTGATGTGCAGTCATGAAGATGATCGCTGAATGCAAAATGTGGACAGCTTTGTCTTTACTTTGTGACCTCAAGCTTTCAGTCATCCTTGGGCGGTGAGCCTGAAGATGTGTTTGAAACACCAGACCCCATTAGGAGGGTGCTCCTGCACCATTGGGATCTGAGTGCTGAGCAACACAGCGCTTGTTGACGTCGTTAAAAGACATGTTAGCTAGGAACAAGCATGGTTTGGACTGAAATGGGGCAGACAGGGTGATACCTTTGTCATTCGACAGGGACGTGGGCTTATTTCCACAAGACTACAGTCTGCTTGATCCTTTATCTGTGTCATAACGTCACCATACTATTAGAGCTGCTGGTGATGCACTGGCATAGTTTGGCCCCATTTTACCAGAATCTCACATTTCAATTGGATGTGGCCAACGTGGGTGCCATTTGCCCGTGAGGCAATCCCTTTGCAGCCAGTGAAGGAAATCAGACATGTCTAGAACATAAAGCTCTTTGTAGTCACCAGTTTTTCTATCAGTCCGGAGACGCGATCATAGTCTTATGTTTTTTTTTAACTGCATGAGTTCATCCCTTCTTGCTAACGTCAGTGCACTACTGCAGTTATATCTGAAGCTTGCCACCTATCTGGTTAC
The DNA here is from genome assembly GCA_013399135.1 of Heliornis fulica. NCBI lineage: Eukaryota > Metazoa > Chordata > Aves > Gruiformes > Heliornithidae > Heliornis > Heliornis fulica. Next base: position 283,455 of record VXBZ01005788.1, read on the forward strand.
GTTAATTAGTCCTTTTCCTGCCAATACCTGATCTGTTTAATTTCTTGCTTCTACTTTTCTGGGTGCATTAAGAAGCACTTCAAAGCAGCTCTTCCTTTCTTTCAAAGGATTCTTTTGAACCTGTATAAAGGGTAAGCTTTTAAGTTGTAGACTTTGCACATAAAACCACATTTATAGAGTGCCTAATCTTTATCTTTGCACTCTTAAGAATACTTATCTATCATTGCTGTGACATGCACAGATAGGCTGCCTCGGATGTGATGTTGTGTTGGGTTATTAACCTCTGCCATTGAATCTCTCTCAGTTGCTTCTCGGTTGATTGTTGCATAGCATAATAGAAAACTGTGTGCAAAATGTGTTGGTTACCGTCAGAAAACAGCTGCACTTATCCTTCAAAACTTAGTTGGCTTATATTTGGAAAGTAAAGGCCTAAAAATTATTATTGCCTGAGAGTTATCATCATTAGAGCTCGCTTTACAGATCTCATTCTTCTATTAGAAGCATTAAACAATTATAATAAATTCCTATAGTATGCCAATCAGTGAAGGCTTCTTAACTGGACTGTCCCATAGTACTTAGCACAATGATGATGATAATACTTTTAAAATAGCCCCAAATATGAAACAATACCAATCTTCATAGGTCCCATGGCTATTTCAGTCTCTACTGCAGTAACCTTGTGCTTCTCCCTGCTATTATTTCACCTGAGGTTGGGCTGCCTGTCTGGCCTCTGCTGTACAGCAGGATGAAGGATTGGAAAACAGGACAGGCTTCTTCTCTCCCCCACCACTCAATGATGGTCCTTTGTCAGTACTCCAGAAAGAGCAAATACTCTTGAGGTTTAGTGAGGACGGGGGCTCTCAAAACTTCACTCAGAACCACCTTTCTCTTCAGCTTTAGGGTTGATTAGTGTTATGGTGTTTAGATCTGGGGGCCTGCTTTCAATGTTAAAAAGGACTATTTATCATCTAGCCTGTCTTATTTGAAGAGAGGACCAGACTCAATGATTCTTTTCTGTGTGAAAGTGGGTGCTGGTGCCTACTGTGAAGTTATGCCAAAGCAAGAGAAAATAGGGGGCTGTCTTTTCAAAGTACAGTGAGCCACCTACCAAAGGTACATCCAGCAAATGTTAACTCTGAAGAGCATTTGCAGGTGATGGGTCCAGATCACCAAGCTCATCACTCTGATTCCCTTCTAGGTGACATGGGGTACTGACATACTTGCCATAGCGAGAGCTCCCAGAGAAGCGCAGAGTCATGCTCTGTGCCAGCTGCAGATGTGCAAGAATATGGTGACTTAACACTGGTCAGTGTTAAGGTGATAAAGATCTCTGTAACTGATGGTGGGTCATGTGTCTGTAAGGTAATTTCCTGGCCAGCTGAAAAAAGTAGGAAGTGCTGCCCATCTGTGTCACTCCATGGGAGCTTACTGTCAACTGAGAAGCCAGAAGCAACTCCCAGTTACTGGCTTGACTGATAGGCTAATTTAGGTCCTTCTATTCCCCAGTTTAACAGTCTATTGCATCTGAAATAATGGGAGCACTGGGGAAGAAAGTGTTGCTAGATGAAGTAGGAACATTTACAGCAGTATTACTTACACTACTTCCATGCATGCTAGCAAGTTGTTCTGCTCTTTTGAGGAGGATGTATATTCAAAATAAAAGTACTAGTCAGCTGGAGGCACTGCATAGCTTCTGTGTTATCTGAGTTAGAATCATAGAATCATAGAATGATTAGGGCTGGAAGGGACCTTAAAGATCATCAAGTTCCAAACCCCCTGCCATGGGCAGGGACACCCTCCACCAGACCAGGTTGCCCAAAGCCCCATGCAACCTGGCCTTGGACACTGCCAGGGAGGGGGCAGCCACAGCTTCTCTGGGCAACCTGTGCCAGAGCCTCACAAGGGAGAATTTCTTCCTAATATCCAATCTAAATCTACGACCTTCCAATTTAAAAACATTTCCCCTCATCCTATCACTAGACATTTATCTAAAAAGTCCATCCTCAGCATTTTTGTAGGCCCCTTCAGATACTGGGAGGCCACTATAAGATCTCATCGGAGCCTTCTCTTCTCTAGGCCGAACAGCCCCAACTCTCCCAGCCTGTGTTCTTAGGAGAGATGATCCAGCCCTCTGATCATCTTGGTCCTCCTCTGGAACTGTTCCAACAGTTCCATGTCCTTCCTATGTTAGGGACTCCAGAACTGGACACAATACTTCAGGTGGGGTCTCACAAGAGCAGAGTAGAGGGGGAGTATCAGCTCCCTTAACCTGCCGACCACATTATTTTTGATGCAGCCCAGGATATGGTTGGCCTTGTGGGCCAACCTTGCATTGTCAGCTCTTGTCGAGCTGCTCATTCACCAGCATCCAAGTCCTTCTCTGCTGGGCTGCTCTCTCTCACTTCATCTCCCAGCCTGTATAGGTGACAAGGATTGCCCTGACACAGATGCAGGACCTTGGACTTGGTCTTGTTGAACTTCACGAGGTTCACGTGGGACTACTTCTCCAGCTTGTCCAGGTCCCTCTGGATGACATCCCGTCCTTCTGGTGTGCCAGCTGTACCACTCATCTTGGTGTCATCTGTGAACTTGCTGAGGATGCACTCAACCTCACCATCAGTGTCATTGATGAAGACATTAAATAATACTGGTCCCACTACGGACCGGTTATGTTTGCATCAGAGATGTTTAGAACTAAAAACCCCTCAAACTTAACGAATAACAGTGTGCGCACATCATGGTAGAATTCACATTGATTTAAATAATTAATAAACCATTACTTTGTTGCTTTGCAGTTAATGGAAATCCAGCCTGTTAATTTAGTTGTACTTTTTTTTTTCTTTCTTGAAAAGTCAGTTACATGTTGACCATGACAGGCAGGAAGGTGGCAGAACTGAGAGAGATAGCTTACACAATCACAGAAACCTGTTATTTTAAAACCAGTTTCTACCAAGTATGAAAGAAGAAAGAAGTGAAGTTAACTATTTATCCTTCAAAACTTCTGTAGTGTAATAAAAAATTAATGACAGATGATTACCATTTGCACATAAAGGTCTTTGTAAATAGATCAGAGATACAGGAAGGGAAGGAAGGAAATAATGATAACTCATGGAAAAAGCAAATTTTTTTTTTGCTGTTGTGTTTAGTAAGTGGCTAATTTATGGGTTACTTTTTACACATTTTGAGTGATATTTTAGCTCCCAGCTAAGGCATTCAATTGTTTTTGAACAGTGTCACAAGATGTAGATCAAGCAGAGTGAAACAATGAAAACCAGGGAAGAAGAGGTGCTGTGAACAAGGGTTGTGGCAAATCAAACAGGTGTAAATCCTGCTGTGAACCCTGGATTCCATTTTATAACCTGGCTCTGAAGAGCTTGGCTGTCTCTATGCTTTGGTCTCTGCATCAGTGCAGACTCCAAGTGGAAGGACTTCAGGCAAACAGAGGAGATACTCTGCATAGAACTCATTACAAGTTTGGAGGCTTTTTATTATTACTGTCATCTGAAAAGAAGGGATTTTATAGTTGTCCCAAATACAGTTTCTTTTAAAAAAGCTAGAGGATTAAAAAACAAAAAAATCAACTTCTTAGGGTGACACATAATAAAACAATAAACCTTCATTAGTTTACATTCATGCACACGTTGCTCAGGAATCAGGAAGAGGATGTGTATACAACCAGGACAAATTGCACCCCACACTGTGCAACACAGTTTTTCAGAGTGTGTTTTGTTTTCTTGTTTTTCTCAATTAAACAGTGCCTAGTTGCATAATGCCAGAAACTGTATGGGAGCCACGGGCAGAACTTGGCGGGATTTGACCCAGAGAGGAGAGATTGTAGAACTGCTTTCATTGTAGACCTCTGCATACAGAATGAGAGGAAAGCCCAGTGATGTTGAAAGTTCCTAGCCACAGAAATGGAAACTATTTCACGACAGTTAAGACAGTGGCTTTACAAACACTATGTAAAAGGCAGGTGGTCTTTTAGTAGTTGTAGTGGTAAAAAAGTAAAAAGATTCAGTCTTGAAAGAGAGTTTGGGTTTTATTTTTTATTCTAGCCACTCATGAGAGTCGTAATAAGATCTTCTGTCCTAGATCTTTTGGAATTGTTTTTAGAGGCAGGTTGTAATTTAAAGGGAATAAAGCTGCCAACATGTTCTGATGCTTGGGCTGCTGAATATTACATCTCCCAGACTCCCCTGAAGTCTCTGGGCAATCGTAAGGACTTCTAATGCCGTTCCTCTGTGCTCTTTCAGAAGTAACGCTGTTGACAAGCTATATGAACCACACAGAAACCCATAGCTCATGTCACATAAAGCTGCTGATGGGTCTGGAGATGAGTGAGTCACTTGCAGCCTGAATCGAAAGATTTGTGCACGTTCTTAAACCTGGAAGGGCAGTGAAAGTGCTGTGAATGACTGAGCTGGCTTGCCCTCGGCGTTGTGCGTTATGTCATATTGGACCCGACCTGGAGAAGAGATGATCCTGTTGCTTCTTTTGCAGTGTACAATCGCTCCTGGGGTCAAAGAAGGTACGAGGAAGCAGGCGGAGTTTTTCAGTTCCTTTTGCTGGAAATAGATGGGCCAGCAGGTTGGGCTGGTAGCCCAGAATTAACCAGCTCCCCTTCCAAGCAAACTCTGACCTGTCGCTTGTGGCTGTTTGACAGAAGTTTTAGTTTTGCTGTTGGTGACTTTTCATTTGGTGATTTTTTCTTTTTACAGTTCAGTGCAGCTTATGCCTGCACGTTTTCAAGGAAGACACTGACGTATTTAAGAAATTGTAAAAAGCAAATGGGAACACGTTGCACTGTAACATTAACAAGCTTTCGACAGCCACTCCGAGAGGGAGCATTTTCTAACGCCATGATAATTTTTACTGTAGGATATCGTTTTACAACTGACAATTGAGGTAAAACAGTGAGCACACATACACCTAGTTCAGGAAAAGAAACCAACTACAATGATGTAACAGGTTTTCAGAGCCTCTTTACAAAAGCATCTGTGGCAGGACTTGTCAGCTCTGGAGAGAAACCAAACATGACTGCTTGAGCGTTTTGGCAAGGAGGAGAAACTGTTGAAAAACAAGTCTGTATTCTAAAAATGTCGAAATGCTTTCCAGTTGCTGGGAATGATTAAATTGAGCTCCGAAGGAGTAACTTCTTCCTTTAATGACCCTATGTAGAGTTAATTGTGACAGGTCTGTCTGTTTTTGTGGTGTGATTCTGACTATGGTGTTGAGTGAGGGCAGCTAGAAAAAAGCCTGGTTCTCATCCTGACATCAGTTTTTCTAGCTAATATTTCTTTCCCCGTTTGTTGGGTTTGGGTTTTTTTTTTTTTAATAGGGGATTTGTGTTTCAGTTTGGCTATCTATTTTGCTAGCAGCAGCTTTTTATGAATATGATACAATGTGAGGCATTTCGCAGTGAATGTGATTTGCATACACTATGCCCTTGAATTTAGGCTTCCATCTTTCCTATAAGAAGTAGAAGAAAAACTCCACAAAACCCACCTCTTATTCTGAAAAACTCTTTTCAGGAAACTTGAAAGGCTTTTAATTCTGTATGGGCTCCTTCCTCCCTCCCTTCTTTTATTTCTTCTTTCATAGCCATCAATGCCACAGCACTCCAATAAGTATTTCTAAAAATAAAATCTGCAAATTATAGGCCTTGGTTTACCACAGTGTTGCAAACTGTCATTAACAAACAGTCTTCAAAAGCCACTGGCTCTGTAAGCCATGAGGTAGTTTAAGTCCACAGAACTGTATTGTTCTCTTCCAGCGCTCCCAGCCACTGTATATTTCAACTAGCTTTTAAAAAATATATACTTACTCATTGCTTGAAAGTGGTGGGGTTTTGGCAACAATTAGTAGATATCCCATCTATCATGCCAGTCATTTTCCAAAGAATGTGTGACTTGGAGGATGAATAGTCCTCTGGACATGCTCTTGTAGCAACTTCTGTGAAGTTTGGCATCTTATACCTGCTGAGATTTGGGGCTCAGCTTCACACACAAAGTAAAACATAGTGGCGGTGTCTTTCCCCCTTTGCCCCATGCTGTGAAATCCAGGATGCATAACTGGGAAAGAGATCAGACATGCGCTTCTCTGTGTGCCCTCCTTTTCCCAACCGGGCATGTGATTCATATGCAGATTAAATGTAGGCTACATTTCAAGGCTCTTGTATAAATTTGCTGACCTAAGTAATTTCGCTTATCTAACTAAGGGTCTAGATATGCTTGAAAAGATGGTGTCAGTTACTTTCAGATAAAAATGACTTTGCCAGGTTGTTCCTTAGCTTGGGGTTAAGATCACCCGGTGCTCTTGGGTAGGCGACAGGATGAACTGCTGACTACGGCTGGTTGCATTGACACTGAGTGGTCTCAGAGTAGCCCTAAGAGCCATCCATAGGAGCCTTTTGAATTCAAGAACCTTCCCAAGATTTAAACCCTCGTGTCTGTACCCTGTTTTACAGACAGCTCACACAGACCCAGGCATTTTGCTGCTTTCACATCTCATCTACTACCACCTGTCAAGGACTATCAGAGGCTTTTTAAGAGGCACCTGAGGGCAGATGGGTAAACACTGCTGACACTGATTGTACTGCCCAGCAAAATTGGGCGTGATATTGAAACTCCTGCCTTGAGGACTGTTATTCTCCACTTGTAAGAACTCCTGTGGTGTGTGTGCCTAACCTCTGTTTCAGTATACAATTTGTCTGTTGTCTTTTCAAACTGCAACTTCACTTTCTTATGTGCCAAATTTTATATTTCTGCAGTTGTAATCATTCTCCCAGAGGTGTCCCTGGCCTGAACTGAGGAAAATGCAAGGAGAGGGCAAGGTAGTATTTAATATTAACTAAGCAGAGAAATGAAGCATTTAATATGTGACTTAGATATCTAAGTAGATCCCCCAAGCTGTTATTTGGCTGCTACACATTCCATGTCCAGCATGGGAGGATGAGGGTGTATGTGCATGGTTTTTGTTTTTTTTTTTTTTTTCAAATAATAACCATCTGTTTTATAAAAAAATATATGGTCTTTGAAGTTTAGAGAGCCAGTCCCCCTTCACCAGTGATTGCCTTAACTGGTAAGATAGAGTACTGTCATTCCCCAGAAGAGTGTGTGTGTGTGTGTGTGTGTAGTAAGAGTGGTGAGGTGCTAGACTTGGCTGCCCAGAGAGGTGGTAGATGCCCCAACCCTGGAGGTGTTCTAGGCCACGTTGGGCAACCTTGTCTAGATCTAGGCCTGGAGATTGGTGGCCCTGTCTGTGACAGGGGAGTTCAGACTCGATGATCCTTGGGGTCTCTTCCAATCCAGGCTATTCTGTGATTCTGTGTTTTTATATGTATATATATACACAGATGTGTATATGTGTATCTATGTGTATATACGTGTGTATATATATATGTGTGTATGTGTGTGTGTGTGTATATATATATATATATATATAGTGCATACAAGACGTAGTAGCATCATTCACATCAATTACTAATATATCACATTGTCCAGATCTGGTCCTTGTTTGTCCTCCTGGGACTGGGTTCAAGCTGTCCAAGGAAGAGGAGGAAATTTAGCTCAAGTGTCTTGTATACATTCACAGCTTTAACTATTGACCTATAGAATAAATTTTATGGGTGATTTCCATTTCCTCTTCTACCATATTCGGAAATAAAGGCCATGACCTTTATAACTGTCTCACTAGCTGTTTTCTTAGCTTGTTTTCTAAATGAAGAGCTTTTTGGCTGTTTACTTGCAGAAGGAACTTTGGAGCTGTGAGCCTTGAATAAATAATAAATAAACACTCTTCATTATAATGGTATAAAGCACTTATTTTTTGTGAAGAGCAGGGTTTAAAAACAGTCCTTCTAACCTTTTCTGTAGTCAGCTGATGAGACTCTTTCTGCATTATAAGAAATATGGGTGTCCAACATGAAGCAATTCAATCCACTCTCTGGCCAGGTTGATTTAGCACTTGGTGTTTTGGTGCTTAAGTCCCTTTGTAATTCTAGGCCCTATTCTTAATTGATCAGAGACTATAGGAAATAAAATGTAAATAGAAATTGATTTGGAAAAAAACCCCACCTTAAAATTTAGTCTTTTTCTAAGCTAAAGTTTTTGAATCATAAAATTATTATTCAATGTGTAGCTATTATTTATTGAATACTTATGAATCCTTACTAGTAAGAAAAATGAGGAGTGGGTGGTCGAATGTTGTAATACAGGACAAGGGGTAATGGTTTTAAAATAGAGGGAGGGAGATTTAGATTGGATGTTAGAAAAAAGTTCTTTACTGTAAGAGTGGTGGAGCACTGGAACAGGTTTCCCAGGGAGGTGGTGGATGCCCCATCCCTGGAGAAGTTCAAGGCCAGGTTGGATGAGGCCCTGAACAACCTGCTCTAGTTGGGGATGTCCCTGCTTCTTGCAGGGGGGTTGGACTAGATGACCTCTGGGAGTCGCTTCTAACCCTAATCATTTATGATTCTATGATTCTACACCAAACACTAGACAATTTCCTTTGACAGCTTTTCAAGTAGCCTTATTCCAAGAAGACACTGTGAAATTTGCCATTCTCCTTTAGCAATGTGTTGATCTACAATCCTTAGCATATATTTCATTAGAAAATGCACCTAATGATGAAAACTGGAGAGAAGCATTTACTGGTACTGCTTCTTGGACAGTGTTAAGTATTTTGTTGTAAACCAGAAAGAAATACTTGACTTCCCTTTGGAGTGCACACATTAGTAGGCAGTGGGATTACTAGCTGTGTAGTGCTTAGTCAATTTCAGAATTTGACTTCAGAACACACTGGTTGTTTTTTTTTTTT
>VXBZ01005788.1:292290-539432 GCA_013399135.1 Heliornis fulica
TTTTTTTAATTAGGCTTTTTATTAATGCTATGTTCTAAATGTACTATTTTTTCTTGTTTGTGTAGAGGTAGATTCATATCTACCTGCACATATACGTACACTTCTGTATAGAGAATAATTAGCTGCATGGGGTTGTATTAAAATAATAAAATTGATACAGGTAGTACAATTGTGCTCTCTGAAAATAATGATTATGTGATTCAGTTAGCTATGTTGCAGTAAGTGAACATCTAAAGCGAACAGATACTTTCTAATTCTGTGATTTGATCACCAAAGTGTTCAAGTTATAATAGGTATTGTAGCCCAGGATGCAATTTAGTTTGAATTAGCATCTCTCAACATGATTTTTTTTAATTCCAGTGAATCATTAAATTAAATACTTATTTCTCCTTAACATGAATGATTCTTGGCAGATTATAGAAAAAATTGACAGTATGAAGTAATTAGCAAACTTCAAAGTCTATGCTGCAGTTAGATGAATTGAGCACATTTCTGATTAGACTAAAAAGATACCTGCATGTTGATGACTGTTTTTACATTAATTTGAGGATGCAGACAAAGTAATTTGATCCATATAATACCTTAAGAGTCACTTGGCCCTAAAAATAAAATTTAAAATTAGATCTATGAAGAGAATTTATATACATCTCAGTCAATCACTACAGTAAATTAAATATTATAGTTGGAAAAATTGTAAATTATGAAGTTTCAAATATATATTTGAGTGTTTCAGCGTAAAAAATGCAATTTACCAGTATGTGGATGTTGAGGCATATTGTTGGAGCTGCAGCACTGTACATGGCTGGAGCAGTAAAGATGTGTAAATATAGAGGTGGAAAAAACAAGTTCTTAGCATTTTGGTGGACTTAAGTAAAGAACCTTCTTTTCACCTTCCACTTGAGGATAGACGTAGACTCCCCGTTAGCAGCTCATGGTGTTGCGCTAGCAAGTCGCTACAGCCGTGTTGGCAGTGGGCATCCCCATCACCCCTCGTCTTCCTTGTTATCACTGGAATTCTGAGAGCAGCTGGACGTGTGTCTCATTCCTCCCTCCAGCTGTCCTAGCCATAAAAACAATGTAAAAATACTCAGTGTATGGTAAGACCCCACACCTCAGTGCTGGTGTACTTTCTGGGAATCAGAAAGGCATTCCTTTCACTCCAGTACAGGAGGTCTGCTTTCAGCAGGGGGTTCAGAGGCATGCGGATGTCTGGTTTTGGCTTCTTGTCCATTCCTGGTCCTGCCAAGCACAGCATCCCAAGGAGCGTGGACTTCAGGAGGGCTTAGTGACAGGGCTGGACACCTACTAGCAGAAACTGGAAATTAGCAGGCTTCTGGAGACTCAGCCCTGGACACTGAAGTTAAGGATGAGGTTTCTTTTCTTCTCCTAGCGAGTCATCCATCTATGTCTGAGGAGGCTTCTTTGGCACGCACAACATTTTCCATCTGAACTGGTCCACAATAGACACAATATCTGTGCTGTCTTTTAATTTTATTTCTTTTTCATTTTTGGTTTGATTTATACACTCTAACTCTTGACATTATGCCTGTAAACATTTAAGTTTCCACATTTGAAGCATCCCCGTTTATACTTATGATACATGTTGGCACTATAGATGTACAGATTAATGTTTGCTATATTTCTGCACCACAGAGTTTGTAAACAAAGTGTCATTTTCAGAGTGGTGAGGGGAGAGACTGGAAAAGTGCTGTGCTCTTGAGGTTACTGGCTACTCTTATTTACTATTGGCAATATCATTAAAGAAGAAGTAATATTTCCCTTCATTTAGTTTTGTTACATTATTATCAGTTCTGCTGTCCTTCATCTGTTCTGATCTTCCTTGTGTTCTCCTGCATTCTTTTGTCTGTTTTTTTTTCCAGTGATAAAAAAATTAATGGCTAATTTCAAGTTGTGTGGAGTTCCTCTCTCTTAAATGACTGGTCTTTGAAAAGGATCGTAGCAGCTCTGGGTCCTCACATATTTGTCACAACATGTATTGGATATCAGGTGTGGTGTCCTAGACCTGGTGATTATTTCAAAGCTTTTTTAGTCTTGCCCCACAGAAGTATACACTTACAAAAATGGACATAAAATAGCAGATCCCCAAAACTTCAGTGGTTACATGTGTAACTGTGATCGCTACTGAGTCAAAGTTGTTAATGAAAATATTTCAGCAAATGTATATTCTTTGGTTTATCTGGAATACTGTAAGGTCATGCTCATCAAAATATGATAGATCTGAATTTTCATTATGGTTTTTATTTTCTAGCAATACAAGTGGCAGGATAGATTGTCTCAGATTTGGGAAGGTGGGAATGGCTCACTGCTTCATGTATTCATCCACAGCTTTCTCATGTGCCTGCGGAGGACCATTTCACTCCGTGCTACTCTTAGCTCTTTTTCTGCCTTTCTCTATCCTGCTGTAATGCATCACTCACTGTTTGGACAACAGGTGAGCCAGGCACTTATACAAGCAAGTAGCTAGCAAGGCCATCTAAATGCATTTGAAAACAATGAGAAATTTTTGCAAGGGCTTGGGGTAAGTCCTAAAAGTCTAACTGCATGTATTCATATACATAAATATGCGATTTACTGTATTTGAATGATATGCATGTTTGCCCAGTGATTTATGTAGTGATGTGCAAAAAGTTTCAGTGATGTGAATTTCTGGAAATATAGGCAGATGCCTTTCCTGCACACTGATGGTTTTTGCTTGAAAAGTGTTTCTGCAAACCAGTAATTACCCCAGGGAAAAAAAAATCATGCTTGGCTGACATAAAATCTCTTGACACTTTTCACAGTATTTCCCACTCTGATATACCATAGAATGTAAAAGTATAAGCAGTTTATAAAGCTCATAGATTTCATTTTCCAGAACTGATAGCTTTAAAGCGTAGTTTATATCAGTCCAATTTTAACAGAGGTTGCTTACTGTAGTTATGGAAATAAATTTATCAGTGACACTGTGTTAGTCCTCTCAAGGAGAACAATGTTTTTTTCTCCAATTAATGTATGTCTGACCTTTAAATTTTCCCTGTATGAGAGAGGAAACTGTTCATGGTGAATAATACTATGTCCTCTTATGCATTTTATTGCTTTCCTGGCAAGAGAGAAATAGCCAGCGTTCTTATTTTAGTTCTATACTACACTTTGAAAAAATCTTATTTAGATACCATTGGCAACACCTTCAGGCAATACCCTCAACTGTCTTGCAGTTGTTACTTTTTTCTACAGAGTTGAAGAAAAAGCCAATCTTTCAGTGACAGAGGAAGGCAAGGGCTGACCTCATTTCCCTTTCCTTCTCTTTGCAGTTGCTTCAAGCTTCTAGATCAGAGTTACTAGAAACACACCATGGGACAGGTGGATCATAACAGTCCTGAACCCCAGGTTATCTGTAAGAAGAGATATGGGCCCACTGATACAGTGATTGTTTTTGCAGACTTGCTGGAGGTGTCATGTTTTTCATTTCATCTGATGTGTCGTGAGGACATGGTGGCAGGTTGCATGTGGAGGCCAGGTACATGTAGTGGATCCTAAGACATTCCTAAGATGTCCTTGATATCAAAGATCACAGAATCACACAGAATCACACAGAATCACAGAATATTAGGAGCTGGAAGAGACCTCGAAAGATCACTCAGTCCAACCCCCCTGCCCAAGCAGGATCATCTAGAGTAGATCACATAGGAACAAGTCCAGATTGGTTGTGAATGTCTCCAGAGAGGAGACTCCACAACCTCTCTGGGCAGCCTGTGCCAGTGCTCTGTCATCACAGTGAAAAAGTTCCTCCTTATATTAAGATGGAACTTCCTATGTTCCAGTTTGGAACCTTTTTCCCTTGTTCTATCACTGGCCATCACTGAGAAGAGCCTGGATCCATCCTCCTGACACTCACCCTTTACATATTTATAGACATTAATGAGGTCATCCCCTCAGTGTCCTAATCTCCAAGCTAGAGACCCAGCTCTCTCAGCCACTCCTCATAAGGAAGATGTTCCACTCCCACATATTGCTCTTTCCCAAACTCAGATCCATGTAGATCAATAGAGCTTTTAAAACCTTGGAAAGCATTTAAACACTTTGTAGTAGTTTACCTCTTTTGTTTCTCCTTTCTGTTGAGAGTGGTCACTGTGCTGAAGTACTGGAAGTAGTGCTGGGGAAAGATCATGTTAGAAATAGGTGGTGATTGAAAACTCACAAGCAGAAAATTGTAAAGTATTTTCTGGTGTAATAGTTAAGATCTGAGATAAGTGTAGAAGTTCAGGGCAATCAATGTTCCTATAGTATTATATTCCTGTGGGAGCATATTTACTTATAGCTATCTGGATAAAATAAGAAAACAAAAGGGATAGCAATATAGCATTTAAATTAGGAGGCTGTTGAGGAGTGGTGTGATAGAAGCGTTCAGAGTAGCTGCGCTTGTTTCTTGGTTATTCAGATCTTTAGAAATTCTTTTTAGCAAAAAATCAGAAAAAAGTATCAATGTTAGTACAAAGATCCCAATCCACAAATGCTGTCTGTATGCTGCTGAAGTTGAACGTTCTAATATCTCCATTTAAATCCACTGAATTACAGCAGTGAAATTACCCACAGGTATGTATTAGTGAAAGCAGGCTAAATTCTGAATTGCCAGAAGAAAAAGCTGTTGATAAAATATTTTAACTCGGTGGAGACCAAAGAGAAGTTCATCTGAGAGACAGAGGCTGTCATTAACATGTCAGTGTGGGAAGAGCCTCATCCACAGTGATCCATAACACAGCTTCTATGAGCTAAGCAAATGCTGTGTGCTTGTGAATGAAGGAGCTGTGGCTACTGCTCTTGGTAGTAGTTTTAGTTGTGGGATGAATGGTTGACACAAAGCGCTCCTCCACTAACAGAGATTTAGGTCACCGGGGACCCCTTTCCTCGAACACAGCGAGAACAGCTGGTATTCCTCATGAACAAATGAGTGGATGCTGAAGTACTTCCTGCAGCTACAGCCTAAACTTTCATGCCCTGACTTGGTTTCACAGAAGTTATATACAAATATATAGTTCTGCATATGCTCACATTATATGAGCATCATAGGTACCTCTTATTTTTCTTGGTTTGTTTTTTTTTTTTTTTTCTTGTTATATATTTTTATGCTTTTGAGATCTGCAAAAGAATTTGGAAATATCAATGGCAAATATTCTTTCTCCTGTAATTGAGCTGTTTTGGCTGCTACAGCTGCTGAGGGATTTCTGCTTGGATTTTAAGGATTCCAAATACTTAGTAATCATTGCTTATTTCAGTGGTCTGTAATGAACACTTTTAGGATCTCTTGAAAACTTTTTACAAAAAGGGGCAAACTTTATGTCAGTATCTGATCATTACAAAGAAAGAAAGGCATCTTCTGTTTCCTTTATAATTAAAAGTTGTAATTTTTTTTTTCAAGTGCACTTTTTGTGAGGGTTTTGGTTTGAGTTTTTTTCTGTTTTTTCAGTGTTTAATGAGTACTTAAGTTTCAACCAGGTAATCCAATATTTAGAACAACACTGATAACCACATCAGTTATACCCACAACAATTCTAGTGTCCTTTGTTTGCTGAGTAGCAGCAAGAATTGAAGGCTACATTGTAATGGAGCAGAGCTCTGCTGCCTGTGTGGTTGCTCTAGAACAGGAGTTTTTTTAAAGTCCTGCAATATTTTAGATGTTCAAGGTGTCTTTTTTTTTCCCCGTTGTTTACTTTTTCTCTTTTTTTACTTCCAGCCTGTAAAGTTGTTTCTTTAATATTTTTGGCAGTCAACACAAATGAAAGTGGTAGAAGTATCTCAAGATCTGTTCAGCCTTGTTTTTTTTTTAAAGACTTGAGCATCTTAAATAATTCAGGTCTGTGCAGCTTTTATGTAGCTTGGTAGGAGCCTGACAATCCTGTTGAGACTGAAGTGCTTAGAGACCTTGTCAATCGCTTTAAAAAAAAAATAAAATCCCTACTGCAGTAGCGGGGGTCTCCTCCTTTTTCCTTCTGGAAACACCAGTTCTGTCCATTGCCTGGAGAATGGCTGCATGCATGCTTCCCAACTTTTTGTCAGCTACTCCCAACTACCCTGGCATGTCATAAGCTTTTATCTGACTGTTGGGTTTTCTTTTAATTTTTTTAAAGCTATAAAAAGTTCAGAGCATGAGACTCTCATCAGCTTTTTAACATCTGCTGTGCTGTACAGCTGGAAAAGGCAAATCCGAGACTGCGGCAGGAGTAACTCCACCTTTTTCCTTGTTTGCCTTCTCTCACGTACTGGGAGAAAGAAGGTTATTTGGCTGGTTTGTTTGTTTAGGTTTTTTTTACAGACTTAAAGCAACTATTTCCTAGGCTGCTTTGATCTGGGGGTTGTACAGCATTGCACATTTCCTTGTAGGTTGCCTGATATGAATAGATTAGTGTCTACAAGCCTTCAGCCAAGCGGCTGCCATCCTTATGTTCCTTAACTGTGGGAATATTTTTGGTTCTGCAATCTGATAGCAATTTCCAGTCAAAATAGCATCGATTTTTTAGTGCCTTCTGGATGCTCTTTTATCTGATATGTGCTGTTCGTTCTTACAGAACTGGTCCAAGAGCTCTCAAGTAACCATAAGCTTTATTTCTCACTTACAACATTGACCAAAGTATTCTGACCTCTTGAATACAGAAGGCTGATACCTGCTCATACTTAAAAAATCATAGCCTGTGGCTAATTTCTGGGCATTTAACTGACCAGTTTAGGTGTTTGGGCTTGGGGTTTGTTTTTTTTTCCTCTTGTAGAAACTCTTCCTATTTCATGAATGAGTGGTTCTGTATTTTTAGTGGTCAAATGGTAGTCTTGGGGGTTAATGGAGTTTCTTCTTTTGCTTACCTCTGCACACATTCACCTTTCTTCTAAGGATGCCCTCAAGCACTGGTTGGAAATGCAAACCCATCTCAATCTAATTACTCCTTGTCAAGGTCTGCTGGCTATCTCAGCATTATGCTGATGTCTCTCATAGAGGAGTTCACAAATCTTACTCTTATGGTATGGATGTGTGCTCTACACTGCCTAAAACTTGTTTTTCTATGTAGGTCAGCAGTCCTATAGCAAATTCATCTCTTTTGTGCCAGAACAACTTTCTTTAATAAAAATGCTTTTTTTTTTCCCCTGTTGTTTTAGCTTCTGATCAAGAACAAAACACTAAAAAACCCCAAACCAACCCCAATCTGTGTTATGTTATAGCACTTCATATTATGTTGCAGGTGCCAGAAAGGGGAATTTGACCCAAAGACTTCATTAAGATAAAAGTGTACTTTGATGTTCATTTTATATGCTTTCACTGTATTATCTATAGGTGTCATTTCATTTAAGCTTTGCTCCAATAAATGTCAGCTGCACATAGATTTTTAGGGTCAGTTTGTTCAAATCATTTCAAATAAAGCAGAAGCGACAGAGTATATTTCTGCTTTAGTGGTTAGTCAGACAGCAAAGTAAAGCTACTTACCTTAGCTTTCACATCTCTACACAAATTCCATGTAAACAATAGGTGAATTGTAAACCTCTGTGGTTATTTTCCTCAACTTCAGTCTTCTGGCCTGCCTTGTATAAACCCTTCCTAACCACTCCTATAAATGTAAATATTGCACTATTATTCTCTGCTATGCCAGAGTGCTTCTGTTTGTTTGGAATATGAATTAAGTTCCTACTGACTTTACTCTTCACTAAATCTAGGTTCAAAATAGCTGGGAACAAAGTCCCACGAACTGCACAAATAAATACGAAAGAACAAAAGAAGACTTTTCCTTCCCTGAGTTTATGTTTTAGTAATATACAGGTGCATAGAACCAGTTAGCACATAGGTTTAATTTTTTAAATTTTAATAAGTAACACTGTTAGTATATAAATATTTCTGTGTTGGAAAATCTAACAGTGCTTGGAGGGAGCAGAAAATATATGTGCTTTTTCTCAAAGACTCGCAAACTGATAGTAAGAAACCACAAAGCTGTGCTTGAAATTCAAATATATAACTTTTCTCAGGAAAGCTGCAGTGGGTGTGAAGCAATGTGTCATTAATTAAAGAGCATGAATAGTCAAAACCGATTAGAACTTATCTTTAGAGAAAATGAAGTGGATCTGCTCTATGAAGTGAAATTGAGTTGAGAACTATATCAGCCCTATGAGCACTTGCTGCCCAGCATAAATTATTTGCTCAAAACAGAGCAGATGCATAATGTAGAGGATGTATAACATTAAGACCTATCAGATACTACTGTGAGACTGGAAGAAACTGATAAATGTATTTCAGTAGCTATTGCCTAGAAACACTACCATATAGTGGCTGTGTCTTATGGAAACGGGGGAACCTGATGCAAACATTGTGTGAACCATGGAGATGGTTCATTCTTACTTTCAGACATATTTTTGGATCCTTCATAATGCAAAAACTTCAGTGCTGGCTTTTTGTCTAAAACCAGTATTGTCAACATATCAGATGGAGGCATACTTTTCCCTGTCTTTTCCTTACTGATACAAATTTACTTCCTTTCTGATTCCTTTGTTCATTCACCACACCACCCCCACCACCCTCCCCCTCAACCTTTAGGAGAAAGGGGAAAAAATGTCTTGTGATATCCATAGTCTCTTGCAGTTTTCCAGCTGATACTTGTCTGTTTCACATGGAAAATCTCAGGGGGGTGGCCTACTTTTTCAATTCACTTCAGGACAAAACTTTTTTTTTTCTGCAATAAAATTCTGACATCACCCCGAGGATCATATTTACCACTGTTAAATGCTGCAAGAGTTGTCCATCTTATTAGACAAAAGTTCTTCCACTTCCCTTTAGTTAAATTGGCAGAAGGTTAAATCTCTTCAAGTTTAGAATGACCTTGAAAAAAACCTGCCTGTATATCAAGTGCTTGATAATCAATTGGCTACTGCAGTCAGTATGTAGGTTACCTTGAATATAGCAGAAAATGCTACCCTGAAGTTTTCTACCCTGTTCCCTGAAGGATTAAATAATAAAATAGCTGGAAAATGGCTCAAAATACAGTAATAGAAATGGCTTATTTGGAATGTGGAGATGACCAAACTAATTAGCACAGTCTGAAAGCCAGATGCAGCCCAGCTTAAAGGTTGTTATAATTGGTTATTAAACAAACAGTACAAATGCCTGCATGGCTCCAGTATCTGGAGCTGTTAAGACGTATTTTTATGTTGAGACACTTTTTGGAGTCTCAAAATTATGGAGGATGTTTGTACCTATACCAGAACTTACAGGAAAATGAATTCCCAACAAAAAGGAAAAAAAAAAAAAAACCCCAAACCCAAAACAACCCAAAAGCAACATACCTTGATAAATTTAAGAGTGTAAAAACATTTGGCTAAATCTATGCACAAATTCTAAGTGGTCCTCTCTCTAATCCTGTAATTTTATTCTCATTAACTATGTGCATATAAGTCTGATTTCCTCCCAGATGTCACAATAGTAGATGTCAAATTCTGAAAATGGCATTTATGCTCCCTGGATATACAAGAGAAGTAAAACCCCAGATGCTTCCAAAATGTGAAGGATTTGAAGAACTTGTTTTTCTCCAGGGTAGCTTAGGGTGAGTAGTTGATGTTCACAGCTATTTTGTAAACAACTAATGTTGAATAAGATGAATGGTACCTGAGAGATTTACCTTTAGAGAGGCTTCTTTCTTCTTACTTTTCTGCTTTAAATCTACTGTCGGCTGTATCTTGATGGCATTTCATTATCTTCTTTCTTTTGTAACTTTTACCAGCCTTGATTTCTTTGTCCTTTCCCACTCACCCCATCCTCTGCTATCTCTGGTTAGTTCTCTGGGAGCAGAAGTGCTCTCTTCTGCAAGTTTTACTCCCTTAGTTGGAAGGTCCCTCACCTAAATTCTTTGGGCATCTGGCACACTGTCAACAACAGGAGGCTGGTTGGTGATGTGAGATGGCATCCCTGGCCTGGGACAGTAAATTGAGAAGCAGCTAATGTAGCACACACCTTTGCACACTATTTTTTTTTAATTCTCTTGATCAATGAACATTCTGTTTTGATATTTACCTATCTGTGTAAGGAAGTAGAATGCTAAAACAGAGGCCAAGTCAGACACAGTTGGTGGAGTATTTTCAAAGGGTATTATCTCCGAGTAGAGCCTGATGCACACATCTTTCGAATATCTGGGTATACCTGGATGCTTGATGATGTGTTGTACTTGATGAGACATTAATTTGCCTGGAGTAATATTCTGTCCCAATTGTGCCAGTGGGTGATTTGGAGGGAAGTTTAAACCTTTATCGATGTGTCTGCATATCGATTGTGGCTTTTCTAAGATTAACTGCTATTTTTAGTGCAAATGGTCGCTAATCACAATTATCTGCCTTTGTCACTAAGAGGTGAAAGGAGGATCTTGCTCAAGGAGCTTTCCAGTGGGCAGCTAATAGCTTATCAGCCATCAACGAGACATCAAATACACTGTCCCAGCATAAAATTCTTTGCTGAGAAGAATTTTTGGATTGTTTTTTAAAGGCACATTTCTCCCTTGGAGGTTTGCAGGTCTACAAGCTTTTCTACTCTGAATCTAGATCAGCCAGCTACTTACCTTTGTCAGAGATTGACGAGGCCTCCTGAGTTCCATCTAAATATATTCCTGCACTGGAAAAGACTTTTTTATCAGGGCCTGTCCTGTTGTTTGATTTACCTCTATACCAAACAGTCCTAAGGATTACAATATTTGGTCACTGTTATGAGGAAATGATTAAATTACTTTGTGCTACAGTTTAATAAATTAGATCTTGGTTTCATAAATAGTTTTAAGAGGGAAGAGGATGTGGATTTTTGTCTGGTATAGAAGCATCTCTGGCAGCAAACACTTTCCCTGGCTTACTTCACCAACCTTTTTTTGTTTAATCTGTTTAGTTTAATCTGTTTTTTAAATTTATTTAATTTGTTTAATCTGTTTTTTAATTAAACTGTTTTCTTTAATCAAATACCTAGATATGAACTGCCATGTCCTTATGTAGTATCAACAATGCTTCACTTATAATTTTGTATTCATTATGAGTTGAAATGGGCCGTATCCATGTATGTAGGACTTTGTGCAAATCAACAAATTGGGTTGTATCTCATCACATTCCTAATGTTTATGGAGGAATGAGGATACCAGACATTTCTACAGTGAATTTTAAGCAAATACTGTTGCTTTCCATAGAGTTTTAAAATTTGTTTCTTTTCTAAGATTCTAAGCACTATCACCTCTGGATGTATTCTTAAACTTGACTTGGTACTGTATCCCCACTCACATTTGAGATGTTCAAATTGGCATTTACTGTGTAAATTAAAATATCTGCATATGAAGATTGGTGTTTAGATAGAGCAAGACCTTCTGCTTCAGCATCAACTGATGCACTAGAGCAGGATAACCAATTATATGTCCCTCATTTTCCTTTCTAGTTGTAACAGTATGGATTTTTATCTGAATGAGTCATGAGGTTGTTTGCTTAATTTGTAATTTGGCTTTGGAAGTACTTGGACACTCAATTGATATTCCTTGGAATTCACAAGCTAAATATTGTGGATTCTATGTGAACTCAAAGTAGCTCTTAAGTATTTATAATTTTATATTTTAAACAGATGTACATGTTTATGCATTACCATAGACATATATAATACCATAACTGCCAAATATACATTCATGTCTAAACATGAGTATTTCTTGCAGGTCCCAACTATTTTTGAACCATAAAATGTATTGTGTGGAATAAGGTGTAATGAAAAACACTGCCGAGGATGACTATTTTGTAGAATCATAGAATGATTAGGGTTAGAAGTGACTCCCAGAGGTCATCCAGTCCAACCCCCCTGCAAGAAGCAGAAGTACTAGACAATATATTAAAATGGGTACTGCAAACGTCTTTTCTCATTTAGTCCAACTTGTGACCTTCACATGTGAGATTATGCAAGAAACTGAAGTGTCAGATTAGGTTCCTCTTGGACATAACTTTTATCTGCTATCTTCCTCGAAAAGAGTTAAGGAGTCAGTTGATATTATGTGTGAGGTCTTGTTTTAAGATAATTTACGTTAATAAATGAAATAAAATCTCAGTAGGAGCTTGAGTTTTCCTAGTGTCTTGAAGTGGGACTAATTTATATTGCCAGGCTTTTCAGCTAATTGTGTTGTGATAAATTACCACACCTTTAATATAATACTAACGATTTGGTTGTACGGTAAATGTTAAATGCAAATCACCCACTGCTAATGTTTTGAAACTGTGTTCCATCAGAAGCTTTACTGAATTACAGCTATCAACCAATTCATAATTGCTAATGAAGGTTAAATTAAGGTTTGGAGAAGCGTGTTCAAAAATCATTTTGCCTATGCTGTCACCTCTGCATTTTGTAGCTACAGCACATAATGGCTCAGAAAATATTCGGTCGGGAGGTGGTTGGGTACTAGTAGGGAATTGGGATATATCTCAAACCTAGCACTGTTTCACACCACACTCTTTATCCTCCATTTTCCCATCTCTGAAATACCAGTAAACCACTGCTGTAATTTCTGTACTTTACAAATTCTGTGTAAATGGCTGACTAATCAAACTTTGGAAAGGCTCCATAAATAAGGAAAGGCTTAATGGCAAATAACGGGACTTACGTAAGAGAGAATACTTACGGGAGTTTTGTGTTATGCTATTAGTCTGTCTTTAGTCTGTTTTCACTTATTTTAACTAATGTAGGAAGCTTCTCGGCCCACTGAGCTACTTTTGTTTTCTGATTTTTTATATATATTGTATCTGTTGATTTGATTGGACACTCAATCAAATTGTCATGCTTACATTAATAGAATACAAGGATGGAAGGGTCTTTAGACCTCTGGTATCATAGTAGCCACAGACACAATGCTTATTCCAGTATGTAATTTAAGGAATCAATGTAGAACCTGTACTTCCAGTTTATATGATATATGCCTCATTGGGACTCTGAAAACAGACTTCTTTCCTCATTGCTGGGTTCTCAGACCAACTCACCTGGAATACTCCTGGTATATAAAACCACATGCTAATCCCCAGGAATAGATACTGTCTTGGTTAGTACAGTAGATGCTCATAAATTTTTAAATGTAACCTTAAAAAGTGCATAAAATATTAGTGCCTGGGGTACTATAACTCTGCATCATCTCGCCATACTTCCATCTGTGTATGCTTATTTTCACAGCACTGGCTGTAAGGAAACATTCAGAGACATCTGCAGTGCTAAAAGCAGAGTGATAGCCCAGAGGACTGCTCCCTTAAAATACAAAATATAAAATACTTGCCCATAAATATTAATCCATAGATAGTAAAAATTGCCAAAATATTTCCAGTCCAACAGCAGCTGTTTGGGAAATTTATTTTGTCTTTCAGCAGGGAAAATGAAAGAAATAAAGGATAATATTATTTATCTGCATATTTTATATCAATTTTAATTGTGCTTTAATACTATGACGTTTTGAATAACCTTTACTAAATGTAATTTTTTACTTCTCTGAACAGCGGGTAGTGTCTTTACTGTTACTAATAACAAAACTGTAGTCATTTCCTTTCCATGCTATGTTATTTGAGTATTTCCATTTCCTTCACATTACAAAAGATGTAGGCAGATACTGTTTAACTGGATGCAGAGACTTAGGATTTATTTACACTCACTACGACAGTTGGTATTAAACTTAGTTCTCAAATAGACAGTTTTAGCTGTCTGGTATTGCATATTGATGCAGTCACTTCCATGGCGTACCCAGGTAGTTTTAAGAGTAAAATGACTGAAAAACATGTACATGTTGCAAACTTGAGAGTTTTGCCTTATTTTTTTCATGTTGGGAATAAAGACTATCTTGCTGCCCATCTAAATTTCTGGCTAGCTGGTATAACTCAGAACAAAATGTTAGCTATCTCCAAATTGGCTAGTATGATCTTAAGTGGCTTTAGCTGCCTCCATTTGAGTCCAGTACATGGGGCAAGCTGAGATGAACTACACATTTAGAGTGCAGGTTTCTCAGAGTCCATGAAAGCCCCTGTTATTAGCCTTTGTGGGAGACTGTAAGTCCAAAAGCCATTTGAAACGCCTGTGCTCTTTTCCTGTGAAAGCTCTTGTTAATTTTTACTTGCGTTTTTTTTCATGATCTCTGAAAGTGTTAATTGCCACCTGAATGTATACATGGTACAGTGAATAACTTCAAATAGTAATGTCTAGTCTGCTCTCTGCCTTTCCCCTCCTTGTTCCCAAACATGTGATTCAATATTTCATCGTTTGAGTAACTTCTCTATGCTCATGTTTAATGACCACCCTCAAGGTCAAAAATCTTTTCTTTGTATCTAATTATAACTCCCCATGTTCCAACTTCAGTTCTTTGCTTCTTATCCTACTGCTGTGCACTACCAAGATGAATTTGGTTAGTTACAGACAGTGTAGAGGTCTCTCCCTGAGCCTTCTCTTCTTAAGGGTGAAGACCCAGCTCAGCCTTCACCTGTATCTCAAGTGCTTCAGCCTTTGACCATTTTGGTGGCCTCTGCTGGATTTACTCGAGTTTGCTGATACTTTTGTTGCACTAGGAACCCCTAAACAGGACACAGTTCTCCAGATGTGGACTCAAAAGAGCTGAGTAGAGAGGAAGGAATTCATCTGGCTGCACTGTTAGACATTATTGCCATCTATCTAACCAGCTATATTTATTTGTATGAAGTGACTATATTTCAGTGGAAAAATTATGAGTTGGGGTCTTTTGGGGGTGGCCTTGATGTTTATCTCAGCTATTCAAATAGAATTACAGAATCCCAGACTGGTTTGGGTTGGAAGGAGCTTCAAAGCCCATCTCACCAGGTTGCCCAAAGCCCCATCCAGCCTGGCCTTTGACACTGCCAGGGTGGGAGCAGCCACAGCCTGTTCCAGGCCCTCACAGGGAGGAATTTCTTCATCACATGTGTACTCAAAAAAACACCAAAACATCCCCCACTAAATTAGACAAGAGTTAAAATTATTTGATCACACATTTGGAAGATTGTGTCAGGAAATGAAAAATTATGGAGACCGTGTTCTCATCCAGTACATCACGGTCGAGTGATTTTGTTCCATGAAAGCACACTAACTGACTCCAAGTATTTGGTCAGATTTTCCAAAGTGTACCCATATGCTCTGTCATGTTCTTCATAATCATCGTGTGTTTAGAGTAGTTTAAGAATGTATTTCTTTGGTGCATTGAGCAAAAATTTGTTTCAGTGTGTTCTTTCAATTGCACTGAAGCTCTGCCTTGAAAAATATTTTCTCCAGATTGTCGATATCAAAAAGGGATTTCTATATGTTTTAAGAGCTTTTAAGGTTAAACAGTTGTGCAGGCTCACTGATCAAGCTACTTCTGTCCCCAGAGAACATGCTGGTGTTCCAGTTGCAGTAGCAGCGTTGGACACTGCTGCAGTTCTGCCTCACACTAGCAGGCGGACAGCTCTTCCCTGCAAACACAGTATTGAATCTAGTGCTACTTTCTGTGTGTGAATAGTCTGCTGTTAGGCATTGCTTTTTTCCACAGAGCAGTTGATTATTTTGAATTTTTTCAGTATAGACTATTATATGAACCTTTTCACCCTACAGATTACTCACAAGCTATTTTCTGTGACTCTTCTTGATTTGTTATTCATGCTGGGATTGCTCAGCTAAGTCATAGTTTTAGTTTGTTTTGTAACTCAATGACTCCTAAACACACCAAGAGCTTCTAAGTTAGCAATATGAATAATTTTGCCTGGATACTAATGTGAAGTTTTGTATAAGCCTTCACAGTCACTTAATGCTTTCCCTGATCTTCTGTATATGTATGAGCGCTCCCAGGAGAGCAAATGGCTAAGAAGTGTATCCACACTATCTCAAGGGTTGGAGGGAGCCACGATGTGACTGAGTGATGCCTCTGTGGTGGTACAGCAGCTGGCTTCTCACCTGACCCTGAGGATGTGGCATACCACGGAGGTGGGCATGGTAAGAAAAGTGATGTGGCTTCCTGGCAAATCTCTTCTGGGTCATCCTGAAGAGTGCTGAGAATAAATCTGGTTTGTTTTTTTTTTAATTGCATTATTGCCTTACTTCCAAGAGGGAGTACTACTTTCCTTTCAGCCTTCAGATTCCCAAGGCTCCTGTCAGACTTAATACTGTGTGTGATTTGGGATACAGTATACTTAATGATTATGCTATTATCTTCATAATTCTATTAATTTTCCTGTACAGCTTCAGTAAACTTACACTATTTAAAACAGGGAAATTTTAAAATTTTTTATTCTTTGAAGAGAAAAAAATATCCCATCTGTGAAGAGTCTGGTTGATAATTGATATGTATTTTGTGGATTTTCTCTCATATATTTCTATAGTCTACTTTCAAGTATATATTGTAAATCATAATACTATATAAAACAGCATATATCTATTTTGATGGGCTCTTAGTTGCCATCTTGGCTTATTCTTAAGCTATACCTGTGGAAAAAAAGATAAAAGCTCCATAGAAATGCTTCTGTTCTAAATATAAATGTATCTACTTTTGAAATACATAAATCAATTTACAAATATGGGTGGTGTATCCTGTAAGTGAAAATTAAAAAATAATTTTTTGCAGCTGCAGAACATTTGCCCATAAGAAGTGAAATTTTTGTACTCAGTTGAAATTCATGCTGACTTAAAAGATTATTTGTCCAAACTAACTGGCAAGTGTCTTTCCAAGATTTTTTTCTTAAAAATTAATTTAGGTAAGTTGAATTCTTGGCATCTTTAAAATCAGGGCTGATTCTGACTGAAAAATTAATATGGTACAAAGTTACCATTGATAGTAAATGTTGGTGAACTCTGCTTATTTAAAGCTTACCTCTTTTTTTGTTTGTTTGTTTTCTTTTTTTCTACTTATTATAGACATACATGTTATTTTGTTTAACTTAGAAGTAGAAGCATCTTCTGGTATTCAGCCATGTGGCTTAATCCATTTCATGAACCTATAAGGGTTGATCTTAAAAATAGTAAAAGGCTTCTTTTCTGTAAGTTCTACTGATATTTTGGTTCAGAACATTTTCTGGTGGTCAAGTTTGTGGACACAAACATTTTCATACCCGATGAACAACGAAAAAAACCTCATTAAACATACATTCCAGGTTATGATTATGGCCAGTAGTTAAACCATCTAACTGCCTAGGGCTAAGGCTATACAGTGGTTTACCAAAGCAGCTCATAATTGCTGGAACATCTGCAAGAAGGTGTCTGCGCTTTTGTATACATTCTGTCCTTCTCCATAGTGGAATTACAATGTAATTATAACCCCTAGTAGCAGGATCAGTTCTGTTACTAGACGAAACTGATACACTTAGACCTCAATCCATGTGCCCAACAACTGTGACTGTATGTTGTAACTTTTATGTTTTTCAAAGCAGGACTTCTGAATGTTTATCTGCTCCTCAGCAGTGCCTTTTATACTGCCTCACTCTCTAAACGTGTGACTCTTTGGCCTTCCATTACTGGCATTTTTTTGAAATTTACCCATTTGGTCCAGCCACTTCTCCTGATATTGTCCCTACCTAAGGCAAAACATCATCTTAATTCTTTTTTTGGCTGAACACCCAGGACACCCAGGTGTCTCCTATGTGCATCAATTTCCACTCTGCTGCAAGATGAGGCAGGAAAGCCAAAGACTTCTTTCTCCTCTTCAGATAAGCTGCAAACTGGAACACCTGGTCGGAGTGGATGAAAAGCTGTCTTGCCAGACTTGATACAGTAGGAACAAATTCTGTTTTTTAGAGCTAAATTTATTCATCCAGGGGCCATAGTATTCCTTAAGGATGCTGCTGCAAATTCATTTTCCTACATACATTATAAGCCTAAGTTTCTTGATTACTTCCAAATCTTAATCTCATTCAAGAACTAATAAGGAGCCCTTTGGTTTACAGAAACTCAAGGCAGCCTCTGCACCTAAGTCCTCGAGCTGTCCATCACAGCTAAGTTGCCCTTTTCAAGATCTTGAACCTTAGTTATGCCCTTGCACTAATATTACATTTAATGGGCTTACACGCATAGATCCATGGCTGCTTAGTATGCACATCGGTTTGCATTCAAACTGGACTGAATTTCAGTCTATTGGGACAATCACTGTTTTCCTCACTAATAGTTTACTTCCTCATGCAGAAGTGACACCCAGAATTCTACTCACTGACACTATTTTATGCATTATTGTGTCTACAGTTATGCTATTTTTCCTTATCCTGTGTATTAGAAACAGGACGTAAATGTCATGTGTACCTCCCAACCTCCTCCCCAAACATATAACACATGAGATTCAAGTGAATACAGAAGGTTGCCAGAGAAGAATTGTAATGTAGAGATTGCATGTTACTTCTATTATTATGGACAATGTGCCTCCTGCAAGCTCTTCCACTTAAAAATGAATTTGTTGTGCTAAAGTGGGTGGAGAAAGTAGATCAAAGGTGACCCTTTTCAGGAGCTGTGTGCTTTACCCAGTGCCCAGTTGTCTCTGCAGAGCTAAAAGCAAGTACTGGCTATGCCTCTAAACTGTTTGGTGAATAAATTCAGGACATGTAATATTTTGCATTATTCATAGCTCAGTGAACATATAAGAAATTCCATATCCACAATGGGCTAGTAAATTTGCCTTGATTCACTCCACGCTAAATTCCCATCTTTAATTGTTTCCCGAAAAAAGTCATTATTTTCTAGGAGGCCATTTTCCATCTTGTCAGTGACTCCATTAGAAAAATCAATACAATTAGAGATATCTGCAATACCCTCTAGTTTCTGATATATCTTCACTCAGTTAGTGAGAAGTTTTGATACTGCTTTTGTATTAAGTTGCAAGGATGGTTAGTCCACGTTATATTTGCAAGGGACTTTTATACAGAAATGAACTTTGCACACATGACTGAGGTTAAGGGTGTATTAAATGCTGAAATTAGCAAGGGTAATGGACACCTTCTCTGAAAAATTGTAGGTCCTCAGGATGTTATGTTAGCTAGCTTCCTACATTTGAGGTTACCCAGATGCAGCTCTAGACTGCTTTTCACAGCTTTTCTATCGAAGTCCATTGAAGCTGTTTGGATCCATATTGACTAGGTGTCCTCCAACACCCCATTTGAAAGGCTGGTAGATGGCTACAGGTGAGTCTTCTTCCAGTTCTGGTTAAGGACATCATGTTGTGGTTTGCATTACTGCACTTAAGAGGAGGGTAGAGTGCCCTGTGCCCCTTCCTGCTGGGGTCTTGCTCTGGTGTCTGCTAAGCTCTGAAGCAAAAGGGTCAGGAAGCCTCTGAGCTTAACCATCTCTACAAGGTTGTATTTGAAGTCAGTGCTAAAACGATGCAGTTCTAGATGAAGTTAAGGGAGTCTATACCAGCTTATAAGAAAACTAGAGATGGTGCTTTGTTGTGTTTTGGTTTTTTTTTTATTACAGAGAACAGGGGGATAAGACCATATTCAGAAGTAACATCAGTTTGTATTTTATTGTACATAAAACCAGATGAATGGAACCACTAAGGACTTTAGTAGCCAGGACATCGCTGAGGAGTAACACTCTTTTCAATAGTAGAAACCCAAGATTCCTTGAAAGAAAACAGTCCAAAACTTTAGATACCATAAATTAAATTTTATTACACGAAACTCATATCAAATGTTTTCACATTTGCTAAATGCCACCACAGTGTGTGAACATTACCTAGTGCTATTTTGCTGACTGCACCCGTGATCAAATGGCTTGGTAAGAGGAATTTTTCCTGTTTCCTACCCAACATCTGCAACAATTCCCTTTCCTACTTCACATGCTCCTCAATCATGATGCTTTGCTGCTATTCTTGAAAGTTTCCCATATTTTTTCCTCTCCTCACTTCCAGATGTTGTTTCTTTCAATTTCCTGATACAGAAACCTTTCCTTTCGCCTCACATCTGAGGGGCAGCCTTGCCCTACCTGTCACTTCTCTTTCAACATGTCAGCTTTAAAAAGTAAACCCCACATATTAAATCCTGTGATGAGCAAGTAGAGCTTAAAACTCATTTTTCCAATGTGCTGCTAGAAGATTCTTTCACATTATCAGATGCAGTTTATGATACAGTCTGAAATATATTTTGAAGAATTTTCATCATTCCTTATGAAGGGAGAGATTTACAGTGTTCTACCTGGACATTTCTTCCTGTCATCAAAACCAGCATTCAAACAGTAAATGAATAGGATACACAAGGAAATGCATTCGGGTAGTAAGGCGGCAGTAATGTGAACCAGAGGATGCTCTG
Organism: Heliornis fulica; assembly: GCA_013399135.1. Classification (NCBI taxonomy): domain Eukaryota; kingdom Metazoa; phylum Chordata; class Aves; order Gruiformes; family Heliornithidae; genus Heliornis; species Heliornis fulica. The sequence goes on from VXBZ01005788.1 coordinate 312,550, forward strand.
AACCCCTAAGGCTCCAAATAATTATTATAAAACTCCATTTCTTTCACAGCAGACTTTCTGCAGGAGACACAAAATAGATTTTAAGATAGAGTGAGAGCTCTCTTTTGGATCAATGGGACTAGGCAAAACTGCTTTGTTTATTTTGTTTAAGTTTGTCCTTTAATCCTTCAGCTGCTCACAAGGTTGTGGAACCATTCTGGTGAATAATATTAATTCACCTCCTGTTGAGCTTTCCTTTGGTTTCTTAAGTGGATACTTCCTCAGTCGTTTGATCACAGGGATCAGTAACACATTCTCCAAAGGAATAGCAGCCATTAAATGCACGTACAACTCAACACTTTTCCTCTCAGCCATACTGTTTCTAACTCTGCTTTTGTTTATCCTAAAGATCACAACACGCAATGCAAAGTAAAAGCCTATGGCTAACACCCTGGACAATTCCCCTGTGTACCTTACTCAGCCACTCTCTTAGCACCTTTAAGATATGGTACACCATCACTTCCTGAGACAGTTCTCTGTAGAGAAGGCAACCTGACCATGCCAATTGAGCAGATTACCGGTTCTAGGAGAAGATTTACAGTTATGCCAACTCGAAATTAATCTGAATTTTTTTTTTCTGCCATAAAAACAGACAAACCCCAGCTATTAGTAGGAAGAGTTACTTTTCCCTTCTTTGCTTAAGTTTCAAGGACAAAAGTTTGATCAACTCCCTGATACCTAGAAAATCTGAGGGGGGAAAGTAAAAAGCTGTATTATTTGAAGAATATGTCTTCCTGAGGTCAAATGAGAGAAGACAGGCTGACAATAGAGAAGATTTCACAATTCTCAAAAGAATTAAAGCCTGAACTGAGACAACCTTACCTTAGGAAACCTCCTTCTTCGGAGCAACATAGCATCTGAAAAGTTCCTGTGTTTCACTTCCCAGAAGGTCTACAACCAGAGAGCAGCATCTTATACCAAGAAGTCTTAGCCACACCTCCTCTCACCTGCTGACTTTTATGTCTAAAGAGGGAATGTCATTAGCTGTGTCATAACATTCAGAAGACACCTTCTGCCTACTCTTCAGCAGCTGGACTTGTGGGGGAGGTATATTCTGCACTAGACCTCTCATCAACTCAAGTAGGAGACCTACAGAAGTTTACCATTGCTGTCATCCTGGCATGCCCCTGGCTTTCCTTCCAAAGAAATTGGAAGTCATGAAGGTGTGATGTGTAACCAGATCTCATCTTCCTGTGCAACTGTATTATGGCCAGTGTGAACTGTTAGGGACCTGATGATGCATGGATTATAACAACCTTCCTTACACTCACATTTGGTGAGGTTTTCTCACTTATTCTGATTTCATGCTGTGTTTAGCACAGCATCTATCATAATATAAGGCAGAAATTATTCAGAAGCCTCAAGTTCCAGACAGGAATGGAATTCTGAATGGGTACATGCTTCTGAACAAGTACTCTACCATGATATTTAGGCTGTCCAGTTGGCTAGCAAACGGCCTCATCTGCCATCACAGAAGAGCTCTGGAGGGTTACGGAATGTAAGCTCCATTAGTATTTACCATTGTCCTGGAATTAACTCACCCAGGATATTATTTTGTCTGATATGCAATAATTCACTCTGAGTTATTTTGTGTGAACAGCCCTGGCTCAATTAAAAAAAAAAAAAAAGGAAAAAAGAAAACAAACAAAAAACCCCAACCATTTTTTGGTGTTGCAGACTAGCACAGGGAATATGGATCCATAAATGGTCTGACACAGATCAGGAACTGCTTTTAGCCTATACTGAATATACCTTTTCATGTCTTCATCAGGAATGTCACAGTAATCTCTTTGCCAAGAACAAGCTCGTTAACTTTTTGCCTGCAACAAAAGAGGCATGTCCATTGCCAGAGAAAAGCCATTTTCCCAGATGGTTAGGGAAGTTCTCATATGAAATACTGATAGCACAGCAGATGGGTAGTATACATGGATAACTCCAGACATAGGCCTGCTGTCATGGCAAAATGCAGCTACCTCTTGTGGTTAGCCAAGACTGCCTAGCTTCTTTCATCCAAGGCTTCTTTTATGTTCATAGAAATTTTGTTTAAATATACTAGAGAGGCTGAAGTTACCCCTTCAGGTATCTAACTGAAGTTACCTCTTCAGGAATGGAGGCTTCAGTCTTCGGTCAGTTCCTCATGAGTTGTTCTCTTTCTTGTGGGAGGGGGGACATTTCTCTCACCCTTTCCCTGTACCAGTGTGGGGTCCCATCCAGGGGAGACAGTCCTCTATGACTTTGTCCACATGAGTCCTCTGCCACAGGGCCTCAGCTCTTCACCAACTGCCCCAGCGTGGGTCACTGCTATAAACTCATAGAATGTCCCTCAGTCTCTCATTCCCAGACTGCTGGCCCCAGCCTGGTCCCCCACAGAGTCACAAGCTCCCCCAGCAAACCTGCCCCAGCATGGGCCTCTGTCTTCCTCTCTCCTGGCCTCTTATCTCTCTCCATGAGCTGCAGGTGCTGCCAGGGGCTTGCTCCAGTGTAGGTCACAGATTCTTCCATATTCCTCCCCCTGCTCCATGGTGGGCTCCTGCCTGACCCAGGTACCTCTCCATGGGCTGCAAGTGGGGTCTCTTTGTCCTCCATGGGCTGCAGGGGGACACCCACTTCACCATGGTATCCTCCACAGGCAATCTTCTCTCAGCGCCTCCTCTTTCCCCCTTCACTGACCTTGGTGTCTGCAAAGTTTCTTACATCTTCTCACTCCCTTCTCTGGTGGCAAAATGTGTCTGTTTGAGCTTTTGTCTCTCTAAAATGTGATTCCCAGAGATGCTGTGACCGGCGCTGATTGGCCCAGACGGCCTTGTCAGTAACAGGGTTTGGGAGTTTGGCCTTGGGAGCCCATCTGGGATTGGCTTTGTTGGACCTCAAAGAAGCTTCTAGCTGCTTCTTAAAGAAGCCACGTTGCAAAACCACCACACTAATACTTTTCCTCCTTCGTTTCATGGTGTCCCGATTCTGTCCAGGACAAAGCTGACTTCCCCAAGCAGCCAGCACAGGTGAGCTGAGTTGGCCTGGGCTGTTTTCCCTACCAGGTGATATCAAGCCCTCATAAAAGGGGCTGGTTGGGAAGAGGTGGGGGTTGGTGGGCTTGTTGGGCAGTTTGGGGGGGGTTGGTCCTTAGGTTAGTGTAGTGCTCTCTGTGTTATAATGTTGTTAAGTCAGTAAGAAACTGTCTTGTCACTGGGTATGTCTATGTGAATTCTCTTATGGACTCTGTTATTCTTCCCTTCTTGTGATACTTGTCATTAGTTTGTATTTATCCCACCCCATGGAGCTTTTTTGAGGGGGGGTGTGTGTTCTGTTAGAGGGGTGAGTGGCACATGATGTTCAGCTGCTGCCTGGGGCTGAACCATTATAGTTTTTCTTGGTGCCCAATGTGGGGCTTGAAGGGTTTGGGTAATAGTAGATCTGGGTTTTTTGTTGTTGTTTTTGTTGTTGTTTGTTGTCGTTGTTTGTTTGTTTTTGTTGTTGTTGTTTTTGTGGGGTTTTTTGTGTTTGTTGTTTGGGTTTTTGTTTGTTTTTTTTTAAAAAGCAAGCTGTTTGTCATCTTAATCAAAGTGGTGGTGGTAACGATGATGTTTTGTCTGTCTATCTACCTGGCTCTGGTATGTGAACCTACACCTACTTTATGTAATCTCTGCTCTGTTCTTTATCATCTTGGGGATTCAGGATTCTGATTCTGTTTTCCTGTGTGACATTGATCCATGAAAAGATATCAATGTTCATGAGCCTCAGGTGTTATTTGTCCATGGCATTTCTGTCAGGCCCATCTATTGGGCAACAAATCTTAGCATCCTTTAACACTTGTACTCAATTTATGGGGAAGATGGAGGGGGGAAGGGGGGATGGTTTCTCATCCTGTTTTCCCTTCAGGCTTGTTACACCACCTTTTGAGAACTCTGACTATTCCTGGAATATTCAGACCAATATGTGGGACGTTTATCGCTGTGAATATGTTTTTATGTCTTATGTGTTACAAAAAATTGACTCAAAATTATTGTTGAGAGATCTTCCCTGGGGCTGAAGAGTCAAGGGTGTCATAACTCATGGGGGGATGAGCAAATACCTAGACAAGAAAAAGGTTCATAGGCACTGCAGCTACTCTAACCCCTGCAATAGGCACCGTGGCAACTCTAACCTCAGAGACTGACACTGTAGCTTAGCCTGAGCCAGAAAGAACCCTTACAACTGGCAGTGTGGCTACTCAGACCTCAGCCTGCAGCTTCTCCCACCCCCACAACAAGCTTTATTGCCCCTTAGGAGACTGACCCTGTAGCTGAGCCAGAAAGCCAGCCAGTACCAATATCAGTTGCACCTACACAGAAGAAATACGTGAAGAAATCATTTTGTGTAGTGAAAGACAAAGAAGAACAGGTACTAATGTGAGAACCTGAAGAAGAGGCAGTACTGGAGGTCATAACCCAATCCTGTCTTTTGGTGAGTTGAGAGATATGAGGAAAGATTTCAGCTGTCTTCTGGGTGAGCACATCGTTACCTGGCTACTCTGATGCTGGGATGATGGAGCCAGCAGACTGGAATTAGAAGGCAGGGAGTTGCAAAAACCTGGGATCCCTGTCCAGAGAAGGTGGCATCGATGAGGTGATGAGAAAAAAGTCCCAAGCCCTCAGCCTCAGGAGATGACCTCTATCCAGTGTAAGGGAAAGGTGTCTGTTCAGTGAGGATGTTGTGTGTCAGCCAGGGAAGTGGTCAACCAGTACCCGAGGGAGTTAGACGTATGAGAGATGGTTTACTATGATTTGCAGTTCCCCACTGATCCTGGTGAAGTCCAGTGTAACTGATCCATGTGGTGTAAGTTTGTGTGGAGTGCACCAGTGTTATATCCCAACTCACTGGCCATAGCAGATTGGGAAAGGGAAAAAGCACCAACAGTTTATGAGGTGGCTTTCTGACTCTGTAGGAAGAAAGTCTTTTGTCCTTGCTCAGCTGTGGAAAACTTGTCTCAAGAGGTCTGACAACTCAAATAGGGCATGTCCTACTACCTACCTGTGCAGGCATGATTCCAGTTGTTAGAAGTCGGCATTCCCCTGTTCTAGAAAGAGATTATAAAAAGTAAACACCATGAGGTATCCTGAGGTTTTATCTGTGTGACCATGGAGAAGACATGACAAGACAGGATGGAAACCTACCTCAGCCCCCTGGGCTTGAGTAGATGAGCTGCAAGGCAAAACAGTTAAAAAGGATTCCTCCAGGAAGAATGCTGTGCCAGTTTCCAGTAGGCAGCCCAACAGACTGTATTAGAACAGGCAAAGCACAGCAGAGGAACCTTTTTGAGAAAGGGAAGAAAACTTCATTAAACCTGGTTTTGCTATCAAGCAAAGTAAAGGGCCCTGCTTAATAAATCCAGGTTTTAGGCATAAAATGGCAGGGTGGGCATCATCAGTACCCAATGGATATTGTTACTAGGACAGGCAATTCCAGGTGTACTGGGTGCCCTTCCAAGTGAAAGCAAACTGTGGTCTGCACTCTGCCACCAAATGAATTGAGAAGAAAGCATTTGTGGTGTCAAATTGCGGCATACCACTTTGCTGCTTTTGACTAGTTCATATAGGAGTTCCAGCATGTCTGGCACAGCAGCACTCATGGGTGGTGTGACTTTATTCAGGCCATGATAGTCCACTGTCAGCCTCCACTCTCCATTGGACTTCTGCCCCGGCCATATGGGACTCTTAAATGGTGAGTGGGGTCTGCTGATCACTCCCTGACTCTCCAGCTGATGAATCAGTTTCTGAATGGGAATTGGGGGAGGGGGGAGGGGAGGAAGCAAGTGATGGGGTGGTGTGTGTCTTGATTGATGGGGTATTGTTGTCTGTGCACAGTCATGGTAGCAATTTGCACCAGCTGTTCTTCAACCTTTAGCGATGCCACAACAGAAGGGTCTTCTGAGAGTCCAGGCAGAAGAGATAGTTATTGAGTTTCTTCTGTCTCTAAGGCAGCTATTTCAAAAGCCCACTGGTACCCTTTTGGGTCCTTGAAGTACCCTCTCCGGAGGAAGTCTGTGCCCAGGATGCATGGAGCCTCTGTTCCAGTCACAATGGGGTGTTTTTCCCAGGCCTTCCCGGTTAGGCTTACTTCAACCTCTAGTAGAGTCAGCTGCTGGGATCCCCATCACTCCAGAACTCCCTTTATAGTGTGATGGTATCAAAGTACACTGGGCACTGGTGTCTACTAAGGCTTGGTACTCTTGTGGATCCAATGTGCCAGTCCAATAAATCTGATTGTCCCTTTCCTCCACCTGGCTGGAGACAGGGCCCTTCTAATCTTGGTCATCATGTTTGCTGTTCACTTCTTGTAAAAAAGACTTTGAGGTCCCTTCAGGAGGATCACAGGAACAATTACACAGTCTTCTTACACTTCTGTTGCAGTGAACAAAGGTTGCAAGGTCTGGTCCTCGTCCTGGTCTGGGGCTGGACTTCCACACTGGGAAGGTGTGCTCTAGCAGGGGGGGTTGGACTAGATGATCTTTTGAGGTCCCTTCCAGCTCCTAACATTCTGTGATACTAGTGATATCTCTTTCCCAAACCATCTCTTGCTCACAGAAATGAGGAATACAGTGCATTGTGTTTCTGTTAGTTAAGAAGCATCATTTTCCAACCTCTACCAATCATGCTGGACAAAAAAGAGGTTTCAGTAGGACCACATGCAAAGCACTAGCAGGTATTCCTGAGCCTACTGGTGTTGTGAGCAGCTTCTGATACTTATCTTGGCAAATGCTGTGGCAGAAAACCTCATAACCTGAAGAATGTACTTCCAGAGAAATCAGGTTTGGGAAACCTGGTCTGGGAAACCCATTCACAGTGCTGATAACTCACCACTATGGAAGCAATGTTTCGGCCTGAAGTCTGGTCATTTGAGTGAGCATGTTCCAGAACATATGATACATTAGTCTTTGAATTGCAGGTTCCTGTGGAACCACCTGAGGCTAATGCTTGTAGCTTGACTGGTTTGGGAATGACTCTTATATTTTTCCCATCATGTTTCTGCAACCTCTCAACAGTTTGTGATAGGAAGCAAGCAGAAAAAACTGTGTGTGCGTTCAGAGACGTAAGTGCAACCAGTCCAACCACCCTGCCCAAGCAGGATCACATAGGAACACGTCCAGATTGGTCTTGAATGTCTCCAGAGAGGGAGACTCCACAACCTCTCTGGGCAGCCTGTTCCAGTGATCTGTCACCCTCACAGTGAAAAAGTTCCTCCTTACATTAAGATGGAACTTTCTATGTTCCAGTTTGGAACCATTTCCCCTTGTTCTATCACTGGCCAACACCGAGAAGAGCCTGGATCCATCCTCCTGACACTCACTCTTATCATATTTATAAACATTAATGAGGTCACCCCTCATTCTCTTCTTCTCCAAGCTGAAGAGACCCAGCTCCCTCAGCCTGTCCTCATAAGGAAGATGTTCCACTATTATTATTTAGGAATAATAATTTTGTTTTAGATAATTTTCTTTAGAATAAACTTAATTCATTTCCTCTTTCAGCAGCACAGAGTACATTGTTTTTACTGATTTCCTTTGTCATACTAGTAGTCTACAGTAGGCAATATAATCTCATACCCCAAAAGCTTTTTAAAGTTCCAGATTTACTGTGAAATACTGAAATTCAGCTGCTTGGGAAGCATGTCTTAGAAATCTCCACCAGTTTCCACAGTTCTCATGCCATGCTACACTTTGGCTCTCTATTCCTTTTTCTTTCCCTTTGTTGTCTTCTCTGTAAGCAGAGAATGGAAGGTAATGGAAGACCTGCTCTGTGCATTTCATTGCTACTCTTATCACTGGACAAAAGCATGTGATCACACTATTAAAATAACCCAAACAACCCAGCAAAGAGCACTACAAATATGATGGTCCATACAAGAATAAAACCAAGGAGTCTTTGAGAAATTGACAACTGCAGCAGCTTTATAGAGAGCCAGTATCTCAAGAGAGTATGAGCAGCTGATCTCAGTTCTAGAGAGCCTGGACAATCCAGTGGCTCCAGCAAGCTGCTGTGAGTCAGAGCAGGGTATTAGTACTGACACTCTAAAAATAAGTGTGGGACGAGAAGCATGACTCTGAATCACTGTTTTGATTGAGGCAATCCAGGTTTAGTGAGTCTAGCTACTAGCCAGCGTGCCTGCAAGCCCAGCTGATTTTCTAAGGGCCAGGATAGCGCTATCTGCACTCTCATAATGCACAGCAGTTTTTGTGTCTGTAGGGCTTTGGGCTTGTTTCTTGGCACAGCTTTCATTACTTCCCTTAACCTTTCAGGTAAAATGTCTCATTGTTCAGATGTAGCCTGCCTTGAAAGTCTTATTTGATCTTTTATCTTATGTTTCACTAGTTCTTGGACTCTTTCCTAGGACTTTGACATCTGTTAAAACTAAGCTGGGACAAGGTGCCTGTGGGCTTAATGGAGAGCATGCTAAAAGGGTGAGTTTCTTTTCCCCATGACTAGGCTTCACTCAAAAAAAAAAACCCCAAACCCCCCAGAAAACCCACCCCAAACTATAAATCTGCCATTATCAATTTTAACAATGCAGATAAGGGAATGGTCTGTTAAAGACGAGGCATTCATTTGTTGAGACAAACCTTGAGCTGCAAAATGTGAAAAGCCCTGGGAAGAAAATCTAACAAAATAAAGACAAAGAACTCATCTAACATTGTGACAAAGTAGGAAAGGTCAGGCTTAAATTCACAGATAAGGAAAAGGACAAGCCTCACAGGTAAAGGAGAGAGAGAGAGAAAGAAGACAAGCTTAAAGTTAGGGGAGAAAAAAACTTTGAAAACACACATCTAGAAAGCTCAAGAAACACTAGGCAGAATAGTCCCTTAGTAGGCTGGAGATGTGGATAATTACTCTTTTCATCAAAATGATGTACTCGTTAGTTGGTTTACACTGTGATGAAAGCCTCCAGTCACTAGAAGAAGTGAGAAATCAGGATTTAAAATTCTTGAGACTATGATGCTTGCCTGTATCTGAGGTTAGTGAGGAAGAAGTAGCTGTGAGTCTGAAGGGCTGTATCTGAGTCTGGAAAGATCTCACTCTTTTCAGAGCCCAAAATAACAGCTGCTGACTAGCCCTTCTCTGGGGCCAGGTCAGTTTCAGTGTGCCACATTCCTGCTTATTCTGCAGCATGGCTACCTCTCATTAAAACGTCTGAAATGCCTGTATTAGTTAGCACTAATAAGATGTGTGTAAATTGCTGCAGTTGCCTTCTGCTGTGTCTTCTGTTGCTGTATTTACTGCTGTGTCAGCAGTACCACAGAATTGCTGTGGGTAAGTTTGCAGTACATACCCCTGATGATAAACTGGGCATGGCTGTTTGGAAGTTGGGAAAAAAAAAAAAGAATAAAGATGTCAAGTCTTCATAGGCAGCAAACACCCAGATGTCTGGGGTTTTTTTCCACAAAACCAGCAATAATCCCAAGCAAGTTCCATATGCTGCAGTGAGCTTTGTTTTGAGAACTTGTTTGCATGCTTTTTGTGTGTGGTGGCAATATTCCTGTCAGTCCCAATGATGATTAGGAAGGAATGGTGACTGATGCTATGCTGAAGCAAGCCAAGCCTGTTTATCAGGACAAAATGGCAAAGGCAGTGGGCATGTGCACGGGTGAAAGCCGTGACTTCTGCTCTTCAGTTAGTGTCTGAGGAAACCAAATGGGGTCAGGCTTTGAAACAGAGCTTCCTGCACAAGTATCTGTCCTCATGCTTAAGTGTAACACTTCCAGTTGGGCTTGTTTTATCCTTCACCTGTAACTACTGAAATAATTTTCTATAAGTTTTCCTCTTTTTTAAATTTATTTTTTTCAGTATCAGTATTCACAGGTCTGACACATCTGTAAATCAGAACTGTCTGCTGACAGTGTAGGGAGATGACCTGAGAGATTTTCAATAAGTTCAAGAAGGGTCCCTTCTGACTACATAATAGTATTTCAAACTGCAACTCTGACCTACGATACACAGCTTAATCTACAAACAGGGAGGATTAATTAACTTGCACAAGCTAAAATGTCTTTGCACACAGTACTTCATGTAGTATATTGCTCTGGAAGCTGCCTGCACACAAAGCTGGGTATAGGCATGTTCTGAAACTCTTGCTCAGATAAGACAGCAGTCTGAAAGCTGGATAGACATTTTGCTTATCTTGTTCTTTGGTGTATGTAATGAAAGAAATATATGTAGTAAAGAAATCTATTTTCTAAGCAAATGGCAAGTGATTATTTTTTGTTTAGTAAGATTTTCTTTTCTTACCATATCTGATTGGAGGGACAGCAAAGGTGCAGAAGGATTTCGGGGTGGTGTTTTGTTGGGGTTTTTTAAATACGATTGTTTTCATCATTAGTGTAAAAATGAAAGAATCAAATTATCATGTGTTATACCACAGCCCTTGGCAGCCAAACCCCAGTGAGAAAGCTCCTGTCTCATGTGGCAGTGAAAGCCCACACACCTTGCTGCCTCCCATAATCCTCAACTCTGAGCTGTATAGCTGGACATCTACACAGTGCGTGGGAATAGGTAGCTGACACTGAGGGTCCAGGGGGATGTGGGGTGGGGTGCAGGCTGCTTAAATTGCTCAAGGAAGAAATAAAAAAGGAAGGGGTTAAAAGAACCAAGAACTGACCTTTTCACTGAAGTCACCTAGTGTTGGGGGTGACAGATATGGAATCCTTCCATTAGGCAATCATCGTTAAATCAGTGCTGTGCTTCTTGAACTCATTTTAGAGAACATGAGAATGCTCAAGGTCAGTGATACAATAACCAACATGGTCTTTCATCACTGACCTAGAACAGGAGGAGACATGAGCTCTGTTCACATGGTCTTCCTAATCTTTTTAGCTCCCTGAAGCTCTTTGACATGCTCAAAGTGAGTGGCCAGAACTCAAAGCTCAAGCCAGACTGTCTTGTAATCATAAAGGTCAGCCACATTTCTGTAATTGAACTATTGTACAGTCTTCTCTCTACCTCATTCATCCTTATAAGCAATCCAAATTCCTAGCTTTGCTTCCAAAGTTTTTCATGAACTCTGGAAGTGGAAATTGTGCCCTACCTGCTCGTAGTTTTAGATGATAATGGAATGCTTTTTCATAGGTTCAGCTACTCAAAGCAGATTTGCAAAAGACAAAGGTGATCTTTTTCCTGCCTTATTTTTATCAGTGAACCCATAAAAACTTTGAAAGCCAACAGCAGTTTGATTTTTGTTAGCATTACCCTCCATGGAAAACAACTTTGGGACATTACTGCTCACAAAACTTGCTGTCTTGGAATTTGGAGGCAGTCTGTGTGCTTTGATACTCGAATGCCCCACAGGAGGGATAATAATATGGATGAGAATATTTCCCAGGAGCCTTGTTTATGGAAATATCAGTGACTAGCTGAGCTCAGATTAGTCATAGGTCACTGACACAGGTCTCTGCATGTTCCCATGGAAAAAGACCACAGCTCACATAGGGAACCAGCTGTCTTGTAAGTGCACTTCAGACATGATACAGTCATACCATGGAGACTGAAACATAAGGTGTTTGAAGAGTAAAGTTCAAGAGGTGCATCATAGGTCCACACATGTGAAGTGTTGAGTTCATTCAGAGGAAGAGGTAGGTGTCTTAGGCAAGTGTCTGAAGCTCAGGCAGCCGTGTGTTCTGAAGGGCCTCAGAATCTTTTGTTCCACAGTGTCCGGCTTTCATTTTGTTTATAGGTGGTTTTACAGGTGGATTCAAGAGAGGACTGCACGTTCTCTGTACCAGCCAGTTGTGAGTGGCTTTTGAATCAGAAACTGCAGGCATTGTCTTGCTGTGTTTTGGTTAATCCTGGCATTGAGTTCAGACAGAGAGTGCTATCATTGCCTGCAAAAGCCTGGCTAGATGTTCTGAAAATATGAGAGAAAGCCATGATAGGAGCATATAGGAGTTCAGATCTTTCAATTGAGGATTTAATTTACTTTTATTCAAAGTAGGAATCTTCAGGAGAGGGGAAGGGAGAGACACCATAGTATATGAATTTCCTAATGACAGGAATATTTTGTCAGTATGGTTTTTAATCTACTTTTCCCATGTTCCGGTTTGGTATTTTACCTAGAGCAGTATCTGCATGTGTTGTGCCTTCCGTTGTCTCAGGCAAACTTGGAAACTGTTCATGGGTCTGCAGGTATAGAAATAGGAAATTAAATTATTCTCTTTTTCAGTTTGTGTCAAAATGAAGGAAGTTTTTCCTAATGTGGGAGTAGAATAAGATGAAGGAAATTATAACCAGCATTCAAACACTGTGTTTGATTATTGAAGGCTTTTTGGAGTCTGTGTTAACTTAGAGCTCAGACTGACTCTTGAACCCAAGCTCCATATCCTGATCATCTATGTCCTGGTTTTGGCTGAGATAGAGTCAGTTTTCTTTCTAGTAACCAGTATAGTGTTTTGGATTTAGGATGAGGGTAATGTTGGTAACACATTGATGGTTTTAGTTGTTGGTAGTTATTTGTAGTGTCTACACTAAGCCAAGGACTTTCTAGCTTCTCACACCCTGCCAGAAGCACAAAGAGCTGGGAGAGCACAGCCAGGACAGCTGACCCAGGGTGGCCAAAGGGATTTTCCTGGTCAGATAGAACTGGGGAAGCTGCTGAGAGGTGGGATCACTGCTTGGAAACAGACTGCACATCAGATTGGTTTATTTTCCTATCACATTCAGCGAGCAATTTAATTTGTGTATCACTTGTATAACTGCTATTACTATGGTTGTTATATTATTATTATTATTATTATCATTATTATTGTTATTATTATTGTTATTACTATTCTATTCCTTTGCTATCCTATTAAACTCTCTTTATCTCATCTCACAAGGTTTTTTTTCCATTCTCCTCCCCATCCCCTTGGGGACTGGAGGGGTGACTGTATGGTTACCCAAAGCTCAGCTACCAGCTGGGGTTAAACCACGACAATCAGTCTTGCCTCTATGTTGGCTTTTGCACTTCTGCTCATATCTGAATTAAGTCTGTTGCAAGCAAGGAGATGCTTGCCTGAAGGCCTCTGAAGGCATTTGAGGTGCACCTGTTGTTCTTGGGGGGAGAGAGGAGGAGCTAAGATGGGATTCAGTGTAATAAATAAATATGCTCTCTTTCCTCTCTCTACTGTTCATTCTTTAATCTTGCATCTCATAAACTCAATTATACTCTTACTGTGTTGCCTAGATGCCTCTGGAAAGCCCTCTGATGTGCTGTGATCTGCAATAATTATGTGGTAAAGAAATAGGCCAAGAGGTTCAACAGGCCAAACTATTTTGCAGCGTCCTTTCACAGGCTATAGTTTTTGTTTGTCAGTTTCTGTCTGTCAAATTCATGCTGGTGTGAAAGATCTGGAGGTGCAGGGCAGAAGTTTAAGGGGACTGATTGTTTGTTTGCCCAGAGAGCCTTATAAGAGAGGAACACATCAACACACACAATAAACGAAACAAAAAAAAAAGGTAATTTGTGGTCTTACAGAAAAGAGAGAAGTGATGAAAAGTCCTGCTCACTACCAGAAGTGAAGGAGCAGGAGGACACAACAAAGAAAACATCATGTTTGCTCTCCTCATTTAAAGGTGAGAGTAACATCAAAAGAGCAGCTGACTGGAAAGATATCCACAATCATCCTCAGCAAGCTCACCACAATGCTTGAAAAAGAGATTTCTTAAAAATCCTCCTCAGTCATCCCTTCCTTTTTTTTTTATTTACTAACTAAACATGAGAACTGGAATTATCTTCAGCCACTTTCATTATTTTGTTATGAGCTCTGTAAGTGTTTTAATACAGGAGAGATAAACAAATAATAGATTTTATGTAAATACTGCTTGGTAATGATGCTATCAAGAGACTGGGAAGCAGGAAATGTGAGGAGTTGATAAACCAGAGAGGCTAATTGAAAGTGCTGTGCAAAGATGGTTTCAGATATGGCTCCTGGGTGAGGAGACTATTGTGTTCCTGCAGTTCATTCAGGCAATGAATATATCCAAATATTTGATTAAAGGCTAGTGCACTGCAATAAGATGTGAGGAATAATACACCTAAGAGATAGTGAGGAAATAGACCAAAGACATCTAGCAACTGGACTCAATGAAACTCATCTCCAGGAACAGACCTGGAGATCTGTTACATAAAGGGTGAGAGTCTGATGTGTGGCTGAAGGGGGCCCTCCCATTGAGTCCGGAGGTTCAGAAAAGACCCCCTTGCTTTCTAATCTCCTCTGAGAGGAGCTTAGGTTCAGCTAGGTCCAGTCTTAGTACTAGACTTGGTCGAGGGTTTATGTCTAAAGGATTATATATAAAACCACTTATCAGAGTCAACATTTGACTGTCAGGGCCTCCAAAGGACTTTCACTTTGGAGTGAAGACAGTTTTGTCTTTCAGAAAACTTTTTCCTGTCATTTTCAGACAGGAAAAAAAGACAGTTTTGCGAAGGTGAGAGCAATGGAGACCATGTTTGCCCGTCAGAACTCCTGAAGGACTTTCACTGAGATGCTTTTGCAAAATTGAAACTAACAGTTCATAAAAGTGACAGATATAAAAGTTCAGGATTGATGTTCATAAATGCACTTACTGCAATAGTGCTAGTATATATGGCTATGGTGATAATTAAAATGCTAGCAAAATAACATCCTGGATATTCTCACCCAAAGGGTGAAATCACAATGCTTACCAAAAAGGTGTTCCTGTCTTCGGTGGAGGAGAAAGAGCGCAGGAGCCTGGCTACCTCTTCTGGGTCTTCAGTTTCTTCTCTCCCCCACCGCCAGGGGTAGCTTCCTTTATACCCCAATCTTAGCTGTTCCCTCCCTCACAGGGTGACATATAACAGGACTTGGGTGGATTTTGCTCACTATCATATTTAGGGTTGTCAACTTTAAGATTCATTTTGCAGTTAATAGAGCAAAAGGTCTCCCTCAAGGCAACCTGGCCTTCAAAATTCTATGTATTCACAAGATTCTATTTATTCTATTCACAAGATCTAAGCAGCCATCTTTGTGTCAATCAGGTGACAAGGAAACTCTACATTTCCAGATACAGGTCTGTGGTGTACCTTGTCTCATACTTTCTCCAGAGAAACTCCTTCAAGTCCCACTCTCCCACCACATTTTATTATGTTCTCCATATTTTTTCCTTTACATGAATGTGACTCATCAGCCATGCTGATGTTCTCCAAGCTCCAACCTAGAATAAACCTGGAGCAGAAGAACATCTGAACAGAGCATAAGATACTGGGAAATCTCATCAAAGCATGCTTATTTAGACACACAAACTGTGTCTAACTAAAGCAAATAAACTATGGAATTAGCAGGTATTTCAGAAATTAGGGACATGGTGTATAAAAGCTGAAGTAATATTTGGGAATTGTTACAAGCGTTACACTTCATTGGCAAGAGATACATAAAATAACCCAAAACTACTTAGTTTCAAGCTATGAATTGGGACTTTGCTATCCACCAAAAGTAAGGCTCTCATAAATACTAGTATGGAGGTCAAAATGTGAGAAATGAGGAAGCAGAAAGAGATGGAAAGGGCTCCTGTTCCTAGATAGATATTTCTCTATTGGTACAGAGATGCTGACTGAAACCTAGCTTCTTCAGAACGAACAGGTTATGCAGCAGCTGAAATAGCAAGAGTTGCTTTCTGATTTTTAAACACCAAGCTGAGTGGTTCAGTTGACACAACAGAAGGAAAGGAAGCCATCCAGAAGGGTCCTTCAGACTGGAAAAGTGGGCCCAGGTGAACCTCATGAGGTTTAACACTGCAAAGTGTTAAGGTCTTGCACCTGGGCTGGAGGAATCCCAGACATATATACAGGCTGGGAGAAGAGCTCTTTGTGAGTAGCTTTGCTGAGAAGGATCTGGGGAGTTTGGTAGGTGAGGTACTGAACATGAGCCAGCAGTGTGTTCTTGCAGCTCAGAAGGCCAGTGGTATCCTGGGCTCCCTCAGAAGAGGGGTGGCCGACAGGAAGAGGATTGTTTCTTTCTACTCTGCTCTCATGAGGCCTCGTCTGGAGTACTGTGTCCAGAACTGGGATCCCAAGTTCAAGAGAGATGTAGAGCTGCTGGAGAGGATTCGAATAGAGGAGGCCATGAAGATGATCAGGGGGCTGAAGCACCTCCCCTGTGAGGACAGGCTGAAGGAGCTGGGCTTGTTCAGCCTGGAGAAGTGGAGGCTGTAGGGGACCTCATTGCAGCCTTCCAGTACTTAAAGGACATTTATAGGAAGGCGGGGAATTCTTTTTTTACAAGGGTAGAGAGTGGTAGGGCAAGAAGGGGAGTGGATTTAAGCTAGAGGGGGGAAGGTTTAGATTGGGTATCAGGGGAAGTTTTTCACTTCACATGAGGAGTGGTGAGGTGCCGGAACAGGCTGCCCGGAGAGGTGATGGATGCCCCAACCCTGGAGGTGTTCAAGGCCAGGTTGGGTGGTGCCCTGGGCAACCTTGTCTAGCTGCAGGCCTGGAGGTTGGTGGCCCTGCCTGTGTCAGGAGGTTGGAACTTGATGATCCTTGGAGTCTCTTCCAACCCAGGCCATTCTGTGATTACATTAATAATGCACAAAGAAGAAAGGACATTGAGATACCTCAGACTGAAGCACCTCTGATGTTATTGGTTACTCCAGTGAGAGTGATTGTTTTCACTTATCGGTTGTCAGTACCAAACTGTTTTCCTGGCATCAACCATGAACAAAAGGAGACAATGATCAGCATTCTTGGAGTTAAAGCAGAAGGTATGTAGAGAGGGAAAAGTTCAATGCCAATGCTATGTGAATAAGATGAGTGACATAGATTTATATGTATGTATATATATTTATGAATATATGTCTGTGTATGTCTGCATTTTATAAAAAACTGCTATGACTGAACTAATTAGAAATAATTCATCCCAGTAAATTCGTAATGGAATTAGCTAAACAGAAAAGTCCTCGTGCCATCAAAACCCGGTCCATCATTTCCATCATTATTATTGGCCATTTGGACACCTCTGCTGTGCTTCTATGTGAGGAAAGATGGATAGAGTGACTCTGTCTGAGAAGCTGCTACTGTCTCTGTTTGGCACATTGTAAATGTGATACGTGTTCAGGCATACCCTGGTTCTGAAATTGGAGGGTCAAACAGGATCAATTTTCTTTCTATTTTATATCTGCTTTCTAGGAATTAATTGAACTCCCAGAACAGAACGTGCTAATGCACATGACCCCCGTTCCCAAGAGAAGGTTAGCCTGTTTGCCTCAGTGAGCTGCTGGGGTTTTATCCAAATAAGCACACAATTGGGTCCTGCAATTCAGCAAGATGGCACTGACTGGTGTTTTCAGCTAAGCTGATGGGCTTTCCCCTGGAGCAGGCTAGAAATCTCTTCACAGCTGGTGAGAGGAGACAGGTGGTGTGAGTTGGGCCTCCTTAGCCAACATCAAGTGTCTCACCTCAGGTTTCTTGCATTGCCTGTTAGCATTCTTGCTTGCCATTTGGTAGCCAGTGTTTGTGCTTTTCTGCAAGACCTATGGTGATCCTGCTTGCCGTTGTGCCCCAGCAGACCCCAGTCTGTAACCTGGAACGGGAAGCTGCCTCTGCTTGTTGTCAGCAGCTGACGATGGTGACATGAGAGGCTTCTACACCTAAACCCACCCAACCTTAGAGGGTCTTCCCCAAGCCCAGCTTTGATCTGGATGCTAATACGGCCTCCGAGTCTATGTGAACAGTGACACTCAGTGGCAGCTGCTGGAATTATACCTTCAGGACCGGAGGCCGGGCTTGAAGCAAGAAAATTGTGAAGTCACAACTTATCTAATTGGCTAACAGATCTAATTAATCAGAAAAGTCAGCGTCGAGGCGTTGAGCCTGGATTCCCAGTGGTTTCATCTATGTCAGTGAAATTCTATCACAAATGGAAAAAAAAAAGAAAAAGTAAAAGAGAATGCTGGCCTGGTCATGAGTCACTGCCATTAATGTACACGATGGTGTTTTCATGTGCAAGTGCTCTTCTCTGAATTCTGCACTTTGGATTTATTTGGTCTTAGTATCTGAAAAAATGATGAAGGCCTGGTGTAAAGACTGGGTTCAATTACTTCTAAATCCTTTAAAGTTCTCTCTTTGCCATCTGATAGACTTGTTGGGTTTTGTTGCTGGCTTTCACTGTCCTTTTTTTGTCCTTTGTAAGAAGTCTCTTTGTTTACTTTATCTACAGATAAGGTAATAGGTGGACAAAAGTATTTTTTCTAACTTGTATTTATAGAAGTGAAAGGGCGGGCTTTCTATGTGCCATCTTACATTCCTTCTCTGAAGACATGCTTTTTTTCTTTTGCCTCCTTTCTTCTTTACTTTTCCCATTGACTCTTGCTTTGTGTTGCTGTTTTTCTGTTTGTCTTAAAGCAGCACCAGTGCTGAACAGTTGCTCTCCTTTTGTAAAAAAACCTGTGAACCTAAATTGGTGCCAGTGATGTGTATCAAAAAAGGTGTGCAGCCAATTACCTGTGGTTGTGATTTGCATAAATGGAAATATCCTCACTGTTGAGTGAAGAGCAGCTACAGAAAGTGGGCAGTTGCTTTGGGCTTAATGTGTCGACACGTGGATTATAAAGTATTGTGTCTTACCACATTGTGGCATAGCTATGACTGGGGATAAGATAGAGACCTTCCATTTGGCAGGCAGCGTTGGTAGCTCGCTGTATTATTTTGGTCTCTACTATGGGTGAGATAGAATTAAAAAATAACCCATAGGAAATCTGGATACTGGGCATTATTTCAAAACTAGCAAGATTATATTTGATTGTCTCATTCAATCACTTGCACTCCCTTCATATATTGAAGAAGTCTTGGCTTCCCTCCTGTCAAGGAGATGGCTGCAGCTCGGGGAAGGTGGAACAGAAAGTTGTCTCCGTTTGTGCTGTGCAGCAGCTCAGCTGTTAGTGGCCTGTCTCAGCCATCAGATGTCAGGTCCCTGGCATTTGTTTCCATGCAATTCCCTAATCTGCAGGATCTTCTCTCATCTCCAGGATCTTTTCCCCACTGAGGAAAATCACCTTTTAGCCCTTCTTTTAGCTTCTGTCCCCTAGCTTGCCTGGAATCATGAGGCACAATCAACTTCCTAATTGACAACACTGTCTTATGTCTATTAAGATTCAGAATAGAGCACTTCTGTTTAGACCTGGTGTTATCAAAATTCACAACCAGCCCATACAGATTGCACATAACAAGTTGTGTACATGCGCTTGAGAGTTCAGAAGCTGAATTTTGAACATTTACCTCCCTTCCATACCTATTGTATATAAGCGTTCATAGGCTTGTTGAGGTTTTTTTCCTACAACAGTCTCCAAGCACACTTTTAATTTTGTTTTGGAGATATACCATTCACTTGCCTTTTAGCTGCAGGATAATTCCTGCCAGATAGAACTTTTTGATTTCCCAGCTCTGGAGTTTTTTAGGTTCCCAAGAACTTTTAATTTATATACAGGAATTTTTAATTTCTACCTTTCTAGAGGTTTCTGGAATTTCTCTGGGAACATTCTGGTTTGGCTGAGGTGAGAACAGTCTGATTCAAAATCATACTAGTTGGTTTCCAGGGCCTGCAAATGTCCCTATGATGCTTAATACAGACATCTCTCAGAAGTGCCATAAATGTAAATTTTGTGTAACTTGTGTTCTTTTTGAGATGACAAGAAGAAAACCATGTGGAAAGCAGATGTCTAGCTTTCAGCAAAAGAGGCATTTAATTCTTTACTAACAAAACATATTGGAATTTTACTGTAGACAGAAGGAAAAGGATCTGAATCCCAAAACCATGATGGCTCACTCACATTACAGTATCCTGAATGTTCAGACGTGCTTGGAGAAAATGCTTATCTAGGATGTGAAGGCCAGTCAAAGCTTATATTGGCTGCTTAAATTTTGTGATCCTAACAAAGTTTTACATATCATTCACTGCCAGAGTAGATATTTCTCCAATTAGAATGACAAATAACACATTTCCTGGCAAAGAACACTGCAAGGTACCAGGAAGGATAATCATGTTGTTTCACAGTCTGCTTAGCCAGGATTATTAAAAAACAAAAGGACTTCTGAATCCCAAACAAAAGCACTATAAATGAAGCTAATCTTCTGGTGGTGATTTTCTTCATCACTTGTGAAAATCAAAGCCTCTTAGGGTATCTCTCATTAGAACCACAAATCACTGGTTACTTTGGAAAAAAAAAAGTTGCTTTTAAATAAAATTAATTATTGTTTCAAAGGAATAGCAATCAAAACAGTGGAGCTAGTTAAATGGATTTTGAAGGAACAGCATTCCGTGGAATTACATGTTTCTGTTGTAATCACAAATGGTAAATTTATTCGGAATTTGGTATCAAAGGAAACTAGAATACAAGTTCCAAGCTATAAAGAAATGTCACTTTTTCCCCGCTGTTTGCTTTAAAGAAAAAATGTTTCATTTTTTTTTTTGAAGCCAGCTTCAGTTAGGGCTGTGTCTAGCTTGTGTTTAACAACTTCATGTTATGGAATTATTACATGGACTGGAAGCTGCCTCTGGAGGTCATCCAGTCCAAATCACCACTCAAAGCAGGGACAACTTACATCAGGTTTCTCCTAGCTGTTTGCCCACTCACATTTTTAATACCTCCTATAACCTATCTCTATGGTCTATTTCAGTGCCTGACACTCTCATGGTTGTTCCAACAGCTAACCAGAAATTTCCCTACAGCTACTTGAACCTGTCTCTTCTTGCCCTGACCCTGAGCTTCTTCCTTTGAGAAGAATCTGGCTCCATTTTTTACATCCCTGCCTTTCGCTGAACACATTAAACCCCTTCATTTTGACTAAAGAAAACTTTCCATCAATAAAAACAGAAATGGAAAGTTATCTGCTGGCTTTCTGTGAAGCCATTTTCCTTTTGGCATGCCTCTTGATAAAATTAAATATTCCTCATGTTTTTTTTCTGTGTAACCTCAGTGCTGAGGAAGAAACAAAAATAACTAAAATCCTGAAACAAAACCAAGCTTCTGTACTGGTACATTTTATTAAAGAGAAGTAAGCTGGTAGTACAAAGCCATATTTGGAAGAACTTTTAATGTAAACATTTGTATCCTGAATAGACATTTTCTATTTCAGGATATTTTAAAAAATACTCAATCTTGGAAGGGATAGAAATGTAACAATACTAAATTCTTCCTTATATTTTTTCTCTTTATTCTGTGTATATTTTAAAAGAATGTGTACAGTTAAATGAATCATCATCCCCCATTCTTATGATGCTGAGCCTTCTCCCAAGTTCAAGTCCTTTGAATTTGACGAAACAAAATCTGAGACCTTGAATATGTTTGGAGTTCCTAACCTTAGAAGATCCAGTGCTAGATCCTTGCCTTCAAGAAAAGCGCACTGCTTTTCAGCTCTGATCTTGGTATCTGCATTTTCTCTGCGCAGTCTTTCGCTGAACACCGCATTGCTTTCACTTCCAGGTATTCCTGCAATTGTGCCTTCCAAGTGCAGCACCACGGCTTGATGTGGTTGCCTGTTATGATCTTTGATTATGATGGAAGTGTGTTTCCAGCTACATCACCTCATCGCTCCTCAGCCCAATTCAATTTCAGTTGGAGGGAGCTCTGCCATCCCCTGCCCATCATTTGCTATTGTCCTCTTTCATTGAGTTCAACCTGTTGATGTTCTGATTGCCAAAGGCGTATCATTTGGTTTTGAAAAGCCTCCTCCTCAGTGAATGCCTTGGGGTATTTCAGCTCTATTTAGATTTGTGCATAACAGTTTTAAATTGCTACTTTGGGCTCTATTAAAACAATTTTCAAAAATAAAATGTCAGTGTGCACAAACAAGTAATTGAAAATAGCACTGCCTAGGAACAAATACAGTTTTCCTGCAGATTTCCTTAGCTTTTGTTTAAAAGCGCAGCATTAGTATTATGCTGGTGGGGTTTTTTTTTATTATTTGGTACAAGTGCTAATCACGAGAAAGTGTTGTTGGCTTGGGTAGCTGTATAATGCTTGTTAACATACCCATTTGTGCAAGAACAAATGATCTGTAGGAGTTGTGGTGCATGCAATTAACAAATCCCAGGTAGTAGTCCATTAACCTCAGGAGTGCAGTTGCCACTAATTTATGAACATTTGTTATTATTTTACAGGATACAGTACTTTATTCATTCCATGCACATTCAGCATGATGATGTCTGTGAGTGGTAAAATACTCAGTACTCAGCATCCTATAATCACAAAATGTTTGCATTCTGGAGTCACAACAGTAAATTTTTCAACTCTGGCATGCTGTATAGACACTGCATAGCTGGTGTCTTGATGTCTTGTGCCTTCTGGAATCGTTTATAGCAGGGCAAATAATTATGCATCGCGTTATCAACTTAGCCTCACTTCGCCTTCTTTTTTCCACCTGTGTAAATTCTACACAAAGACCAAGACATTCATTTAGCTTCAGTGGGAGCAGTATAGACGAAGGTCATGAAGGGAGCTTGGAGAATTGTCTGCAACTCTGCAGATTAAATTTTCCTTAACAAAATTTTCAGTGAGGCATCGTTACTTTCAGCTTCAAAACATTATTAAAAATTATTCCAAAATGTTGTTTAAAAAATATCCATTAGGACCAAATGGGTGTGATTCTTCACTAATTTACTTCTGGAGTGAAGAAGACTCTGCTATTCTCAGGCTAGAGTTTGCTTATTCTACATGTGTTACTGACAGGGTATTAGTAGTGAATAAAGCACAGATTTCTATTTCACTTCAGTAGGCCATTTGCTTTCTTTTACAGATGGGTTCAGATCTATTGTAAAGTGTTGCAGACACTTAAAACAGTCATATATATGAAACAGTGCAGTACAATTTGTGGTGTTACATAAAATGTTAGAACTGCATAATTCCACAACCTAATCTCTTCTGGTCAAATCCAAGTTCTTCACTCAGTGCAAATGTAACTCAGACTTTGGTAGCAAGAGATGAATGCTATTTCCTCGTGTTGTCTTACTCCTCTATGAACATGAAAATTTTATGTAAAGAAAAGAAAACATGTAAAGTATCAGAAAAGAAAAAAGCATTTTAAAGTTTCAAATGATGCAGGTGCTCCCAGGAAGGTTTCAGGAAGACTGAGAGACTTTTATTGGCCTAAGCATTTTGGAAATCAAAATCAAGCCGACTGTATCAGTCTGTGGCATTAAATGAATCAACTCCAAACTGTCTCTGTAATATCACCCAGACCCAGCTTTCATAAGAAAGCGCACGCATTCTCTGCTGCTCATCATCTCCTCCTTATTACTGTAGACATTAGTTGATGTTAGTATGGTGCTAGCGTAGCCCTAAATTTGTTGAGCTTCTTGGTTTATACTTTTGGTATAAAAAGTGGGGAGGTTTATCTTTGGAAGTCTGAATGACTGAAACTGTGATCATTTCCAGTATGTATTCATTCATTCATTCCTTCACAGATGTCTCCGGAAGACGACAAATATATGTTTTTCAAGCAGCATCTCTTTGACAATTGCTTTTGGAATAAAATCCTTGCTCATCAATATTGCCTGCATGGGATCTGTGTGCTCTGTTATGCCAAATGGGAGAACAAGAGCTACGTTTTGGGTGTTTTTGACCCATGGATTTGACTATAGGTTGTTTCTGTGCCCAAGCTTATGTCTAGGTAAGCCCTTTGCCCCTCTCAGCAGGGCTGTGATCGTGTGGCGCTCAGAGCGGATACACAGAGCATGCATACAGAGCTCAGGTGGGTTAGGGTCTGTTTGGCTTTGCTGGAGAGTGAGTCAAGTGATTACTTGGCCAGGTCACTCGAAGAAGCAGCAGTGCATTGGTTTTTGGCGGTGACCATCAGCCAAAAAGGGCTGCCCACCCAGGCAGCTGTAGTGCAGGCTCTCCTGGAACCCAGCCTGCTCTCACACCTTCCTCCTGACTGTCCTCTACATCATGTCTGTGAGAGCTGCAGCATCAGGTGCAGCCAGCAAGGTGCTCAGATCTGCATGAAAATGGTGCAAAGCACCTTCTTCACAAAGCAGGCAGGCTTTCCTCACAGGGGAGGCAGCAAGGAGGAACAACAGCTGTACTCATATTTTAGGCAGTATGAAGTGTCCAGATTGCAGGACTGTTTTAAAGTCTCTCTCTAGTGAAATAAAAAAGAAGAAGAAGGAATAACTATATAATGTAAGGTATATAGACTGTGTTGCAGTCGGGGGCACAACAGGTGTGAAGGGACTTGGAGCATCTACATATTACTATTCTATGTGTAGTAGTATCATAACTTAAGATGTGATTTCCTCAGTTCTATTCTGCTTCTAAATCATTACTCATCCTGACTGCATTGTGCATTATGCATGAAGACAAACTTAAACTTTGTGGAAAGAACACTATTTTGGGAATTCCCACATCCAAAAGTTGCATGGATACATCAGCTTCAACCTAAAAGGATATGGTGTTGGGTTTTGTGAGTGGTGTTTGTTACTTGTGACACACACAAGTACAGCCTTACGCATGCAGGCAAGCTGAACAACTTGCAGGAGCAGAAGGGAAACCCCCAACCTTAAAAGAAGAAACTGGCAGCAATATTGTCAAATACAAAAATGGTTAAAGAGGAGCAGGAGGAAAATATTTAAACATAACCACATCCATTTCCACCAGCTAATAAAGAGAGCATTTTCTTTGTTTTCTCTAGTGGGAAAATAGAGTGAAAGAACTTCCTTTTGCATCAGTTTCTATAGTGACGCTATCCTCAAAACCATCTTTATGCAAACCAAAATAACACAATAGTACAGTGTAGATACAGAGCTTAATCAGAGTTTTCTATCCTGCAGAAAACAGTTAACAATCTTGAGAAACGATAATTTAAATTGCATGGAACATTAAATTCTTCTACTTCAGTCATGGAACGTTTGTTCCTGCTAATGAGGTAAGATGGCAAAGGCCATCCTCCTCAGCCTTGTAACCCCAGCTGAGGTCCCTGGTGCTCACCACACTTTTGTGTTTGAGTCCACAGGTGCTACATCTGCCCCTTCCTTGATTTTCCCTTGGTCTAGGTGCAGCGGAGCTCTATAGTTTTCTTCAGGGTCTGTGGCATTTCTTCACAGCACAGACAATAGAGAGCTGAACTTGGCTCCAGGGTGGATGGGGTGGGTGGCAGAGCTCGCTTCTAATGGCTTCTTGGCTGGAGGTATGAACCCACTGCCCTCCAGCTTCTCCTGCCCTGGCACCAGTCTGCAACTGGCATCTCCTGCTGGTTATGACCCTTTTCTTCCACTTCTCTGCAGTCTTCTCTCACTCTTGCCTCCAGATAAGGACCAAAAATATTTTTTTTTTTTTCTGGCTGTAGGGTTCATCCAAACCCTAAATACTTCAGTTAACTTCTGTCTTTCATTACCTATGGGTTCATCTTCCAGACAGAGTGGGCAGTAATTTACAAATGACTTAGCTAGTTCATGGCCGATTCATTACACACTGAGGCATTAAATATTGAGCAATTTTACATAATTAACCAGAATTCCTAAATTGCATGCAGGCAGGTTCCTCAGCCAGTCAAAGCTGATTATGCTTCAGTTACCGATGAATAGTAGCATTGGAAAAAAAAAAAAATTAGCTTCTTCCCGGGATTGTTTTCACAGGCGAATCTGTCTGTTGTGATGCAGCCATTCCAGCAGCATGCTTATTTAGCCACTTAACTGATTTTACACTCAGAGCTGCAAGATACTGTTGAAAGAACAGTTTGCTCATTTCCCACAAAGTTTAATTAAAAAGGTTGGCATTGTTATATTTTATGTGTATCTATTATGTGTATTATTTTAAAGTCCTCTTGCATATCAGGTTTCATTACTTTGCATGGTTCCTGTTATTTGTTTTGCAAAGATGCAAGTCAAGAAATAACTATGAATAATGTAGGTCACCCATGAGAGCTGAGGAGGAGAAATGATCACCCCGAGTTGTTCTGTTCCTGGAAAATCAGAGTAGTGTTTGAGCAGTGAAAGCCTCCAAGGATTCACAGAATCACAGAACATTAGGATTTGGAAGGGACCTTGAAAGATCATCTAGTTCAATCCCCCTGCCTGAGCAGGATCACCAAAATGTGGTCAAAATTTCTGACATGCCACCAGCATGGTGTTCAGGGCAAAGAGACCTTTGAGCAGTCACGAGGTCTGTTTGTCCATGTCTGCTGTTGTCCTCTGCAGCTGGAGCCCACGGACACTCCGCAGCCCTGGTGAAGGGCCAGGAGCGATGATGCTTCCTCGCAGTGCGCCCCTGCTCCTGGTCTGACAGGGTCTCTCTTGCGGAGCGGTTGCTGGCAGCCGTGCCTAGGAGAACCAGGGCCTTACTGTGTCTGTACCTCCCTCCTCTCTCACGGTGCTGCTGGCAGACTTGCAGGACTCCACTGAGGAATGCAATTCCCGATGGAAGGCTTTAGAAAATTCAGTGGCTCTGAATAAATACCTTGCTTGCTCACAGCTGTTCTGAGCGCGTTGGTTTGCTTCCAGTGAAGCTGCTGCGGGAGGCTTCCTCGTGTTTTACTTAAGATCAACACTGCCTTCTACTCAGCCTTCCCACCACTGTGCCCCACCAAGGGCTAGTGCCCTGGGTAACCCTTCCTGCCTGCTGTCCTGCAGCAGTGCCTTCCAGGAGCCACTTGTGGCACCAGCCCTGAATGTGCTTGTTGCCATTTGACCTGTAACATTAGCTGAGGGAGCCACTTGGAGATATGGAAAGAGACCCAAGAAATTCTGATGTTGAAGAAAATTCCCATAAAATCAATCCTCTTAATCCTGAAAATTAGCATGAAGTGCAACCACTTGTGTTCAGAACTAATCTTGGATAAAGATGTATTAATTTAATATTTACAAATCCAAGATTTAGTCTGAAGACAGCTAAGACAATTTGAGTTTGGCTGCTCAGATTCCTTCTTTTGAGCTTTGCCAACCCCTGTTTGGGGTTTTTTTTTGAAGTGTTGAATTTTAAAACTGGTGCCTAGCTTGAAACTGGTGGATCTTCAACTCAGAGCTAAGTCAGTAGCAACAATAAGCCAGACTGTTTTCTCGTATTGTAATCCATGGTATAATGTTATTTCCTTTTCTGTGTTAGAGATCTGAATTATCAATGACCCAAAGGCTTTTTTATTCATTAAAATAATTGGTTTTACCTTTCCATTCTTCTAAGGCCAGTGAATTTAAAATTCTTATAATTTTGCCTAAATGAAAACATATATTATGCAGTAGGGAAAAAGATGCATATGTGATTAGTCTATGATTATCTTGCTGTTAAAATAAATCTAAACAAATGGGACTTTTATTGTTCCAGTGTAGACTGTCTGGATGGTAAATTATTCTAAATTGGTCATAAGCCACAGCCTATTCAAGTTTATTCAGAGAGCAGAGGCAAATGTGTAGCTTTTATTATTTTTAAATATAGTTAGGTTTTTTCATTCTTGATGGCTTTTTCTGGTTATAGGTAATAAATGCAGCTATATATTACTGTTTTGTGTACCTGATATGTCAGCATGATATTCTTTAAAGTACCAATGATACCATTTGATTTGAATTTTTAATAACTGAGCACCTTGGAGAAGCCATAGTAAGTAAACGATGGTTAAAATTAGATATACACATAAAGTGAACTCAGTGCCAATTTGTCTTTAAACTCCAGATGCCTACTGTGAGAGGCAACAGTGCCTGACCACAGGATGAATAAACAGTATATGCCACTTCAGTGATGGAGAAAGAGCGGTGTGTATGTATGTGTGTATATATACACACATGGAGAGATTCACCACTGTGTTGAATAGATGTGAGTACAGGCCTTCCTGAGCTGACTTTAGGGCATCTTCTTTGGGAAAGGGGCAACCATGAAGATGCAAGACATCAACTTCAGCCACTTGGGCTGGATTTGGCAGTACTGCCACGCCTGCCCGCTGGCTCCTGTGTTCAGACCCAGCACATCTGTGACAGTCAATGTGCGGTAGGCCTGGAGTGACTGGGATCTGCACTGCTCCTCTTTGCGGGTAAATTACCTTGCAGAAGTAGCAACTACTCCTCTGTTAAACAATCTGAAGTAACTGGATGCCTTTTGTTCAGCTGCCTCCAGAAAATTATCCTGCCTTGTTGAGAAGTAGATTTGGCTTGCTCTGCAGTTATGCAAAATTTGGAGCTGCCATGAAAAGCAGCAGATCTGAGGAGGTGTGGTGTGAGAGGGTGACTAAAGGGGACTAGGTCCACATCAGTGTCTGGGACTAGGTCTAGGGACTAGGTCCAGTATCAGTCCAGGCTGGGGGATGACCTGCTGGAAAGGTGCTCTGCAGAGAAGGACCTGGGGTCCTGGTGGATACAGGTTGGCCATGAGCCAGCTGTGTGCCCTGGTGTCCAAGAAGGCCAATGGGATCCTGGGATGCATTAGGAGGAGCCTGGCTAGCAGGTGGAAGGAGCTGATCCTCCCCCTCTACTCTGCCCTGGTCAGGCCTCACCTGGAGTACTGTGTCCACTTCTGGACTCCCTGGTACAAAACAGACAGGGATCTGCTGGAGAGAGTCCAATGGAGGACACAAAGATGATTAAGGGCCTGGAGCATCACTCCTGTGAGGAAAGGCTGAGTGAGCTGGGGCTGTTCAGCCTTGAGAAGAGGACGGAGGGGGGATCTCATCAATATGCTTATCAATATCTGAAGTGTGGGATACAAAGGGAGATGGCCAACCTCTTCTCAGTGGCCTGTGGGGACAGGACAAGTGGCAATGGTCACAAGTTGGACCACAGGAGGTTCCGCACCGATGTGAGAAAAAACTTCTTCACAGTGAGGGTGAGGGAGCACTGGAACAGGCTGCCCAGGGGGGTTGTGGAGTCTCCTCCTCTGGAAACATTCAAGACCCATCTGGATGCCGACCTGTGCAACCTGCTCTTAGGGAACCTGCTTTGGCAGGGGAGTTGGTCTCGATGATCTCTCGAGGTTCCTTCCAACCCCTACAATTCTGTCATTCTGTGATCTTTTTGAATTTTTCAAGCTAACAGTATTGTTTAATGTAGTAGATAGCTGTTTGTTACTAATTGGATACTAATATTTACATTCTGCAGCATGTTATGGTGTTTCTATACCCAAAACCCCAATGTTATGTGTTTGGTTCTCTTATTATGTAAATTAAATTAGTTTTTTTCAGGGGTAGATGAAAACAGCACATTGTGCTTCAGTATTGTTCAGCTGGAAGGAACAGCTTCATGTGAGCATAGAAGATGGTTAATTTAGTGCCTCAATATGCCCCTCTGCTGTTAGAGGTGTAGGAATAAACCAGTAAGGAAACCAATTTCCACAGTGTGGACCAGTTAGCAAAATGTAACAACTCACGTTTTGCTGTACAGTTGCAAACCTGGTGATTCGACCCGAAAATAGCAAGATTTGGAATGAGCGTTTCCTTCATCAGGCTGTAGCCGGCTGGGGTGGAGGTGGTGTCTGGTGTCACCTGCACTGCCACGCCTGTAAGGTTTGGCACAGCGATTGCAGGAGGCCGTGTGGATAAACGAGTGGTATTTTGTTATGTTATATAGAAGATGTCAATTTTATTCCATTCACAGTTTTTCTACTAGTGACTATGTAAGCTTTCATTTACTGAACAAGAAAGTTAATGACTGTGCTTCCCAGGACTAGGGAGAAAATTTTCTCATGAAAAATGTTTTCTACTGGAAAATGTTGATCAAGACCTTATGAGGGAATATAACTTATATTTAAAAAGAGTTTTGGCAAAATATTACTGAGGTTTTCAATGTTATCGACAGATTATTGATGTATTATTATGGATAAACTATTTCTAGAAGGTTGGAAACATTTGGTTTGCAAAAAAATTGGATATTTTAATCTTTTTCCTTACTGATTCCTTATTAATATAGTGTTTAATACTTTAAAGCTATAAAATACATGGACAATATAGGTTTTGGCCAAGCTTATCAGAGATCAATAGTAAGAAAGAAATGTAATGAAGGAATTTTGGAGGGAGCATTTCTATTGCCAGGAAAGAGATGGCGGTGGTCTTCAAAGCCTGAGCAACTCAAGACCTGTGTTGCTGCCTGTTTCTACAGCTCCAGCAAGTACAGTGAGACTAGGTATTTTGCTCCATGGAAAGATTTAATGTTAGATGCTTTCTCTGTTGCATTGGGAAATGAATCACTGTGTGCTTGTAAGATTGTTGGATTAGGCACTAATATATAACTGACCTCTCTGGCGGTGATGACTTTTTTTTGTTTGGAAGGACTTACAGCAGGCACTTGTTGCAGGTTTGCAAATATAGATTTCTTCACCAGGACCATTCTGTTCTTCTGTGACTGACAGTCCAAGTAACACATATATAATCTTCTTCAAGTACTTTTCTCCCTGCTCTTGTCCTGCGGCCAAGGAAGCTTTCATGGGCTTCCTCCTGCAGTAAATGCTCCTACTGTGAACTCAGCTGTTCCCCATCATGGACATCTTCCCCAGCAAGCAGGACTTCTCCTGCCCCTGGGCTCTTACAGTCCTCTGTCGATTCTCTCTCTTTCCCCACAGTGCTGCCGTTCCTCAGAGAGCATGGGAGCTGCTGCTTTATGGTTTGGTTTTATCTTCCCCAGCAGGCTTCTCCCCAGTAATGTTCAGTGTTTTATTATCTGGCCTATTTCATGTAATACACTTGCCACCTCTCAGATGTGTGGAGTTCTGCACTATTTGTTAGTCCAGCTGAGAGCTATAAGACACTGAAGAAACACTCTGACATAACATGCTTCATGTAGAAAGTGCAGTGACTCTGTATGTTAATTCGGTGTTAAATAGACAAAAAGGTACAAAGTTGGGTGCCCAAATTTTGACACATGACATCATATTTATGCAGCTAGATTCATAGTCTGGTCTTCAAAAAGTTTCCACTTTCCTATCAGTTATCAGCCATTGCTTCTCACACGATGTGTCAGTGACTCTGAAAGGCAAGATTGCATGCTGCAGAGCTACTGCCATAGGACCTGCACACAGGCAGCAAAGCCTGAAAATCCTGATCACAGATCTACCCTTAAACACTTTACAGGGTGCTTATTGGGGAAAAAAAATATGTTTGCATCAAACAACAGTGTCTTATTCTATAAATGTGTTAAGAGGATATTATACAGCTTATACAGGTTGAGCACTTGCATAAGGAAATAGTAGCATTCAAATTGCAGTGTCACAGAATCACAGAGTGTGTTAGGTTGGAAGGGACCTTTGAAGGTCGTCTGTCCAACCCCCCTGCAGTAAGCAGGGGCACCTTTATCTAGACCAGGTTGCTCAAGCCTGACCTTGAAAGTCTCCAAGGATGGGACCTCCACCAGCTCTCTGGGCAACCTGTTCCAGTGTGTCACCACCCTCATGGTGAGGAACTTCTTCCTAATGTCACATCTAAACCTATCCTGCTCTAGTTTAAAACCATTGCACCTCGTCCTATCAATTCTATCCTATAGTTTCAATGGGACAGTATATGGTTCAACATTTCTCCCTGAAACCTCCATGCTGTCTCCAGCATGAAGAATTTCAGTAATTTTTCTATTCCTGTCAAGGCAGCAGAATTTATCTACCTTTATGAACAGAGCTGTGTACAAATTTGAGAATTTTAACACACTGATCAGGAGATATAAAGAATTTTCACACAAGCTGTGCCTCCTTTTAAGGCAAAACCTAATATTATTTTATTTTAACCAAAAAAATAAGGTCTTCTGGTAGAATTTGGGTTAAAAGGCAAATTTTTATAACTTGATTGCAACCTGATTATGTAGTTGAAAACCTGGTGCACATATAAATTTTTAATTGATGTTAGTATACTGCTATTATTGATCTGTCTCATAATTGATCAAGCAGAATTCATGTCCTGTGGGTACCATAGGGGAAACGGGAGCAAGGAGACCTTTGTTCATGAACATCTGAGAAGAACTTGTGATGCTATAAACAAAGACATATTTTGGTGTGAATAAAGGTTAAATATTGGGGTTTTGGTCACCTAAGTAT
Source organism: Heliornis fulica (assembly GCA_013399135.1). NCBI lineage: Eukaryota > Metazoa > Chordata > Aves > Gruiformes > Heliornithidae > Heliornis > Heliornis fulica. Next base: position 344,526 of record VXBZ01005788.1, read on the forward strand.
TTTTACACTAGTGCCTCTGGATGGTATTTTTTCTCATTTGTTAAACAAACAAATAAAAAAAAAGGTATAATGCTATTGGTCATGTTGTAAAGTTCAACCCTGCTCTCATCTCTCATCTTCTGTGCACTGCTGACAACTGATGCTTGGGCACTGTCTGCAATGAGGTGCTCTTCAGCAACAGGCTTTAGAAGTGTAGCACTGCTGTTGAAAAAGTCCCATGCAGGGGAATATTTCAAGGGCTCATAATTGAAAAAGAAGAATTAATTTCCACTGGGTCCCTCATATCCATTGTGTGAATTATGGTTTGAAATAAGTTTATAAATAATGTTTTCCCAAATCATTCTAGAGAGTTCTGTTTTAAAACCTGTGCCCTTTTTTTTTTCAATCCCCAGAGGACCCATAGCTGATAGTTTGGAAGGGCATTCTGCAGGATAAGCAGGCCTTTTGTGTAATTAATTGATCAGTCTGATAACAAATGGTTTTTTCGAGCTGGCACTTCGGCAACTGAGCAGCTGTGATTTGCAGCACTGAAGTGAATGCTTGGAGTAAACCTAGCAAGTGACATCAAGAAAATGTAGCCGATGTTGACTGCTTCGCAGGTAACCCTGCCTCTTAGGCACTGCTTTAACAGTGTGGCAGATTTTTCACAAGGTGATTCAGTTTGAAATTTCCTTTGCTAATGGAAAAAACCTCATGTTTGATTCTGAGCTATATATTTTGTACTTTAAATAGTTATTTAATGCCTACCTTAGTGATTCAGTGGGTTTTTTTTCCCAATGTACTGATATGAAGACCTTAGTGCCGGAAATCATTATGTACCACTTTGAAATGATATTACTTGTTGCATCAAAAATACCTGTGGTACACGCAGAGAACGAAGACAGTTAGGCCATCTCTCTCATTTTATACCAACCTGCCACCTCGATGGACCTGACATTTGGAATCCCTTTTTAGCAACACATGGAGGATAAATAATAGTGTTCTGTCACACGAAACATTTCACTAACTTGACACGGTTGCATCACCCATCTGTCTCAAAGCGAAGGGTCACACTGAGAACACACAGGATGTGGTTACACCTGAGATGTATTGCTTGGGTGTTTTGTTGTTTGGTGGTGGGTTGTTTTTTTCCCAGAGCTGTACTATAAATAAACCATTTCAGATACATGTTACTGATGACCTGATGTTAAGGAAATTAAACGGTTTGAAACTGACAGATCCCTTTCCTGTGCTAACCTTTGAGAGGGAATCAACTAGCATGATGCACTGGCAGCATTGTTCAGAGGCTGCTCACTGTTTTAACACAATGAAATGCAATCCGGCCTTTGCTTCCTACAGACCTAGAGAAATACAACAATCTAATATGCTCTTTAACCTTTAGGGGTCTAAGACATTAAAAAATGAAAGAAGAACTCAACAGTAAAGATACACGGTTGTTGCAAATACATAAATATACAAACCTCACCTGACAATCAAGAAATGGCATAGAAGGTGGAATAAGAAGGCAGAGAAAGGCATAGAAACGTTGTAAATTCTTGCTCCTTGGTAAGAGGCAACTTTATGCCACTGAACGCCACCCTTGGGGCCCTACCAGTCAGTTTTCAGCCCACCTCTTTGACCACCAATCACGCCCAGCATCAACAGCTCTCTGTGAGGAAACATGGCAGGCAGTGTCAAAGGCTCTGCTGGAGTCCTGGTAGACACTGCTCTCCCCTCATCTATCAGGCCAGTCACTTGTATGCCTGGAAATGGTTTCCAGGACTAGCTGATCCATCAATTTCCCATCAAGGTGAGGTTGACCGGCCTTTAATTCCCTGGTTCCTCCTTCTTGCTTGACTTAGAGACAGGAGTGACATTTGCTTTCCTCCAGTCTTTGGGCACTGCTCCCAAAAACTGTGATTGATCAACGATTATCTGGAGTGGCCTTGAAGTCATATCTGCCAGCTCCTTCAGCACTCACGGGTCCTGCTCTTTGGCCAGCAGCCTGGCCATCTCTGCTGTTTTACACTCCCTGCAACAGGTATTGAACACCAGCCTGCACTGTTTCATAATCAGTTTAAGGGATGAGTTTTTGCAGACTTTGAAGACATCAAAAAGCACCATATTCCCACAGAATTCAGAGGGGTTTGAAGGTGCACAGACCTTCTTTATGGACAGACCTCTGAAACAACACTCTGGCTTTTGCTTGAGACAGAACTTGATAGAAGCGTAGAGGTTCAACCATAAAACATACAAATTCAGATTCTGTGCTAGTGTAAAACGACATACTAACTGGTTGGTTTTCAACCAATAACTTAAAAAGGAAAATCTCTAGTGATAGCCAAAGCTGGAGTGCAGTCTCAAGAAAATTTTTTGCAATTTTACTAGTTCCTATGTATGTTACAGTGATCTGCAAAATGCTTAAAAACTGACATAAAAAAAAAGCACCAAAAACCTCAGTATGTAAAAGAAAAAAGAATAATAGCAGCAGTATTTGAAAATGTGAGGATCACAAATTTCAATCAGCTCTAGTAAGTATACAGCGCCTTTCTATAGTAGTCCAGAGACAGAACATTGGTGTATCCAGTGAATTTACAGGATGGAGAAACACCCTGATAAAAATAGGAACTCAGCACAAGAATGTTCAGAGTGGAACTCAGGTTTCATGAAAATTCTAAATAGGTGTTGTTAATTCTGTCAATTGTGCTTTAAGAATGCCAGTTAGAAAAAGAAAAATAATGTTTAGCTTGTGCTGAGTGAAAAAAAAGGGAAGAAAATCTGAGTGAGCATGGGAGTTTAGTGCATTTATTCATTGACTCAACTTTTATCAAACATGAAGTTTCCATAGATTTTGAAGAAGTAAGAATGCTTTATAAATGCCTTCAATTATTGTTGCTGTTTTGATAAAGCACACAGAATTTACTTGTACATTTTCTGATAGAAATTGGGGTTTCTCTAAATCCAAAATTGCTACCATTTTTCTCAGAAAACCCTTTATATCCCAGCTTTTTTTTAGCTCATTTTATAGCATTTGTCAAAACCACATGCATATTGTTCAGTATTTTACTCCTGATGATTTATCAGATGTATAAGTTTATTGCTGTCACAGTCACTATTTACCTGCAAAACCATGGCCAGTATGCATACGTCTTGCATATACTTGTATGTGTAGGCACAGTGGTTTCTCCATGCCATACTACACTGTAAATAGCAAAGAGTGAATATCCTCTGAAATATCTGCTGTGATGCAATGTTTTCAGTGAAAATTTTAAACTCAGAAGTTAATGGAAATTCTTTAAGTCGAGATTTTTTTCCCCATACTGTCCTTCACCCGTTTGTGGGAGTGTTGCAGTGAAGTTTTGCTGGGTTCTTCTAAGGCATAATCTGAAAGAACTGTCCTCCACTCATAGTGCATGGAATCAAAATAATGTGCAGGTCAGAAAAGACAGGGTATTTGTTCTTTTTAAGGCCTCAGCACTTCAGAGCAATGATTACAAAGAAAGTCCTGTTTACTGACAGCAGAGAAAATTCTTTGGGAAATTTAGCTGCAAGGATCTAGAAAAAGTCTACCAAAACCACACAGGCTGCTATTTCTCCTGTTTGTTTTCTTCTGTTTTGATCACAGTTTGAGCAGAGTTATAGCATAGAAAAAGGATTTTTTTCTAACACAGAGCTATCCTTCATGAAACCTTCGTGTTCTTGATCCAAGTCACAAGAAATTCTCTCAAAAACAGCAAGAACATTTTTATAGCATTAAATAAGATGCTGTTGATAGTGTAACTTCAGAAATAGCTGTACTTTTTGACTGAAATAAAAACAATAATTATGAAGTAATTCTGAGTCATTTGCTTGACATTGATACTACTTGTTGTATATGTACTGAAAATACATTTCTGTAATAGGACAAGTGGTGATACTTATAGTCTGGTGCCATTAAGTATCTCACCTGTAATATACTAAACCAATTTTCTTGTAGAAACTCTTAATAACATATTAGAACTGGATTTCCTAATAAACATATCTAAACTGAACCTTGTTTGACTTGCAGATTTGAGGCTTTTAGCGTTATAAGTTTGGGTGTATGATTTAGACCAACCTTATGCCAAGTTATCCATGTGGTTCCTGATATTTGTTATAAGACTTCCTTACCCATAAAAGTGTGGAGTACAAGTCACTTCGGTGCACATATGAAAATATTTCTGGCAGGAGTAGGGGCTTGTTTGTGATTAATAGATTTAATATTTGGGTCCCTGATAGGACGGTGCTTCAGTTTATTAATATACTTCAAACATAGATGTCATCTGTGGCAGCAGGTTGTTACACTTTGATCATTTGCTTCCATTCGCTTGCTATTCATCTAGATCAGTTTAGGCCATTTGCTATTTGATTACATTATCTTTTGATGTACTTTGGAAGTCTCACGTAAATGTATTTTAATGTCACATAAACCATGTGCCCTTATTTCTAATTTCTTTAGTTTTCCCTGTAAAAATATTCTTGAACTGTGTAAAATATCAACATTTACTGAACTGACTTGAATAGCTTTTTAATTTCAGTCATTGTTATGAGAAATACTTGATTTCTGAAATATAATGGATACTTTCAGTTTCTCGTGGAAATGTGCCCTTTCTTCTGCTACGTTTCTTGATCTACCATAATCACTGTCAAACTGAAATGAGAGGTCTTAAGAGCTGTGTCCTATATCCTGGGCTTAAACGTATGTCACCTGTCTCTGGGAGAGAGAGGTGATTATTATTAGATTATATTATATATAATCTATACTCCTGCCTGCCACCCAGACCACCCACACACTAGGAATCTTCATTCCCATTTCAGTATTTATAATGGGCACAATTCTGAATTCTGGGGTACCTAAGTTAACAGAACATACATTTGATGGAAGAGGACATGCTTTGAAGCACTGACTTTTGCATAGCCTGAAATAGCTGTGTGAAACTGGAAGTCAGGGCCAGAAAGTGCTTTCTTAGCTTTGGGGAACTGAGACAGAAGAACAAAGCTTTAACATGTTTGTTTTTTTTTTTTTCTTTTTTATCCACTAGTTGTCTAACATGAAATGTGTAAACCCTCGCTCATTACCCACTCTTCAGCTAACCTTGCAAGTAGCAGTAGATTGCAGTCAAAGTGACTTTTTTTTTCTCCTGGGTCTGCGAAGCTTACTTCTCTAGTGCCACAATGAAGGGGTGAAATCTGCTGCCATCCAGAACATTCTTCTCCCTCAACCTGTACCCAACAATTCTCTTTTCTGGGATGTAGGATCTCAGGCTTCAGACCCCTTTGGATATCACCTAGGACCTCAGCAATCACCTCAGGCCCGACAGGCTATTTTCTGAGGTGACTCAACTGTCATCTCAAGTAGCAAGGACTCTGATGAGTTTGTTCCATAGCATATATTTATTCATTCAAGATATCTGAAGCACCTCAGCAAAACGGTTCAGAGCTTTTCTCCTGAACTTAGGCTTCTTAGAGCTGTTAAAAGTACAATAAATGAATTGAGGAATGTCCACCTTCATTTGCTTGCCTTCATCCCGACAAAGAATGACATGCTTTGGAAAAAGCCATCAACTGTGCGTTTAGTCTTATTTCTCCAAAACATGATCAATCAGTTTTATTTAATTTTAGATGCATTCACCAGTGTGGCACTGGCAACTTTCCAGAGTTTGTCCCCTGGGAGCCTTTTTTTTATTAAAAATTGTAGAACTTTTCACTTGCAGAGTAATTAGTTTTGGCTTATTATCAAAAACCATAAAATCAGGTAGAACATTTCCCATGTCTGCTGTTGTGATCGCTCAGTCTCATTCATCTCTGAAGCACTCCTAAGTCCACGTATTGGAATAAGAACAAGATGAAAAGAACCTTAAATGAAGGTTCAGATGAGAAAATTCTTCGGTTTAATATTTGATCACTCATCTCTCCCAGACTGGTAATGCCATTTTTATTATGAAGGTCAGTAAAATTCAAATGAGCAAAGTTGTGGCAGGTGGCCATTTTGCAGTTCTGATGAGTGTTCTTCTTTATGGGTTTAGAGAAAGAGAAAAACTGCATTAGGAGTGCTCCTCATGCTTTGTTCACTCTAATGACAGCTGATTTATGTGTATTCTTTTTATTAACTGGGACCGAGGATTACTTTTTTTAACTGCATAACTAAAAATTCAGATGATCAGTAACTGCCTTCAAGAATTCTCTTTCCTTAGTTCATTTTCCACTCAATTATTGCCTCCAGAATAATTTCAAGCATCTTTCTCATGGTTTTCATTCCACATTTTAAGAATCAGAGGAATCTACTTAGAACAATTTGTACTTTGAGTCCTTTGTTTTCATTCTTACTGATAGCGCTAGGAAATTAAAAAGTAAGGATTCACACAGGGTTGCATTAGCAAAAGCATGTCCACTTCTTTCATGTTGTTGACAATGGAGTAGTTTTTGGTATTGAAACTGCTATAACAACTTTTCCCTGTGGTAGGCAATTGAAATGTATATTATGAATTGTTTCATGAAACACTTTTAAAGGAAAACTTCACAGCTGGGCATTACGAAGTATGTTTTAGAGAATAACAGTGCAATAGAAAACTGCCACAGAAAAGATTTTTTTTTTCTGCATTGGCACAAGTTGTTGTCAAATTAGATCTGAGTTTTCTTCTCCTGCTACAATAGCACCAAATCTGGAGATGCTCAAGTGAAGAAAGAGGCATGAATGTGTATTGGTATCACTTAAAGACAAAACCATCGTTAGCCCTTGGACTTCCATGTCTCTCCTTGTTGGGCATCCAGTTTTCTGCTGCTTCCAGTTCAGCAATGGGTTAGGCCATGAAAGATGTCTCCTATTGCTCTGATGAAAGGAGCTTTAATAATCTGGGAAAGTTCAAAGTGGTTAAAAAAAGTTGAGAAGACTGATGCTGGAAAGGTTACAAAGTTTATATTCTTTGCAACATAAAATGTTCAAGGCTGGAGAACTTTTAGCAAGATTCAGAAAGAAATACTGTAAGATACTGAACAAAGCATTTATTTTCATTTTCCTTTTACCAAAATTTGGAAAAAGAAAAACAAAATAGAAATAAATAGAAAACCTCTATCAGTTTAAGAACAGTATTCAGAAATAAAAGAAATGCAGACTGAACAAGCCAAATCACAGAATTACAGAATCACAAGGTTGGGAAAAATCATCGAGACCAACTGTACCTGGACTCTCCTCAACCATACCCCTGAGCACCTCATCTACCTGTCTGTTAAATACATCCAGGGATGGTGACTCCACCACCTCCCTGGGCAGCCTGTTCCACATCCCAACAACTCTTTCAGTGAAGAACTCTTTCTTAACATCTCAGCTGACCCTGCCATGGTGCAGCTTGAGGCCATTTCCCCTTGTCCTATCACCAGTCACTTGGCAGAAGAGACCATTGCCCACCTCTCTACAACCTCCACTGAGTTAGAGAAATTTGTCTGGGTCAATATTATTGTTTCCCTTCTGTCATTAAATAAAACAAGGGTAAAAAACACCTGCAAAAAGACTGCTCAAGAGTTATTTACGAGTAACATTCACTGCTGGGCAGAGGACAGCCTGAGCCTCTGTACCACAGGAAGCAACATCCAAGCATTATATTGACTCCCATGACTTTCCCCCTGTAGCACATCCCTGTACAAATGCAACCAAACAAAACAAACAGCACCTCCACACCCTCTTTTCTGCCTGAGAGAGCCAGTGCTTTCCCTACATCTCCCCTTGGGAAATTGCCAGAGTGTGTCCTGAGCCTGTGGCCAATGGCTGGGTAGGTGTCCAAGTAGGATGAGGAGTGGGAGTGGGGGGGAATGCAGAAGTTGGAGATGGGGGACTGCTGTCAAATGGTTACCACAGCAACAAGGAGAGAACCAGCAGTGGGAGTGTTGCCATGGCAATAGATGGAGCACCTCCCTCACTTGGGTTAGTGATGCAGCTGTCCTCACTTCTAATTACCTGCACGGTGTTGGGGGATTTAGGCACAATGCAACAAAAGTGCCTGTGTAATCAGCCACATATATTACTTACTTAATTTATAGTTAGAAAGTGAAACTGGGCTGGAAATGAAGTATTTTTCCCACACAAGCTACATCCATTTTAATCTCTTTTGACTGACAACAGTATAACCAGTTCACAAGTAGCAGAATTGCTTTATAGTCTTTCTACTATAGTGTGAAAATTATACTCCGGTATCAGTTATTAATAATAACAACTTTTGTGCTAAAGAAGATGCTTTGTTTGGGAGTGAGTTTAGACTGTGTTAGGGAGTGAAATTTATCTCCCACATCTTTACATTACTATATTTCATTTTCCCCAATGAGCTTTGGAAGACAGATCTTGAAAATTTTTGTTTAACTTTTTTTTTTTTTTTTGCTAATGGTATCAGCTATTAAAAATTTCTGATAAGTTCCTTTTTGAATTTCCTCTACTGGTGAGTGATGAAGTTTGTGAATGTAAGAGGAATGTGCTCATGTAAAACTGATAGGAGCAGCCTAGACTCCTGAAATTGCTATTGCTGAATTGGCCCGATGAGTGGCAATCAGCCATCTGCTATTTCATCTAGTGTGACTTTTCCCTCAGACTAAGGACAACGAAGGATTACCAATGTCAATAGGTGATTTAATATGAGTCTTATATCAAAAAAGGAATGGACTGAAATCTAGGGGCAGCTGGAATTTCATCAAGTTTGCATTGAGAAGTAAGGTCTTAAAGGGAGACTGAGCTATTCTGAATGATAAACCACCTAACACAAGAAGGCTTGTTAGGATTTATGAGCAAAGCCCAGGAATTAGCTTGGAGGCACCCACAAAACCAGACCAAAATTTAAAAAAAGTACTCATGAGGTGAAGAAACTGAGGCAATGATATGCCTCTAGATACTCATCTTTTTGAAATGTCTCTGTGCTTGGGTTATGAAGCCCAGCTGAGGCCTGAAGACATTTACCTGCTGCATTTTCCTCTGAAGAGGTAATCTCTAAGGCAGACTGTCCTCAGCATGGCAGCTGGTATAGTCTTAGGGGCTATATATGTTGAGTATGGAACCTCAGCCTCCCTTCTACGCATGCTTCCGATGTTGCAGAAGCAGAGAGGGGTCTGGTTTTGTGTGAGCCAGCAATGAAAAGGTGTAGGGCTGCCCTGGCTCTTCCAGAGGCCCAGAGCAAGGACTTGAGCACAACTAAGAATCTTGTTGCAGAGTGTCTCCACGCCTGTGTGGCAAAATAGCCTTGTTCTCATTTTTAGAGCAGTTGAACACCTGCATTGCCCTCAGATCCAAAGGATGGATTTTCCAGATGGGCTTTTTCTAGTACTTTGTGCACAGATGGCTTTTCCACACATAATTTTTTTTAATTGTGGTAACACCTATTCACATCCCATGTCTACAGTATATATGCTATGGATATAGGATGTAAGTCCCTCACTCACTGTCAATTCATATATTTACTTGATTTCATACAAGCACTTTAAACTTTCCTTTTGGATCCTATTTCTGTTGCAATGAATTTAGACTTTGTGACCTGGGTATGTGTATTCTGCTACATCAAATGTGTCCAGGGACCAATAGTCATCCCCAAGACTGAGTGGCACAAACTGATGTGTATGTGTAGACCTCTGAGTTTTAGCTGCCTCTGTAGCAGATTTATCTTGGAAGGAACAGGGTATGGAAGTCAGCTGCCAATGAAGCAAGGTGGAGGACTGTGAGGTGCTTGGACTATGTTTCCAGTGTCCCTTTATTTACCTGAGGGCATGTAATCACTGAGTTAGTGGTTCTTTTGAGGAAAAAAACACAACAGTTGCACAATTGGATGTATTAATTTATTTTGACCACTGAAAATGTTTGCTAATGGTTTGCAGGATGATTTCAAATGGGAGAGAGTTTGAAAGAATAGAGTTTCAATTCCTGGTAAGCACTGGAGCACTCAGAGCACTGGAACAGGCTGCCCAGAGAGGTTGTGGAGTCTTCTTCTCCGGAGACATTCAAGACCCATCTGGACATGTTCCTGTGTGACCTGCTCTAGGTGATCCTGCTTGGCCAGGGGGGGGTTGGACTAGGTGATCTTTTGAGGTTCCTTCCAACTCCTAATGTTCTGTGATTCTGTGATTCCGAGAGCTGTTGTTTTCCAGCACAAGCCTGGAGAAAACAGCAATGGACTCAGTATCTCAGCTGCTGAGAAAGAAAAATAAGGGGTTTGGTTTGTTTTGTTTTTAATTATTAGGTTTTTTCTCTAGTAAGTGTTGTAAGGATAAGGGAACAACTTTCTGGGAAGCTTGGATACTGTAGTAGAATGGCATGTGAATTCTTAGGATATAACTTAGCCTCAGGAGGTACCCTAAAAGTGACACTGGAGGGGAACAGTTGGAACAGGACTTTTATCCATTTGATTTTCCACCTGCCTCCTTACAATGTGCTCCTTAGCATGTTTCCTTTCAGTCAAGGCTCTGTGTGAGACCCTCACTATACCTGATCCTTCAGCCTGAGTTGGGTGTCACCACTACTCTGTCTCCCAGTGATTTACAGCTGTTCTTATGCTAAGAAGAATAATGTACACATAAAAATATCATGGTGACCTCTTCTTTTGTAGTCTCCCAATTGCATAGAAGAGGTTTAAAAATGTTTTTTCCACTTCTTTGGCCCTTTCTCCATCATTAAAAACCTTCTAATACAGAGATTATGCGTATAAAGTCTTATTGTGTGCAGTAGCCAAGAGAGCATTTATTTTTGTTAGCAAGGTAGTGTAGCTTCTGTTTTGAATAGGCTAACACCTTGAGTACTAGGCTTATGAAGTTGATACATCTTTTGTTGTAATATGTGAATACTACTGAGTATCTTTATAATTTGCTTATACTTTTTTCAGATATCAAGTGTTCTTAGGAGACCTTAATAGTGTACTTTATTATATTAAGTGCAGCGATTAACATATGTTCACAGACTTTTAATTTTCTCTTTCTTTGTTTCTTCTGTTCCATGATTATTCATTTTTATTGCTTTACTATTTCTACAGGAGTTATGCTTGTCCTTGAGTGTTTGTCATACTAAATTCACAAGTTAACCACCTTGGTTCCTTACCACATCTAATTATTCATTTGCAGTCTCTCTCTCTGATTCTGTGTTTCTCAAATAAAATCCAGTATGTCTGCTGTCTTAGTAAAGCCTTAAATTACAGGACAGAGTGGGCACTGTACTTTCTGTCAATCCCAACAACACTTTTTCTTCCAGCAGTGATCTCCTTAGAAGTGAGTATCCTGATTAGCATTTTGAGTTACATTGCCCAACAGGTAACAGTGACCTAAAGTCTGTTCACTGTAATGTATCACCCACCTCTACTTCCCCTGTGACTTCCTTGGACATCCCTTTTTCTAAGGTGATCCAGTGTAAGAGCATGTATTTATGGCCCATCAAAGACCAATGAGGTCCTCTTCAGGCCCAGGCTGTGTAAATGCAGCGTTGGTGTGATCACACAGCACTGGGATACCTTTGGGAATGCTCAAAGTGAAATAGAAGCCCACAGAGGCATCCCTGAAGAAATGGGAGGTGGTGATACCCTGCGAGAATGAGGAGCCCTCCACCAAAAAGGATGAGAAGATATCTACAGGTGGTTCTCTAAAACGAGCTGCATTCTTTCTAATTTCATGCTGTGTTTCTGATTGTGAAATGCTGATCGAACCAGGAGACATAATCCATCAGTGCAGAGCGAGGAGGAGGCTTAAAGGGATCTCTGAGGATGGACCAAGACAAACATCTCCAGCCCTTCCTTTAGCTGAGTGTAAAACGTTATTTGGAATACAGCAGGACTGGAGCAAGCCTCCAAGGAGGCAAAATAGGCACAGTGAGACAGATAAATGTTTTCTCAGGGAAAGGAAATGCTACATGATAATTGCATGTTTTGTTTCTAGTGTGAGGTTAGCTGTCTTTCACTCTCTGTAATAGCAAGAAATCAGTGAAATAATCTCCTAAAGCAGCCAGAGGGCAATGCTATAGTGAAGAAGGCAAGCTTCCATCCTCTTACTTCAAGACTCCTGCTGAGGCAGTGATGAGAAAAGCTTCTCTTTTTTTTTTCTTAACTCAAAGTGTTCAGCTATGGAGACAATGGTGACTGCATGCTGAAATTTTTTAACCAGTGTTAGTTAACCTGCATAGTCATTATAACCATGGTGACAATCTCAGTGTCAATTCTCCTTTTTTAATTGTATTTTCTCCATGCTTTTAGCTTTATGAAAGTATCAAAGCAAATACTCAGAAAAGAGCAAGTTATTTGATGTATTTCTAGACATGAAACAGTTTGGAAAGTTTTCAAAGATAAATATTTTACTGTTTCAAACATAAACATACTCTGATTTGGTTTGTATATTTATTTTGGGAGTCTTTTGAAGGTACAGCTTCAATACTGCAGGAAAAGATAAACTCAGATTAAGAGAAGAAAAAAGCTCAAAAATGAGGGAGTGCTTTTTAAGTTCTTCCACCCTTCAGGAACTACTGGTAGTAGCTGGAGAAGGAGCAGGAGCATGGAGACTGGAAACAGAGACTGGTGGAGAACAGGAGGATGAGCCATGATAAGTCGTCCTGTAGGCCTCAAAGCCTAGTGTTGTATGTAGGGTGAAGTAAATACCTCCCATCTGCCTCCTGAGCAGCCTCTGAAAACTTGAAGCTCCAGACTGGTAGCAATACTTCAGGGAACCTTGCAGAAAGCTCTAATGGTGCTTCTCTGCTCACCCCACGCTGTGCTGAAAGCAAGGTAAACTTTCAGGACTCGCGTGTGAGAATTATTGACCTCACAGAAGGCTCATGTTGATTTCGATGATACCATAAGGGTTTGAATACACATTGCATAAGAAATGCAGTTATTTTAGCAGGTTTTCTCCAGCAGACTTCATTTGTTTTCTCCAGCAGACTTCATTTGTTTGCTTCTATGGTATTTCCACAAAATGAGTGTGCAGGATTTAAAAGGGCTTTGCTGGAAAATGGTAGACACAGAGTGCAAAACCAAGCAATACCTGACAGGAGTAATGCTAAGGTAACATTTTAAGCTTTCCTGGAATGGTTATAATTCCTGGATTTTTATAAACTATAGACCATGTTATCTGGGGAACAAGCATTACATAACAATGCAGCAATTACTGTGTGAGTATTTATTTTCATCGAGATCAAAACTAGCCATGAGCATGGCCTGTAGCTCTTCAGATGATCAAAAGCCTGATAATAAGATGTTCCACCTAAACAAAGGACAATTCTGTCCTCCTTGTAGCTCTCTTATGCCGGGTAAGATAAAGGTGGGCTGTGCAGAATTGCCCTTTGCAGTTTGATTTCAGGTGTGTGAATGTTCTGGTTCAGGAAGGGGGAGCCACTTGTCCCTTACTTCAGGCAGTATTTGTCCTTTCACTGGTTTGTCACACAACGACAGGGGTGGCTGAATCAATCAGGCAGCCCTTTGTAGGGTAATCTTCAGCAATTCAGTTGTTGATTAAACTTTCAGAAGTGAGCTGGGCTGGAAAAATGTTCTTTTATTGAAAATGAACTTCAAGCCCTGAAAAGATTGCCCTCTTTTAATATTCTTCAAGTGCACCAAATTGCACTTGCAAAATAAACAGACATCGAGAGTGTTGTTGCTGTAATGTTTGGGACATTTCCTATTAAAACAGAGTATCTCAAAACCTTCTCTTTGTACTTTTAATCATGGCAATGTCATAAACAAAGAACATATCTGGGCATGTTAACCTCTGGGCTATGGCTGAGTGCAAAAAGAGGGGGATTCACACCCTTCAGGGGTTTTGCTCCCATTTCTCTGCTGTTTCCCCGTCCCACGTCCATGATGCTTCACCGTTCTGTGACATCATTTGCTTGTAAAGGATTCTACCATTATTCATTTTTGTAAGCATACTCCATACTGAATGGTTTGGACTGAAATATAAAAGTTTAGTTAATATTATTAATTAATTAAGGTTTAATACTTACTTCTCAAATAGTTTAAGAATTAGAAGTAGGATTGCCCGCTTTGGTGAAGTCAGATTCTGGTAACCAAAGGAGGTTTTACTTATATACAGTTTATTAGACTAGTTTCAGGCTTATTGGAACAGTGTTTGTGGTGTGTTGGCACGATATACAAGGGGTGTGAAGGGCACTGGATGATCATAATCTAAACAGGGCTCTAATCTTTTAGGTATTTTTAGTTGAATGAGTACCAGTCTCACACAAAACCCAGCAATAAATTTAATCAAAGGCAGCTTTATTTCATCAATAATCAAGATATAGGGTCTACCAAACAAACGCAAACCAAACCAAAAGCAATTTTAGAAGAGTTAGAGAAATAGTTCTGAATTGATTAGAAAGATTGGAAGCATTTGCCCAAAGATGGAAAGTGTTTGCCCAAAGGCTGCCTGCAGTATAGGAAAATTGGCTCTTGAGGTGACGGTACATTGTCTGGCAAGCAACAGTAAGAACCTGGAAAGTGTCATGCAGGAAATTCTTGCATTCTTTCCAAGAACAAGACAGTTGCTGTTGTTGTTGTTGTTGTTGTTGTTGTTGTTGTTGTTGTTGTTGTTGTTGTTGTTGTTTGTTGTTGTTGCTGTTTGCTGTTATTGTTGTGAGGCATTGTGGAAGTGCAGGAAATGAGAAGGCCGCAGCAGAAGCAACAAAGGCATACCATGCTATTACCCGTAGTCATTCCAATAGATCACCCGGCTGTGACAGACAATTAAATAGTATTTTCCAGGATTAACCCACAGCTAAAATGATACATCATGATTGGAGGAAAGCTTCATGTATTGCTAACAACGTGTTAGCTCCTCTTTTGACTGAGAAAACAATGAAGGACTTGGTTGAAAAACATGTATTTTTCTCTGTAGCTACAGATGGCTCCAACCATGGCGCTTTCAAGGTGTTTCCAACCATTAATCATTCCTACACAGATGAGGGGCAAATAATTCACTTCTGCCTTGATTATTTTCAAGGCACTAATGAAACCACATTAGGAATATTTGAATATGTTAAAAAATATGCTAAAACAAGTTAGTTCAGCCCTGACTATATACAGTTATTTGCCATGATTACTGTTGTTATTTCTGGGTTATGTCCTCCTGTCCACAAATCAACAGAAAATACAAAAAAAAAGTCATCACTAGCTTGTTGCTGTGCCCATAACCACAAACCAGAAAAATACCATCATCATTTAAAGAAAAAAAAAAAAAAATCAGTCACTTTTCCTCAAAGTGGAGATACAGGTAATTTTCTTGAAGCGTACACAGTCTTAGCTCCATTAGAAGCGGAGAGCAGTTTCGAAAGTGACCTCTGTGCCTTCCTAGTAGAGTGAATATATGAATATTGTACTCTATTATCTGCTTGGTTGCAGACTGACGCAATTAAAAAGATTAATGTAAAGGATGTACTAATCTAACATTCACTTCTAAAAAGGATTAATGGAGAGAATAAAAAAGATGGAATTGCAATTCAGATATTAAATGGAAATGTCTATTTTTGCTGGGAAAATTTTGTTTTGTAGTTTCTACATTCTCACTGAATATTGTAAATAATAAAAATTTAACAAAAAACTTAGGGGTACAATGTTGAAAAAAGTCAGTGCAACTAATTTCAAACAACTTTGACTTTTTTAAATATTTTTTTTATTTTTATGATCTACATTTTCAAAGTTAATATACATTTTTAAAAGCAATAAATAACTGAGAATATCTGTTAGCCAGATTAAGCTTGAGTTGAAATATTGTCGGTTTTTTGAGGAATTACAGAGGCCAGAGGTATTTTGATTAATTATTACTTCTGGCATGTTCTAGTTGCAGTAATAAGTAGAGGACATGCAAAATGGGAGTTGGATGTTAGCATGGTCCTGCTTCTCGGTTAATGCAGTCTTTCTCAGACAGAGTAGTTTGCCTGGATGGAGACCACAACAAAAATCTTTGCTGCTTCTGGTGATCTCTTTGCTCAGATCTAGCTGTAGTACCTTCTCAGGACAAGGTATAGTTGAGTATTATGTATTATGAGTCCTTTCTTTCCTTTGGTAGGGTAGAAATCCTAAACATTCTAAATCCTGTAATCTTAAACTTCATTGAATATATATGATCTAATAGAAGGGAATTATGTCTGCTGCTAAATTTAGTCAAAATAAAGCATGCATACAAAATATTCTCAAATATGAATTTAATGCAAAAATTTGTCCTGTAAAAAAATAGCATTGTCATCAGCCAGCAGTATACAAATGGTCTTTGATTCTATAAATACTGATTCTCACATGTGAGCTAAAAAAACCCCAACTATACTCACTCAGCATTTGGAGAAACCTATACACGTCTTGAATATTCTTCTCTGTTGAAGCTGAACATGTCAAATACTTATCACTGGAGTTTCAAAGATTGCAGTGAGACAGGGTTGAGTGTAAATAAACCAGATCAGTACCATTGTAAACCTGGTAAACTAAGGGTGTAATCTTTATAATATTTAGAAATAAGATAGAAATAAGGGTATGCTGTGTACATTACATTTCATCCTTTTAAGTGTGTGGAAATGTGCAACTTTGTGCTCATCGAGATGAAATAAAAGTCTGCAGATTCAAATCTTTCAGCTTTCCTGGGAAAATAAAGCTAATAATACAATAAAAGATGGCAGTGAGATAGACTATGAAGAAAAATCGTCCTTAATGCCTTTAGTGGCTAGGCTTTAATTCCTAAGGTGATCTATTACCTGGTATTTGGATATGTGCTAGGACCGTTTACACACCTATTGATCATTTGCCATCCAGAGATAAGAGGCCTGGAGTGTGTTTTGGGCTAGGATTACAGTGTCAGTGAATTAGGTTTCCTGGTGTTATAACATCAGCTTTGGAAGGATGAACTGCCAAAAATGTAATAGCATAGGAGAACCAGATGGCTCTTAGAAAAAACACACTGTCTTCAATTCAGAATACAAGCTCTCCTAACCGTCTCTAACTAAAAATAATATACAGTGCCGTTTACAGCACAGTGCCCTGGTTTTGGGCTGGGGTAGAATTAATTTTCAAAAGAAGCTGGGAGGGGGGACAACCAGGACATGTGACCCAAACTAGCCAAAGGGGTATTCCATATGATGTCATACACAGCATATAAAGGGGGGAGTTAGCCAGGGAGGAGGAGTTGCTGCTCTTGAACAGGCTGAGCATCAGGTTCTGAGCAGTGAGAAAATGGCATTGTGTATCCCATGCTTTGTATATTCTTTCATTAGTACTGTTGCTATTTTCCTCTTCCTTTTCTGTCCCAGTGAATTGTCATTATCCCAACCTGTGGGGGTTTTAACCTTTTCTTCAGACTCTTTTCCTGGGGGGTATGAAAGCGAGTGAGTGGCTGCATGATGCTCAGTTGCCAGCTGGGACTAAATGACAGTACTTTTTGGCACCCAGTGTGGAGAACAAAGGGTTGAGGCCATGACAGGTCTGATCAGAGCATGTAACAACAAAGTTGTTTTATACATTTATCATTTTAGATAAACAGTTGCTGGCTACAATGGTGTTTTGTTTGCTGGTTCACATGGCTGGGGTATGTAAACCTATACTGGCTGTATGCATTCCCTGCAGTGCTGTTTAGCATCTCTGAGAGAGGGCTCAGGATGCTCATTTTGCTGTACTCTGTGATATCAACTTATGATATGATAACACAACTGATCATGAGGTCAAGCTGTTATTTGTATGATATTGCTGTCATGTCTGTACCTTGATTGACATCTCTCAGAATTTATTAATAATAACACCCAATCTTTGGGGAGTCTGAGGAGAATACTTTTTCCTGCTCTTTCACCTCCCCTTTTTCTTTCAGCTGGTTACAGCAGCTTTTGATAACTTTAAATATCTTTGGGATATTCAAGGCAGCATGCTGCTATTGCTATGTCTCCTGAATGGGTTTCAGGTCTTGTTCAGGTCTTCTCCGAGGCTGGATAGTCAGGGGTGGCATGGTGTGTGTGAGCATGTGAGCAGGTATCCAGAGAACTTCTTACCCCCAATGCTTTAGAACTTCACTTCTGAGAAACTGCAAGACCCTAATAGAATGAAAGAATATTTAAAGGAAAACACTGTGGCTATTCCAAAGAGGCACAACTTCTTGCACTGTGCTGGGGCCTGGCCAGTAATTACTAAATATTACTCGATATTAGGCAGCACCTTCGGGGGAGAACATGTACTAACAAGCACTGTGGCTACTCAAACCCCAGTGACAGACACTGCAGCTGAACAAAACCCCGTGAAACAACCTTTGCTAGTATCAGTTACCCCTGCACAGAAGAAGAAATTCATAAAAACATCAATTCACTTAGTAAGGGATATTATTATGAACCAGGAACATCAGAAGAACAAGAGGAAGAGGCAGAACTAGAGGTAATCACCTAATCCCTGTCCCTGGGTGAACTGTGAGATACACAAGAAGATTTCGGCTTTCATCCATGTGAGCACATCATGACCTGGCTTCTCCATAGTTGTGGTGACAGGGCCAGTAGATGGAATTAGAGGGTAGGGAAGCCATGCAGCTGGGATCCCTGTCTGGGCAAGAGGGCACTGACAAAGCCATTGGGAAATGGACACAAGCCCTCAGCTTCTGGAAGTTACTTCTGTCAGGCATGAGGAAAAGGTAACCCTTCAGTGAAGATGTTATATGTCACCCAGACAAGTGGACCATCACAGAGAGAGGTATCCAGTACCTGAGGTACTTGGCCATGCGGGATATGATTTATTATGACCCAGAAAATCCACAGTTACCCACAGATACAGAAGTCTAGTATATTTGACACATGTGGTGGAAGATTCTGGATTGCACAGTTGCCGTATGCCAACCCATTGACAGTAATAGACTGAAAAGGCAAAGAGGCAATGATGGGGCGTGAAGTGTCTGGCCAACTCTGGCCATATGAAGAAAGTTTCTCTTCATCCTTGTCTTGGTCATGGAGAAACTGTTCAAGAAGGTCCAACAACTTGAAGAAAACATGTCTTATTCCACATCAGTACAGACTGGTATCTCAGCTATTAGGAATGTTGCTCTGCTAAGAGAGAGGACATCATGAGGCACTCTGTGGTTATGTTTGTGTGACCACAGAGGGGACATGAAGGAGTGGGATAGTAAACCTACCTTGACCCTACAGGCACAAGTACATGAGTTGCAAAGAAAAAGCCATCACAAAAGGAGATTCTTCCGGGAAAAATGCCGCTCTGGTTTCCAGTGGGCAGTTCCCCAGAGTGAGTGGAAGACCTAGACCTGGTTTTCTTGGAGGGATTTCTAAGTCATTTTTACAAGAAGTGAGCAACAAATATGACCAGGAATAGAGGTGCCCTGACTTCAGCCAGGTAGAGGAAAGGGACAACTGGTTTTATGGAACTGCAGAGATCCGATGGCCTGGTGTGTCAGACCCCCAGGAGTACAAGGCTCTAGTGGACATCTGTGCACAGTGTACCCTAATGCCATAGAGCTAAGAAGGGGCAGAACGCATCTGTACTTCTGGAGTGACAGGGGGATCCAACAGTAAACTGTATTGGAGGCTGAAGTAAGCCTACATGGAAACGAGTGGCAAAGGCATGCCATCATGTCTGGTTCAGACACTGCATGAATCATTGGTGTAGACAACCTCAGGGCAGGCTATTTCAAGGACCCAAAAGGGGGCTAGTAGACTTTTGTTTTAGCTGCCTTGGAGATAGATTATATTAATCATCTGTCTACTTTGCCTGGTGTATCAGAGGACTGATGTAGACAGGAACCAGTTTTTAGTAGGCACATGTTAGTTTGACATGTTTAGAATTTTTAGTTTCGGCAGGTTTAGCCAAAAGACAGGACAATAGTAGGGAGGAACAAATTAGCCAACAGATGTCTCTTAACAAGAGGGCCTCGCCCAGTAACAGGGATGAGATAACAGAGGCTGCTAGAAAAGATAAGCAGGGATATGGGGCAGTTTGAGAAGACAGGAGCTGCTGACTCATCATGGTTCGGCACTCCACAGCAAAGGGTCAAGAGTGCATCTTGAGGAAGACTATCAGCCTTCCTCCCAAAGACCCCAGCCCACAACCACCGGCAATGCGCAGGTGCCAGGGGAGGAGACTTATGATAATGAGCTCTCGGAACTGTTTTAAATACTTCTTGGAACTAATTTAAATAATTCCTGGAACTCTTTAGAATAAGCCAACCTTTTCTCGTGAAATCTTATGTATATGCATGACTTTGTGTAATAAATAGCTGGCTGTTTTGGTGAAACAGCGTGCAAGCTAGGAGGCGCTAGCCCCCTTGCACCCGGCGCCGAAACATACCTGCTTTATAACCTTTCACGGGTTGTGAAGTTTGATTCCGCAAGTCAGGACCCTTCTGTTATGGGGTTGTTGAGGGCTGAAGAACAGAAGGTGCCAACTGCTGCCACAGTTGTACACCAGCAGCAGTAACACCAATCAACAGTCTCAGATCAAGGGACCTGCACAGGAGATACAGTTTTTAGGAATAAAATGTCAGGAAGGGCATTGTCATTTCTCAATTGATGTGATCAACAAAGTAGTGGTCTCCACCAACTAGTGAAAATTAAACACATCTTCAACCCACAGGCCATGGGCATGGGCTGTGCCAGATACAGCAGCTGTGAGCACACACAAACCAACAGCACACACCATCTCTCCAGCACTAAAAAACTGTCGCAACAGATGAAGCCCAAAGTCATGGATTAAATTAACTCATTGGACATTTTAGAGAGATGGTCCATAGACTAAGGGAAAGACATATATATGTTTATATATATATGTCAATGGTAGNTGCAAGCTAGGAGGCGCTAGCCCCCTTGCACCCGGCGCCGAAACATACCTGCTTTATAACCTGCCACGGGTTGTGAAGTTTGATTCCGCAAGTCAGGACCCTTCTGTTATGGGGTTGTTGAGGGCTGAAGAACAGAAGGTGCCAACTGCTGCCACAGTTGTACACCAGCAGCAGTAACACCAATCAACAGTCTCAGATCAAGGGACCTGCACAGGAGATACAGTTTTTAGGAATAAAATGTCAGGAAGGGCATTGTCATTTCTCAATTGATGTGATCAACAAAGTAGTGGTCTCCACCAACTAGTGAAAATTAAACACATCTTCAACAAACAGGCCATGGNCAACCCACAGGCCATGGGCATGGGCTGTGCCAGATACAGCAGCTGTGAGCACACACAAACCAACAGCACACACCATCTCTCCAGCACTAAAAAACTGTTGCAACAGATGAAGCCCAAAGTCATGGATTAAATTAACTCATTGGACATTTTAGAGAGATGGTCCATAGACTAAGGGAAAGACATATATATGTTTATATATATATGTCAATGGTAGGAGTGGTTGTGATTGATTGGGAAGCATAGGATATGACCATGATGTAGATCA
Source organism: Heliornis fulica (assembly GCA_013399135.1). NCBI lineage: Eukaryota > Metazoa > Chordata > Aves > Gruiformes > Heliornithidae > Heliornis > Heliornis fulica. Next base: position 365,865 of record VXBZ01005788.1, read on the forward strand.
TATAGAATAGGGCATGTATAATGCCCTGTTTTTCTGCTGTGACAGAGTTGATTTTCACAAGAAGCTGGGAGGGGACATAGTGAGGACAGCTGATCCGAACTAGCCCGAAGGGGTATTCTATGCCATATGACATCATGCTGAATATGTAAAGGAGAACCTGTCTGGGAAGGAGGGATTGCTGTTTGAGGACAAGCTGGGCATCAGTTTCTGGGAAGTGAGCAAATTGTGACCTACTTTATAGGGTCTGTTAAAAGTATTACTATTGTTATTTTCATCTTTCATTGCTGTCCTGGTAAATTGTCCTTAAACACCCATGAGGTGTTTTTTTTCTTCCTTGCAATTCTCCTCCCCATCCCACCACGTGCAAGTAGCTGCATGGTGCCTAGGTGCTGTCTGGGGCTAAACCACAACGCTCAGGACCAAGGCAAGTGAGATGTTTGTAAAAGAAAGACACTCGGCGAGATAATAATAATTTAATTTAGGCCTGGTCCTGAATTAACAGTGTTCCCCTTATCTCATGGCCTATCTCTTTCATGTCCCCATATTGTCTGGCCCATTGACGCCAAATGGTGGCCCAACGACTTGTCTTTATCTTTCTTTTAGGCATCTCAATAGCGGTTTGATTGGGACTCCAGGCCTCTTGTTTGTGGAAGGAATTCAAGGCTGAACGCAGGTTTCCGGGTCTTTGAATGATGCAGCACTGCCCGGTTCAGCCTCAGGTCACAGAGCACCTCAGGGCTGAGCTCTCTACAGCTCCGCAGGAGATGCCGGCAGAGATGGCGCCTCAAGGCAACCCAAGGCCGAGTCGCTTTTACAGCCCCCCATGAGTTGCCTGGTGCTGCCAGACATCACTGAAACCTGTTTGTGGCAGAGGCAGGCAATCCTTACAACCATTAGCCTGCTTTCTAAAGTAGCTAGAGGGGGGAAAAAACCCACCAAAAAATCAGGAAAAAAAAATCCTCAGGAAGTAAATAGAGGAAACATTCTTCATTGGCTTGAACATACACTGCTACACTCTGCACCTGGATAAACCTTATCAAAGACCAAATAGAGTGGGAAGTGTGGACCTGATTTCAATTTGTGTATCGTGCTTTCATTGCAGGAATATCAAATTGATATATTTTTTGCCCAGACGTGGACAGATAGCCGGCTTCGCTTCAACAGCACCATGAAGATACTGACTCTGAACAGCAATATGGTTGGCTTGATCTGGATTCCGGACACGATATTCCGTAACTCGAAGACTGCTGAGGCTCATTGGATCACCACTCCCAACCAGCTCCTCCGCATATGGAATGACGGCAAGATCTTGTATACCCTCAGGTGAGCGCTCAGCACAGAGTGCCTGGCTGAAAGCCTTTACCCCCTCTGGCACAGTAGTAGCAATGAGTCTAATGTGGTTGTATGATTCTAATTTTCAGTGGTAACTTTGTTCTCTTCTGCTGTTTTCTTCCTGATGCTTACCTGAGCATGCCTGACAAATACTGAAATATTTAGGGGTAGCTACTGTGGAGTTACAGTAGTCTGGTCTTTCTAAAAAAAGAAAACTTGAGGGTTGGAAATAGGTCTGCCAGAATTGTGGAAGTTGGGCATTTTAGTACTTGTAATAAAATCAGGAGCATGTAGTGCCATTAAACCTGTCAGAAACCTTTCTAGATGCAGGGCTAGATCAAGTATTTCATGCTAATGCCAATACTTGATTCTTCAAATAAGTCACGCTGAAAGATAGTCTGTCACATCTCATCACAAGGGTGAATTGCTGGAGGAAAGGCTTTTAGTTATTCTAATCTTTGCGAAACCATCAGCTGTGTGGTATTAGAAAAACTGTATACATTTGCATAAAAAAGACAGTGGAAATCACATGTGTTTGCTTATGGAAGAGATGAATTGCTCAGAAGGCAGTTTTGCCATAAACTGTGTTCCACATGTCAAACTTTTCCAGAAACATCCCTTTCACAGTGCACTTTCTTCAGTGGCTGTATTTCATGTATCCTGATCTTGCTTGCGGTTGCGCTTGGGCTCCAGTGGCAAGTCTTTGGCAAACAATAAGAGAGGAGTTAAACAGCTGGAAATGCTATGGACAGTTTTAGCACCCTTCCGTTCTTAGGCTTCCCATTGTGACAGAACTCTTCCTTCTTTCAGCAGCCTTTAGCTAAAGACTGGTGATTAGGAATGCAACTCAAATACCCTCTAGGTTGGCTTGCTGGGAATATTTTATTTTGGTTTAGTTGGGGTTTTTTGTTTGGGTTTGGGGATTTTATTTTTTTTTTGTTTGTTTGTTCTTTCTATTAAGTCCTGTTTCAATATTTCAGGGTAAGTTAACTCTCTGCCTAATAGTAGTTAGACTTATGTACCTATTACTAAATAAACTGTTGAATCCACTGATGGATTTTTCTAAGGCAGCTAAAAAAGCGGTAATACTTGACCCAGTGGATTGATTGAATAAGCATTTTTAGTTTGTGAAGGATGTTTTGAGTCCTTTCTGCCTACTCAGGTCAGCCTTCTTTTTACATAGGAGAAGCTACTAGAATGTTCACTGTTCATTGATAGCAATTCAAAACCAATTTATCTGATTTAAGTGTGCATACAGAATTGGCATGGCATGGAAGCAGTAATTATCATATGTCGTGATACTGTCAGGTGTTGACAAGGAGAATATGAGGTTCAGTCATGCTCCATGCCTTTCCATCCTCTTCCCTACCTGCCTTTGGGTGTGAATGCACTCACACTGCAAATTCTCTGTGTGTGTGTGAAAATGCTGCAAAGTTCCTCACAGGTGACCCTCTCCAAGACAGAGGTTTTCTTTGTTCCATACTAAACAAACCTTTCTCAATCCAGTTTGTTAGCTTTTGAGTTAAAAAAAAAATAAAGTTAACCCCCCCAACCCCAAACCCTCATGCCACACACATGCATAAATTCAGGCGTGCAATTAATGTAGTGTCTATTTCCTGAAAAAGACTAGGCAAAAGACTAGCACTTAATGCAATCTACCTGGGTAAATAGATTTACTTCGTAAGCTGTCACACTGAAGATGATCCATTTTTAATAGCCATTTTAAAGCCAGTTCCATTCATGGTATCCTTTGTGTTAGGGATACCAGGTTAAACAAGCTTTCAGATGGGGCTGAAGACGTTTCTGCTCATCTGTTTGTTACACCTGTATAACTGGGGATGGCATACAGAGATTTATTAAGTTTTTGATTGACAGCCCAAAATGATTGGAAGGATTTTAAGTTCACATTATATGTGGAAAATATTCCTTACAAAATTCTTTATGAGGTTTTAGTTTTGTGGAATTACATAGTACGGCATCAGCCGTATTTCCTGTTATTTTTTGTAAAGAGTAGCTGTGAGAAAGTTGTTTCCATACCACGTCCTTTCATGATGAGTTGTCTAGAGAAAAAAAAACATATGTATGTATTTCTTGGTATCTGGAAACAATAATATGGCTGAAAATATTGTTGGGTTTAGATAATTGTTACTTTTTTGGATCAGGCCTAAATAGCTAATGAAAAATCTGTCCTTTCCTTTCAGGCCTTACTCAGAGATGTCAGAGGGCTCTTGAATGATCCCTAAGGTCACCCAACCTCCTCCTCTGTTCGTTGTGCTGTTTGTTGTGTAGTAACAGACGCTTGGTTTCTCCACAGGCTCACCATCAATGCCGAGTGCCAGCTGCAGCTGCACAATTTCCCAATGGATGAACACTCATGTCCTCTGATATTCTCTAGCTGTAAGTACTGCTCTGATGCCTTGTTCCTGTATATGACTAGCATGCAGAGGCCGGCATTTAATTCTGATTTGTGTAAGTTTGTTCAACCATTCCACAACAGGTATGGGAAATTTAGGTTTGCATAATTATTCAGGGGATTTTTGTTATTCTCTCAAGCACTCCCGTTTGATGGACTTCATACTGTGAAGTTTTCTGTCAATTTACTCCATTTTTTTTTTCCCAGAACCAGCCTTTTTGTTTGATACTATAGTCACACTTTCATCAGGAGCAGATATTCATGCCGGTCTGTGCTGTGTTAATCTGTAAAATCATGTGACTTGCAAATAAGAATAGAAATCTCTGTTTTCTTGTGGAGGTGCACATTTTGAGAACAAGCACAGCAATCCTTAAACATCTGATTTTATTACAAGTAGTGTGGTAATGTCTCTCTGTTCCATAGTAAAAGTAATTTGTGGAAGTACTGTAGCTACTAGTTGGTAGTTCCAATGTTGTATGGTATGTAGGATTGTTGGTATATTTGAAACCTATTTAATAGGAAAAAAAACCCCAAAACCAATATTGGTGAAATTGATGGAAAAGTCAGGTGAGTTGATTGTGATGTCCAGTATACTCCGCAGAAAAGTTATCTTCATGCTGATTCGTTTGAAAAAGCTTAAGAGCTGTCTGCTCATGGGTACACCTACAGAGTTTTGCAGTCGAAAGTCACACAACACAGATGTTTTACAAGCATTTGTAAAAAGGTCTACACTAGAAATTTTTCTTTTGATTAACCCCAAATCTCAAGGTCTGTGGTTGTCAAAAGAGAATGGGAAATGTTTTATCTTTCCAATTAAAAAATGTAATTTTCTCCATCGTCTCTTAAAAAGCAATAAAACACTAATGTCTTCATAATAGATACACCATCATGATAGCAGGATATTGATTTCCATTTTGCAAATAGTATAAAAACACTGATCCTCACTCTGAAATCCATTTGAATTTCAGCTGAAAAGCTGATCCAGGGTGTTCTCTTTTTTTTTTTTTCCCTCAGGGAAATGTTTTTAAAATACCTGCCAGTGTAAACACCTCCTCTTCCCCCTAAACAGTACCACTGTGTTGCCAATTTTTATGATCTATGTATGTGAGTGAGTCTGAGCAAAAACACACAGTAGTGTGTTGAGTTCAGGTATGTGGGATATATGCGTGCTCAATGGAACGGGAGACAGGTACTTCCTGAATGAAGTTGCCACTGAACTATACAATCCTCACCTGTCTTTGGTTACTATGTAAAGCTGCACTGACCTTGTGACAATCTATGGCTGATTTGTTGCACTACTGGGAAAGGAGTGTGTGATCTTAAAAATTAAATCCCAGTCTGGAGACACTAATTAAACCTACTGCATACATTTGAAAGATCCTGTGCTAGCAATATCCAAAGAAGGTGAACTCTATTAGATGGGCAGTCACTTCAAACCTTGCAACCCCTAATAGCTAGACAGCTGCTGAGTGCAAGGTAAATAAGCTTTGTTGTTGTTTAGAGACAGAGGATATCACTGTGAACTTCAGAAGGCTCTGCTCCATGGCAAAGTTTCAAATACAACTTGATTTGCAGAAGTTCCTCCTAGTTTAAGATCTATTAGCTGAGAACCCTTCTGCCCTTGACAAGGAATAGGTATTGCAATCGTACATGAACTACCATCTATGGATGAAGAAGGAGATTACATAGGATAAAGCAGAAACTGAATGTGTCACGGTTTCTGTATGTGTCCTTTATAGTTTCTTGCTGTATGGAAACACTTGTCGAGGAGTAATAAAGTGATGTTTTATGGTATTGTCAACCTTTCTGGTCATGTTGATATCAAGAGTTTATTTCTCTAGGTTTATACTGAATTGTGTTCTTGCCTTTGAACACTTTTAGCACTACTGTTATCATTAAAGTAAGACATCTCCCATGTGATTTGTTTGTTTCATAACTCAGTTGGGTTTTCATAACTCAGTTGTGTTTTCAGTGTGGCATAGATTCATAGCAGTCTCAGGATACCTGACACTCAGTGGGACTCATGAAGTGAATGACTGAGTGAATGCCTGAGTGATTTATTACTGCTGCTATGACAAGTTTCTGAGGGGACAAGGTGATTATGGATCTCAGGATGTATGTCTTTGAATAAAATAAAAATGATTGTAGAGTCGACAGCACAGCTCTGCTTCCCTCTGCATCCCTTTCCATTTTCCCCTGCACACTGACAAATCTTCACGGTTTCCACTGTGGGAAAGCACAAAAAAGAACAAGTTTTGGAGAATATTCCCTGCATCTCTGCACACACATGAACAAGGTTAATATTTGAAATTTGCTTTTTATATAAATTTCCCTTGATATTTCAGAAATGTGAAACTAATCTTAAATAATTTCTAGAGTATTTTCCTCTAGTGCCAACTAATTCACACTCTCATTCTGTTGTTGCTTCAGGGACAGTTGATATTCCTTCAGTGGGAATACCAAGCTCTGCTTGGTCCAGTTGCCAGGATGAATAAAGAGAAAATAGTGGTTTGTAAGCAAGAGATAACCTCAGTGTGCTAACAGTAGTTAAAAAAGCCACCTACCCCTTCTTGTGGAAAACCTTGTTCAGGAATGGTTCCTGGAGCTCTCTAGTCTCTTTCATGGGAATTATATTGTATTGAAGTAATTTTAAAGCTCTTTACTCTCTGTGCAAGTTCTATATATGCTTCAGGTGACATGAAGAGATGAATCATCTGGCATATTAGGGCACGTGTTAGGTATATGTTGTTGCAGTCCTTACACAGAAGCACACTTAACACATTGCCTATGCAAGTTGAACTCAGTGGCATAAGACAGGGCTGCTGTGCACTGTGACAGCTCCTTCCACAATCCCTGTGGCAGATTAGTCTGATCCATGCCATGTGGCAAGCAGGATTCTTTAATACAGAGAAACTACAACACTGGCATTAATGCCAGTGCATGGTATGAACGTGTGCTTCACTGCAAATGGGAAGAAAGAATCAGTGCTGTGACTTGATCCGGGAGTAGCAATCGTTGATAGATTTTGCTCTATAGGATTGCATTTTCTTCATACAGTGTTAAAGTACTATGCACTGCTCCATGAAAATATTTTGTTAGTGTAGATCTTCATTTGGGTTAATTTATTCTCCTGAGCCAAGGCAGGCTGCTGTGCTACTTTTGGTACTCAAGTAGCTTATTAAACTGTTGTGGTTTTCTCTATTCAGCGCTGATTGAGCATTGTGGAGCTAGATTTTGTAATTCTGCCATAAAATTTAGTTTATTGAGGTAGTTTGGGTTCATATAAACATCAATAAGGAAGAAGAGATACTCTGTCTGAAGGATGAGAATAATCACAAGAATAAACAAGATGCAGGCAGCAAAATGCAGAAATGAGAAGTTAGGGATAATTAATTGCAGAAGTCATCCCATTGGATATTGTGGGTGCTAAAATTTCACAAGGATTCAGAGGTGTTTGGACAACTCTTTGGAAGTAAAATGCATTGGTAGCAATTAAGCATAGCAAGATCACTCTTTATGAATGGCTAATTTTTTTTTTTTTTCTGTGAGTGTGATAGTGTTTTGGATGAAATACGAGGCAAATGAAAACCTGAAGCGTTGATTACAAAGAGCACCACCACCTATTTCTTTAGCAGCCCCAGGTTCCTTACTGCCTCCATTGGCCGTATGTCTAAGCCACTTGAAGAAACTCTTTTCCATTAGAGTTTCCACACAGCTGGTTTCCAGCAGGCCGATGTGGTTCTGCTTCTCCTTTGTCAGACACTGGTGGGACTGTTGAATGTTATGGCTTTCCTTAATTTGGGAGGACTAGGTGCACTGCAGATTAACATGACCATCTTTCCACGCACACGTGTGCAATGGTTAATTGTTCAGGGCATTCATTTTACAGCCCAGCACAACAGACCTTCACCTCCTCTCCCTATCCATGTCCTCACAATTACCTTAAATTCATGACAGTCCATCAGGTGACAGTATACAACAGTCATACCAAAATACCATGTAATTCCAAAACCATTACATACTGCTTAGAGCATCTAGTCAACTAACTTGTTAGTTACGTACAAGGAGCTTTATGGTGGGAATCTGTGCTAGCTACATACCTGAGTTCTTAAACAATCTGTAAGGCCATGCTACCGGCTCTACCAGCTGTAGTAGATATTGAGCAACAGTGCAAGATGCCAAATAAAAATAATAAGTCTGACTGATTAATGGGTGTTCATTACTTTGCATTTTATTGTTGCTGTTCTGATCAAACTGCAGAAACTGTTGTTCATTTTAAAAAGCAGCTTACATTTAGGCAATAGAACTGATGACATTTTTGTAGCCAATTACCGATCTTTTCCTAAATCAGAATGTCTACAGTTGTCCCAAGTTGCCCATTACTGGAGGACTGCTGCAAGGCAGGAAAAGGTGGTCATACCAGCAGTGCCGTTCCTACTGCAGATACTAAAATACTCACACAAAGGTTCATGAACTATTCAAGTGGTTTTGATTTAGTTGAAAATAGGGTAAAGCAAAGTTTCCAGCTATTGATTGTTCACTTTGTTCAGACAGGTAATAAATCATGTACTTTTAGCCTTTGAAAAGTTCAGGTGGTTTTTAAAGTGGTGTATAAAGCATGCAATGTATTGCAGAAAAAAAAGAAAATATGAAATGTATTTTTTTAAAAAAATCATCCAAATCTAACATAGTGTTTGAACGAAACAGAACCCATCTTTCTATATATAAATTCCATTCAATCAAATGCTATCCCTTTGAACATGAAACCTCTTATGGATATGCAATCAGTACTTTGAGTCCCATATAATTAATTTTCTAACAGAAGCAAGCGTCATCATCAATTTTCATATGTTTCTTTATCATTCTTCCTAGCCTAGAAAAGCAAATGCTGGTTTTGTGGAATGAGCTATGCTTTGTTTCGTCTCATGTATCATCAGCAGAATCATTAATAAAGTCTGAGGGCAGAATTTTAGTCCTGATGAGGAACAGGCCAGAAGGAGCACAGCTTAACGTTCGTATCTCAAGAGGAGTTTTATTAAAGATGCTGGGGAGGCATTGCAACGTGCAGGAGGAGCTTTAATCCACATCTGAATTTCCCATCTGTGATCTCTGTAGTGGGCTGAAGCAGATCATGGGGCATCAATGGAATTTTTGATTCAGGCTTTGTGACAAGCATATTTTAGTTATCTTAGCTTTTTCCTAAGAAATTAAGGTATGAGGATGCATCCATCCTTCTCTTTAGAAGGCTCTCTTTTTAAGAGAATAATTCATATAAAGAGGTCTTATATTTATGTAAAATTTTACATTGGAAGTTTCCTCCAAAGCTCTGTATGTTGCATATGACTTTTATCATATATGACAATTGCTGAATACAATATGCAAAGTATGCTTGTGGTAAATCCCTCCTCCTGTTCATCTGTGAATCTATCTCATACACACATTTCTACATCTTATTTCCGTTGCGACTTTACTATTTTCATTATACATTTTTTTCAAATACTCTGGCTGATGTACAAAGCAATAGTCAAAACCAATATGACTATTCCAAAGCTTTATGAGTCCATGATTCTGTAGGGATCTTCTTTGCTTTTGTTAATTTTCTATTAATGTTTCTAAGCATTTTTTTTCCTAAGGTACCCACATTGACACCTGGATATAGGGAATTTGAAATTTGTTATAATCCTATATGAGCCATTTCGTTTCCTTCTTCCAACAGTTGTTAAATCTCCTTTAGGTTTCCCTGAAGTTCCCCACAGGTGTTTCCTCTTCTTAAATATGTTATCCCAGTTATCACGCTACTGCTCTTGCTGATGGGCTCAGCCTTGGCCAGCTATGGGTCCATATTGGAGCCTGCTGACATTGGTTTTNAACAATCTATGATTATACGTACCTTCACTGTACAGTTACACTTTCTAAAACTAATTTTTGGTAGATTCATGACTAAGTAGCACATATTGTAAGTAGTAGTGTAGCACTGTTCTTTATTTTAGTCTTCTGTCTCATTGCTCAGGGCATGTCAGAGAGACCTTTCTAAACGTTTACAGCTATATGGTTCAATGACGGTTCCAAATGTGTACAACATGCTGCGATACAAGAGTAATAGACTTAATCTGATATTAGATGTGATAGCCATCGAAACACAAATGATCTCTGTTTTATAGAAAAAGCAGCAAAACCTCCCCAAGGATGAGGGCTGTTCATTGCTTCCCTGATGATCAGAGAGAGTTAATGGCGGTGGTTAATTCATGTACATATCTCTTGCTCTTCTATCGCTCACAGGGAGCTAAGGTTTTGGCCTAGTAGCAGACCGTCTTTTTCCTTTTATAGCAACTCTGGAGATTTTTCTCTATGAGATTGAAGTCTCCTCTTGAGAGACAGCAGCTGCTGTTACTTACAGCATAAATGATGCCCTAGAGTAAAATTACAGCAAGTGCTAATTATTGAAGCCTAAAATGCTTAACTCATGATATCTTGGGTCCAGCAAACTTTTTCTGAGACTCTCTGGACTGATAGTAGGCTATTCTAGAAACCTGGCATCTAGTGCAATTTTGCAGTGGTCTTCTATGGTGTCTCCATTTAATCTGCATGGTTGCCTGAGGAAGATGGGAGGCCCATGTTAGGATTCAAACTCTCTAGGCATTCTTCTGCAGAGACAAAAAAAAGAGTTCTTGATCCTGGATCTGAAGATTAAGATAGATGATTCTATTTCAGAAATAGGACTCCCTATCTCTGGCTTACACTTATACAAGGAGACTGGAAGTTTCAAAAATCCCGAGTACATAGGTTCTCAAAGAAGTCAGTCTTAATTTTTTTTATTTTCTATTAGTAATATTAAATAAATAAATAAATTCAAAAAAACAATTTTAGAAAAGACAAAACCTGTCTATGAGCCATTTATTTTTTGGCAAGAATATATGTAGCTGACTAAGTTATGCTTTTGGTGTCAGGAGAAAATAAGAGAAAATGCTGAAGCAAGGCAGGTGGCTGGTTGCACATCTGACAGCTGAATGTGTCAGCAAAAGGCCTGGAGCGTCTGCCATGTGACAATCATTGTTAATTCCCACAATTTCATCACAGATCTCATGATATTTGGTGTTTACTTGAAGCCAAAAATCCCTTTAGGCATGTTATCATGTGCCAATGTGAGGTTTCTTTTTTTTAACAAACATTTGACAGTGTGACACAAATATACCATATTCAGGAAGAAACTTTCTCCCTCAAATGTAATACAATACCTGTTATATACTACAAAATGATATTAGAGCTCTTTAGTTATTTAGGTAAGTGATAACTGGTTTGCAAATTAATCTGACTTTTATGGCAGCCCTGCATTTGTAACTTCTGACAAGCTCTTTGTGATACAGAGAACATCAGGAGACAGTCACTCTCCTTTGCCTCACATTTTTTACCATGGGGTGGAATGACTCGTTTTGGCACTGTAACATAACAACTCGAACCCCAAAGTTGTNTGCAGTGGTCTTCTATGGTGTCTCCATTTAATCTGCATGGTTGCCTGAGGAAGATGGGAGGCCCATGTTAGGATTCAAACTCTCTAGGCATTCTTCTGCAGAGACAAAAAAAAGAGTTCTTGATCCTGGATCTGAAGATTAAGATAGATGATTCTATTTCAGAAATAGGACTCCCTATCTCTGGCTTACACTTATACAAGGAGACTGGAAGTTTCAAAAATCCCGAGTACATAGGTTCTCAAAGAAGTCAGTCTTAATTTTTTTTATTTTCTATTAGTAATATTAAATAAATAAATAAATTAAAAAAAAACAATTTTAGAAAAGACAAAACCTGTCTATGAGCCATTTATTTTTTGGCAAGAATATATGTAGCTGACTAAGTTATGCTTTTGGTGTCAGGAGAAAATAAGAGAAAATGCTGAAGCAAGGCAGGTGGCTGGTTGCACATCTGACAGCTGAATGTGTCAGCAAAAGGCCTGGAGCGTCTGCCATGTGACAATCATTGTTAATTCCCACAATTTCATCACAGATCTCATGATATTTGGTGTTTACTTGAAGCCAAAAATCCCTTTAGGCATGTTATCATGTGCCAATGTGAGGTTTCTTTTTTTTAACAAACATTTGACAGTGTGACACAAATATACCATATTCAGGAAGAAACTTTCTCCCTCAAATGTAATACAATACCTGTTATATACTACAAAATGATATTAGAGCTCTTTAGTTATTTAGGTAAGTGATAACTGGTTTGCAAATTAATCTGACTTTTATGGCAGCCCTGCATTTGTAACTTCTGACAAGCTCTTTGTGATACAGAGAACATCAGGAGACAGTCACTCTCCTTTGCCTCACATTTTTTACCATGGGGTGGAATGACTCGTTTTGGCACTGTAACATAACAACTCGAACCCCAAAGTTGTCCCTTGATGGCAAAATCTAGTTACCTTTTTCTGAATCCACAGGAGACTGAGACAGTTTTCACCAGTTCTGGCAGGTACAGTTTGGTTTATTTATGCAGAACCAGAAGAGATTGTCAAGGGAGCATGAAAATGGCTGTCTTCAGTATAGTTAAATTGAGATTTGGTATCTCCCTAGCAAGAAGAGTTTAGAGGTAGTGAAATCAGTTATGTTTCTTATAGCACAGAACAGAACAGAATATTTCAGTTGAAAGGGACCTGCAGTGATCATCTAGTGCAGCTGCCTGACCACTTCAGGGCTGACCAAAAGTTACGGCATGTACTGAACAGGTGTCAGAGCAAACACCAAGTAAGAGGAGGAGAGAAGAAGAGAATGAGCAGAGACCAGTCATCAAGGTCAGCCAGGTAACTTGCAGTACGCCACTGAAGTTTAATAAAAGCACTGACTATTGACTGTCAGGGGCATCTTGGCTAAAGCCTGGTCGATGCTCGATACTTTTGCTAGGCTTGACTGACCAATGATAATGAGGTCAGTAGAAGCCATCAAAGGTTTATTAGTAACAGACTCAAAAAACAGGATGAAAACATTAAATCCTCAACGCATTAGACTTGTCAATTTTATTTACCTTTAACGGAAGGATAAAGCATGGCAGCTTGGAAAAAAGGTTACCACGACAAAAGCATAATTCTGCTTCTGCAAAATTAACGAAGAAACAAAACCGTAGTCCTAGTACCCATGGAGGGTGAGGGTGAGAGGAAGAGCGAGGGAAGGAGAGAGGGAAGAGTGCCATTTTGAACATTGCTTTGCTAACAGTGATAGAGCATGTTCAGGGAAATGCCACGTCTTTCTCCTCACATTGGAGGGATGTTGCTGAGGTTTGCCTGGCTGGATCCCTTTCTATGAAGGGCAGGTGTGTCCTTAAAAGGTGCTTAACTTTGTGTAATGCGCAAATTGTATGCAGATAGTAAAACTTTAATCTTTTTTTCATAGTTGGGTAGCATGTTTGTCAAAACAAAATATTCTGGGATTACGTCTCTTATTAGCAGATAACCCCTCAGTGTTATGATCTAGAAAGCAGAAAAAAATTGATACATCATATTTAATTTAAAATTAATTTTAAAATAAGTATTTTATATTACCCTGTATGATGTAGATTTTCACTTTATTCTTCTTTAAGAAACATCACCATTTTATATACCTAAGTATAGATCTATTTTTTTTCTGTGGAATGGAAATTTAGTTATGATTTAATGTTTGGGTTAGCCATGCATATTATAAATTAATTGATTTTTTCATAATGTGACTTCTGGAATTTTACCACTAATCTGTTAAGTTCAGGAGTAGCTGACTTTTCCACAAAATTTTTCTTTCTTTCAGTTGTAAGAAAGAAAATGTAAAGAAGGCCTTCTTACAAGGGTACATAATGGTAGGAGAAGAGGGAATGGATTTAAGCTACAGGAGGAGAGGTTTGGATTAGGTATCAGGGAGAAGTTCTTCACAGAAAGAGTGATGAGGTGCTGGAACAGGCTGCCCAGAGAGGTGGTGGATGCCCCATCCCTGGAGGTGTTCAAGCCCAGGTTGGATGGGGCTCTGGGCAACCTTGTCTAGATGCAGGCCTGGAGGTTGGTGGCCCTGTCTGTGTCAGGGGGTTGGAACTCAATGATCCTTGAGGTCTCTTCCAACCAAAAGCATTCTGTGATTCTGTGATTCTGTGAATGAAAGGTACATGCTGTTATGGGGCTATTGGCAAAACCAGACCATAACCAGCCACCTTCTTTCACATTGTCTGTTGCTGCCACCTGCATTAATGTCTTTTGGTGGGCACTGGTGAGCTAGGTTAGCTTCACCTCCCTCTGCTTGTTCAGCCCTGAACACATCAGCTCAGGAAGCATCTCAGTAGATGTCCGATTTATCACTCTGGCAGCCAGATTTGGTGTCTGTGTTTGTTTCCATTGGAAAACCACGACCGGTGAAAAAACAAGAGCCTCATTAAACAAATCTGATTAGCGGGAAGTCGAATGAATTGCAGTTCACACTATTTAAGTCCTTCATCAATATCTTTCCATTGTCATCCTTAGCAGCACAGGTTGATAGAAAACCACATCAGAGCTGTTCCGTGCTTGACATGGGCTGTTATGCCATGAAAAGATGAATAAAGTTCATGGTCTAGGTCCCTAAGCTCAGGGCAATTCACACCACAAACCAGGATATATTAAAGCCATCTAAATTTCTACTTTAAACTGTTGCTTGACTAGAAAATAAGAAAACCATGTGTGTGAAAGGCTCATATGAAGTTAGTTTTTTATTTTTAACCAGAGATAATAACATGCAGCTCTGACAAGGGAGGTTTAAGTTGCACATTAGGAAGAGGTTCTTTACTTTTACAGGCTCCCCAGGAAAGTGGTCACAGCACTGAGCTTGGCTAAAGCCAAGAAGCGTCAGGACAATGCACTCAGTGACATGCTCTGACTTGTCTGGTCCTGTATGGAGTCAAGAGCTGGACTCAACAATCCTTATGGATCCCTTTCAACTCAGGAGATTCTGGGATTCTAAGATTTGTTGATGAACATCTTAGAAAAGATCCATGCTGATCTCACCATCTGCTCCGGTTTTGCCCTCAGTAAAAACATGAGCAACATGAGTGTAAACTAAAACCTACCAAAAAATACCCATTCTCTCTCAGGCATGCACCCTTCTGCACACACCCACTCCCAAACACACCTAGAAGTATGAGCAAGGATGAGAAAACACATATATTGCTACTAAGGCAAACAAGCTATATGCAGGCAGCTGCATAGAATTAAGCAGGATGAAGCAAAAAGAACATATATAACACCTAGGAGGAAAATAGTAGCTATTTTGCATTTACAGGATTTCTTATGCATTTATCTGAAAGGGAGCAAATATACCACCTAATTTAGAGTGGGGGAGGGGGAAGATAATAATTTAAAGCTGTCAATATTGGAAGGTCAGTTTCTTTTTTCAAGTTAAAAGGAAGAAAAAGTAGCAAGAGGTGCATATTTGTACCTCACAGATATTTTATTCTGATATCGATTTACTTCAAATGAAGCTACTAGACCAAATGAGCATGGATAAGTTTGTCTGCAAGGATTGACTTTCAACCGACAGGAACTTTGAGGTCTGAACGTTGTATTTGTTCACAGGAGTTGTCTGAAAATCAACATTTCAATAAAACAACATTGCTTGCCTCTAGCAATCAGAGAAGGCAACCACAAACTCTTGGATAAACGCCTGTTATGATTAAAAGGAAACTGAGATATCCAAGTCTTTCATAACATGGTGTTTCCTTTTTCTCTTTTTTGTCCCCAAGACATTTCCCCAAAGTCCATACTTGAAATCTTTAAAGCTTTTCTTGTCTATCCAACACAAGACTGTAGAGAGAAAGATAAAAGTCTGTTCCTAGCAACTTGCAAACCTCAAAGTTGTTTGGGAGATTTGTATTGTAGGCTTCTATTGATTTATGTGCAAAATACGGCAGCATTTCTTATGTCAAGGATTAACAGATTTGGCAGCCAAAAATCCTGATCTGTAGTACCATCAGATTTCTAAAGTTAAGGAAGCTGAGACTAGTCGCGATTCATATGGGAGTTTCATCATGAAAACTGAGGTGCTTCTGTGACTCCAGAATGACAGTTGCTGTGATTTGTTACAGCCTCTAAAGGGTGTCTTCCCACTAGTATCTTATGCAGCTGTATGTACCAAAGCAAATCACGTGAATGGACAGTGCACTTTCATGTAATATTGAATGGTGCAGTAATTTGGCAGTGCTTGATTGAAGGAAAAGAAAAATGACCAAGGACAGTCAAGCATTGGGGTGAGTTGTCCAGGGACATTGTAAAGTCTCTGTCTGTGGAGATTTTTCAGGACACAACTGAATAAAACCCTGAGACACCTGGTCTGAACTCAGTATCAACCCTGCTTTCAGCAGGGGATTGAACCAGAGACATCCCAAAGTCCCTTCCAACCAGACTGAGTCAATTATAACATATTTTTCACATTCAGAACAAGATTTATATTAAAACAATCAGTCTTCCTCATGAAGCAATTTGCTCTTCTTCAGAGACAAAAATCTGCAAGAACCATCTTTCTCTGACAACTTTTTAAGATAATCAGTTTTCTGTGTGGCTTTCCTAAGAGACTTCCAAACAGGTGGGGGGTGAAGGGAAGAACTAAAAATTATTGAAACTTACTTTTCAAATTTTATTTTTCTGGATGACTGAGTATATCTGCCATTAGAAATTGTGGGGGTTTTTTTTTCTGTTTATTTTCATTGTACAGTGGTTACCACCAGCAATCACTAGTGTATTATTTGCAAACAAAGGAAAATTTTCTTGATCAAGATTGGGGAGTTCTTCCAAAGACTAATACAATCAGTCAGCAAGTTCAAAAGTCAAGCCGGATATAGAATTTATCCTTTTATTTCCCTAGAGCTCTTTGTGCAGATTCCAGGAATTGATTTTTGGGTCCATGGCATACTGCTGTGAGAGCTAATTTTTCCACCCCTTGGCTATCAGCATTCACACCACAGCATATGCAAGGACTCTGACACTGACTTCAGCAGCTCCTTATGCTCTGCTCAACTTAGACACTAATTCTGGTTCTTATTGCCGGTCAGGCACGTAAGATCTATTTTTCCTCTGCCATTTAGTCCATACAGAATCACCTCCTGCTTTTCTACAACCTTTTCCCTCCCTTCCCATTTTTTATTTTTATTTTTTTACTTTTCCCCATTTTCCTTCTTTCCTTCTCCCAAATCCATTCCTACCCCTTTCCTATCTTCATATTTTCCCTTTTCCCCTTTTTTTTTTCTCCCTCATCCTACTCTCTTGTACTATCAAGGCTATTTCCTCCCTCCATCTACTCAGCCTTTCTTTACATTCCTGTAGGGACCGACTGCAGGCAGAATCCTGTTCCTTGGGTCTGGCAAGTGAATATGTTCCTTCCAGCTTCTTCTTTCTTTTGCAAGGAATAGAAAAGAGTTGAGACTTTGTGCTCCGCTTGTGAAACCATAAGCATAACACCTGGCGAGTCTCACCTGCTTGGAAGGCCAGGATGGCCTCTGCATAGGGGCAACAAGACTCAAGTTACATCCACCTAGACAGTCTGGACAAACAATAAGGGAGGGAGAATTGAAGAGCTGAGGGAATGAGACCAGGAACAAGAAAAAGAAGATCTGAGGACTGTAGAATATTCTTGGAATGCAGATGTTAAAAGAGTGGGAAAAAGGGGAGATAAATCTGCGTTTGAGAGTACAGAACCTAAAAATCAACTATCTACAGTAAAACCCACAGAAGACTAGAAAACCCAATAGCGGTGACTGAACTTTAGGATAAGAAGCTCCCGGTTATAGAAGCTTGGCATTAGAAAGTCGAGAGAACGTAGATAGCTATTGCAGAAAGTAGACCGAGTATTTTATAATAAAAATATATATATAAAAGGAAAATGTGTATTTTACTGCTCAGTACTCAAGCATAAAAAGACATAAACCATAGTGCTATAACTATCACAAAATTAATACAGTTTCTGTCAATATTTTTTTCAATATTTTTTTCTAAATCCTATTTCATAAGAATCAGTTCAAATAATTAGCTGATTTGAAATTTTTTGTACTTTACTCAAACAAACTGATGAGCTTTTGCAGTTCACTGAAAAACTTTGGTACTTATCTTTCCAGTAATTTTCTTATCACAAACTTTTTTTTTTTTTTTAAATTTTAATCAGAACTGAAATACTGTAAAAATATTCTCATAGCATTCCTCTGATAAAGAAGGGCAGGGCATAGCAGAAATTTCTCACTGGAGATTTTACCTCCATGGAGTTTCTGGACAACTGTGATAACAAAATGTGAGACTGAAGTATTGTCCAGACAGACATACTTACTGGGTGATAGACAGAACAAACCCTATTGAAGTTATGGAAGGAACTCAGCATATAAATACTACTGTGAATGACTAGCTGCAATTCCAAATCTGTTTCATCCTTTGCATCTTATCTCCACTTTGAAACCATTATCTGTCACAGGTTAAAAGAATTTGGTATCCTAGGAAAAGCAAATACCTGTAAGAGAAAGTGTGTAACTGTTGTTAGAGACACATGGTTGCAGACACCTTTCAAGGAGATTTTTGAATGTTCTTTGGTAAAGCAGCTTGTTTCTTCTTACCTCTCAACTCAGGTTATAAATTACTACTTTTCCAGCTGTATGAGGCCTCAAGAAACTTAAGACGCCTTTGTTAAGACCTGATTTACTTTTGTACTGCATTAAAGTTTCAGTATTTTCATGCTCTTTTCTGAAAGAATTAACTTTTGCTATACCAGCCTTAGTGTGAGCATAGGTTATACTGCAATCACATTTATAGAGTAGTAGCATATGAAATTAATGTTTCTGATCTATCTCAATTAAAAGAGAAACATCAGAAGTTGTTTTTTGTCAGTTCCTTATCTTTATTTTTAATTAACGAGACCATTTAAAGATATTTCGGTTTGGCTTCGTTTGATTTGGTTTATAGTTAGAGCAACTTGCCACATGTAGCTGATAAACTTTTCAGGTGATGACTGATATATAGGAAATAGACCAGTTTGTTGCCACTTCTGAGTTTTTTTTTCTACTTTTTAAACTGTTGCCTGTTCTTTTTTTTCTTATACCATTGTGAACATCATGTGATCTTATAAATTAACAGTAGAAGCCTGCTAAAAAAGATTGAACAGAGAGCCAACAAAATGCATATAAGTTGATGTTTTGTAGGTGGTACTATTTGCATATTTCTTTTTAGTAAGGACAACTTGAATTTCCTAGATTTTATTTTTAAATGCTGTTCTCATGAAAAACAATACTTGAGCATTAAGCTCAGATATTTAGCCTTATCCCAGGTATAATATGCTCAGTGTTTGTACACAAGTTAATAAACTAATGTTTTTGCTGTGCTCATAAGATGCGAGTGTGCTGGTTTGGACATCCGTGTTACACTCTAATAGTGTGAGACATCTAAAAGCGTCTGTAATGTTAATAGCTTGATGCCAGAAAGACTTCAGGTTATTAGAGTGGAGGAGCTGTCATGGTACGTTGCAGATCAACTCAAAACTTACCTGCTGCGATGCCGTAAAGACACAAAATTCACCTACTGTGATGGCATAGAGGTGAATCTTAAATTTAGTGCTGTGGATATATATCGTCTTGTCTGTATGGCATAGAAGATCTGCTAAAGATTTCTGAATGCTAAACTGTCTGGTCTGTGAGTCCATGCAGGATTGTCACCAAACAAACAATGCCTTTCCTTTTGATGCTGTAAGCATTGACTCAAGAGTTTGCTGTGAACTGTGGAGTCTAAACGTAAGCAAATTTTTCCAGGTACCTAAATTATCAGATGAGAAGGGACATTCTGTAGGTTTTCTGTAATAGCTGAGTCTTACTCAGAGTTTTCTGAGTATAAGGGTGTAAAACTTCATATGAATTACTAACCTGTAAATTAAGAAATGAGATTTGTAAATGCATCATCAAGTATTTAAAGGCTGATAATGACCTAAAATAAATGTGTGGGTTTGACTGTGGGTCAAACCATTTGTGAACTGCTGAGGTGGAATAACTTATAAACAGGTGCACAGTCAGTAAGTACCCTGTGACAACAAAACACCTGTGTTCACCTAAACCACTGAGGCTGTATCTGTACCAGTGCTGGACCCACATGGCACTAGTGGATTGTTGAAGCAGACCCTTGGCAGCATCCTGTTCTTTGCTTATTGACTCTTTCCCATTTTCCTGGCATGGTCTTGGGAAGTTGAGGAGGAGGGTTTGAACTTTATATAAAGGAATAGCTTATATGCATGGAACTATGCTAGGAATGAATGAAAAGCGCCTTGAGACCCTATGGCTAAAGACCAGAAGACAGACCAAGATGGGTGAAATCATGTTAATCTTCTGATGAAGACCACCAGATCAAGGTGGTGAACACTTCTTTATGTATCTGGAAGAAGCTGCCAAATCATTAGCTCAGGCACTCATCAGAGACTTGAAGCACTGTGATTTCTGTTGTAAGGGCAATATAGTAAGACATTAGCAAACTGAGAGATTTCTAGATTGTGTTGATACCAGTTTCTTACACGTGATTGATATGCAGACTAGGACAACAGTTTCTGCTGTACTTACTATGGACAAATAAGGAAGAATTTCTGGGGATATGAGAGTCAAACACAGCCTTAGCTACCAAGCTACTATCAGGTATCACATTTAAAATCATGTGAAAAGTGAGTAGTACAGAAAAAAAAAAAAAAGAGCTGTTTGTGCTTCTCATTACCCAACTCTGGTTTCTCTGTATGTGCAGTGTAGTGTCATAAATGAGAGAGTTTTCTTGCCTTTCTTCTGTGCTGAGTCTGTTTTGCCCGTGACACTAATTGCAGAATGATCTCTCCTGTCCTTATCTCACTTCAAAGCCTCTCTCTCTGGTGGGAGTCTGGCCTCCAGCCAGGGTCAATCCACCACAATAAGGAAAAAATTCTTCCCTTTAGAGGGGGTGAGCCTCTGGCACGGGCTGCTCAGAGAAGCTATGGCTGCCCCCTCCCTGACATTGTCCAAGGACCGGCTGGATGGGGCTTTGGGCAACCTGGTCTGTTGGATGGTGTCCCTGCCTGTGGCGGGGGGGGTGGAACTAGATGATCTTTAAGATCTATTCCAGTGCAAACCATTCTGTGATTCTATGATGATGTATGAATTGGATAAATGGATTGTAAATTGTGTGGAAAATTACCTGTGTTGTTGAATCAAAGGTCCATGATACAAAATCTACCTATGGCCAATAACTGGTACTGTCCCTCAGGAATCAATACTGTTTAGTATCATTATTAGTGATCTTGCTGATGAGACACATGATCCTCAGCAAGTTTGAGGATGATACTAGGGAGAGGGGGAGGCAGTATACTGGAAGTCAAGATTGCTACACAGTCTTCACCTTACACAAGCTGAAGAAATGGGATGACAGGAACCTATCTGATGTATAATACTGGGAAATGCAAATTCCTGTATCTGGAATGGAGCAACCCAATGTAAGTGAGGGCTGCGAGCTGGATGACCTGGGTCAGTTGAGGAACCCTCTGTAAAAGACATCATGTGTCAGCGCGAACACAGAGATGAAATTATTTGAAAAAATATCATAGAGTGAGGAATAAAACCCATAAATCTCTGATTTTTTTTTTTTAAGAAAGCATTTATTAGCAAACTAAAATCAAGCAGAGTTATTTTGAGTGCCAGCACATGAATGAAATATTTATCAAGTAATACCTCTAAATCAGAAAGGGGTGGTCAATGTAATTTTTTTTTAAGTGGCAAAAGTAATTGTAATCTTGGTATCTAGATTTAAGTTCATTTGCAAATCAAATACACCCCATGAAGACACACAGTATTGAAAAGAGGATTTGAAAACTGAAAATTGCTTTTTTATTTCTTTTTGGTGAGCTTGAATAATGTACATCAAAAGCTTACATCAACTATTATTTTTATGGTCTGTATTGAGATTAGATTCCCTATATCTATTCAACAAATTCAGTCAGCTATTCAGCCTTCATCAGTTGTGTTATCCTCCATCTCATTAACCAAACTAGAGAGTAAAGGAGGGAATTGGGAAAGAAAATCTTTAAAATTTATTGTGTTATTTCTGTAGCGAAAAATATTCTTCATTTTTTCACAATTTTAGTGATGATAGTATTGAAAGAGAAATTGAGAAAAATACCCGATGGTTAGCAAATACAATAGAGAGTATCAAGATTCCTAAAGTCTTTGCTTGAAGTTTAAAGGGGATTCTGCATAATGCATTTTTTCCCTCTTCACCAAGTAGAACATCTCTAATGATGTACAACCCAGATAATTGCCAACAAGGTAAAATCTACAGGAGTTTTCGGAAACAAAACCCAAGACAAACTTAAAAAAAAAAATTGATGCCTCTGAAAAGTCTAGTGGAAGTTCGTCCCCAGTTCTCTCCCTGGGGAATGTATACTCTCCCTCAATATCCCACTATTTTACTCTCAGCAGGACCACAGCAACACATTTTCTTTTTTCCCCTTTCTAATTTTCCATGGTTCCTACATCATGATTTTACTGACATCTCTCCCTCTTCATTCATCTGCCTTCTTCATACTCACTTACGCTTTGTTTTCTCAGTCACCCTGAGGTCAGTTTGACACTGCCAGGCTGCTGCCTGGTTGTTTCTGGCTGCGCCAGTTTCCCTGTAGACTCAACGCTTGTCACAGGTGAATCGCTGTACCTCAACATCAAAATCAGTTGGCATCGGCAAGTGAATTTGGGATCATGGGACCATTAGTCTCCATAGTAATTGCCACCTGTTACCATGGAGGAAGCACCGTCTGCCTTCCTGTTCTGCTTTTCTGTGATGAGGTGTGCATCAGAGAGTTGGAGCTGTCTGTGTGTATGTTAAATATAGTCTTACATTGCTCTACAGCTGCTACTTGTCTTCCCTGTAATGATATTATAGGTTTTTCTCAAGTGTGTAGTTATTTTGTACTCTGTTTTTTTGGGTGGAGGTTGTTTGGGGGTGGTTGGTTTTTTAATTGTTTTGTTTTTTTCTGGAGCATTTTCCACAACAGTCTGCGTGCCTGAGTTAATTTTAGAAAGAGACCTCTTAAACTCCTAACGTATTGTTCATGGTTCTGTCAGTGCATCTGATTTCCCAGATGTCAAATAACAGTGAAGGTTATTTCATCTTCTTTAAGCCAAAAGTCAACATATCAAAAAGCAGCTGGCCAAGTAGTACTAGTCACTTAAAAAAACGTATTGCTAGGTGTAATCCTTGTACTTCTGGCATATGTCACTTTCTGTCTGTCGCCTCCTGTATTTAGTGGCAGAAAAGGTATTTTTATCTTATCAATATATTTTTCCTATCTCAAATTCCACCAAGAACCATGAGTAAGAACTGATAACATAAGTGATAGTTCTTGGCAGATACATGCTTCCATTCTTCTGAAGAGAAAGTAAAGGCAGATTTGTTTTAAAATGCAGATCAGAGGACAAAAAATCAGAACAAAAGTTGTGTGTGCATGTATGTTCAGGGAGAAAAGACTCTCCTGTGTCCTCAAGACTGTCTGATATCTCACTTCAGATATTTTTGTGGCAATGTTTTTCTTCTCACTGTGTCCTATCTTGGGGAGATGGGATGGGATCCATAAAGTCAGAGATTCTTCAGCTGCATTCTTCCTTCAAGTCACTGTTCTGTTTCACTTGTTCTTAAACTCTGTTTCAGCTATCCTTCAACTCTGTGCATTTATCCAGCCCATGATAAAACCAACGGCTGCTCTGAAGGGGGCTTGCTGAAATAGAGTTCTTGGGATCAGCCCCCCAGCTGATGAACTGAACACATTGGCCTGATCTTTACAAGGACACAGTGTACATACACTGCCTTAATATAGAAGCTTTAGGGTTTCGCAGTGTTTTTATCACGTGTCTATGTCTTAGATGTCTATGGATTCTGAACTAAGTTATAAACACAAAACAGTCATGATTCATTGCACTAGGTGAGGGTGTGTAGAGTTAAAAATCTACATTAATTACAGGATTAGAGAATCACAGTCACAGATCACAGAATGGATGAGGTTAAAAGGGACCTCTGGAGGTCATCTGGTCTGACTCCTGCTCAAGCTGGGCCATCTAGAGATAATGCTTTCTGATGCATCCATTTGTGATTTTCAGTCATTTTCTATTCAGAAAGTAAGATATACTCTTCTATATCAAATGCTTTTTGGTATCAGTTGCACGATTTTCAGGAAGTTAACCATATCCTTAACTAATATGCGTATATGAGATGGCCATGACCACTTTCTTGCTGTGCTGGGAGAAAAAACTGTAAGCAGAAACCTCAATTTTCTCCTGATAGGCTCAGCTGGCCAGCCACATTGGTGATTTGGAACACATAAATCTCTGCTTTCCATTCTTCTTTGCAGATACAGAACTGAATTGCTTAAAATATATATATACAGTATTGCTATATATTATATATTTGCTTAAAATATGCACTGGATTTCTAGTACTCTTTTTGTGAATCTTAAGTCCCTGAGGTTGTTAAGACAAAGAAAGAATCCACATCTGCTCTTCACCAATAATGTTGTGTTTTCCTTTCTTTGCATTCCTGCCACTCCAGACAATGAAAATAGCCTCCTCCTCTGGACAATAAAACCAGCCTCCTCAATTTTCAGTTCTGTTTACACTCACTTTTTCTTTTCATCTGTCCACAGAATTTTCAAGATTTTGGCAACTCTGTGATTTTCTTCGTGGCTTGGTTTGGGGTGGGTTTTTTTTTTTTTTGTCAAAACTTGTTTTAGTAAACTCAACCCTTCAATTTTTTTAATTTATTATTTTCTTTTTTTTCTAGGTGGCTATAGCTTGCATTTTATTTTGTTTAATGTGGTGCAGCAATTTAAACACTTGAGCAGCAGTGCTTTGAGCACATCATTTTGTGTTGGCCATATGCTGTGTAAATCTAGTGTCGAAGAATACTATGAACTGATCAACTGATCGGATGTAGAGGTGTTGCTTTCATAAGAGCACTTCTTCCAATACACAAGCTAGCAAACATAAAAGAGGTAGTGGTAGTTCTTCAGGGAGCTGGGAGGAGGAGTGAAAAATAATGCCTGTTAGGCTACATCCAGTTGTGATCTGGTGGTAACAAACTGTGAATAACAGGGACAATGCAACCTAAGTCTTGAAAACCTTACTCTGTGATAGCTTGTGGATGAAGAAATTAAAGTAAGTCAGCCTTTGATCAATCTCTATGAATGTCATGAAACTGGCTGCACAATTAAGTTGCTAACACTTTTCCTGTAAATCCATATTTTTTTATTTAAAAAAACGCTTTGTGTGGATTCCATTAGAAGTGTTTGAATAGCATTAATCTGTGTGCAGTTCAAGTGTCACAAAAAACTTCTGGTTTTCTCTCTTTAAATTAGAGAAGGATTCCAATTACATCTTTTAGGCATTAGCTGCCTAATCACAGCTTTAAACTGCACTGTCCAGAAGGGCAGTGAGGATGGGATAACTGTCTAAAACTAGGTGTAGTCTAATCTAAACTCGTCAGTTTAGACTAGCTGTCTCCAGAAGGCAGCTCATCAAAAACAAAACAAAACAAAACAAAAGCTTCCTTAGAGATGAAGTATTTTGTAATAATTTAAAAATAAATCTGTGCACAGAAAATGTATTTTAAAAATATTCTGGTGGGCAGGGTATCTTCTCAAACCATATGATGTCATCTAACTCAGCACTAATCTATTAGATTTCAAGATGCAGAAATCAGCAAACCTTTTGTCTGACTGTATTCTAATTCAGAGAGAATACATCAGAAAGTGGGCATGATTCTACTTAATGTAAAGACAATGACATACTGGTATGAAAAATAATTCCAAGAGCCATTAGAGTTCTTTGTTCATCCTTTGAACTCTACCTTTTACAGACTTAGTGACCCCGACTTCCCTATTAAGAATGGGGATTGTTTTAGATTATTTTTAACCTTCTCTTGATCTCTCCTTGTACTATCCTCCCTTGCCATCATCAAGACATCAGGTTTTCTACATTCTGCATTTATAGAGGGACTGGAGAAATTCTGACCTTCATCAGCAACAGGAAGAAACCTCATGAGTGAAACATGGCTGTTCAACCTTTTTGTCTGATTACTCTGACAATTGAATTTTCTGGGGTGTACTGGGATTGGGTTTTTTCCTTTCCTTTTCTGCATCTAACCTGTACCTACTCGCTTCAAACTAGGAGCTTCCCTTTTTTGGCTGAGGGAGTTGCACGCTTTTTCATGTGTGATGCTGAACAACCCTGGCTGCCCTTGATATGGAGACCAAGCAGATTTGCAGAATGGTAAAAGAATGACAAGGGATTAGAAGCTCTGTTCTGTCCCCACTCTGTGTCACTGGACATTTCATGTCATGCTGCTGAAACAGTATAAGGTCAAACTTTGCCAGGCACAAGGCTACCTTCATCTTTAAAGGGTTATTTCAATACATCAGCATGAGGATTTTAATAACCCCATAGATAAGGGAAAAATAACACTGCTACAAATCTGTTAGCCTGTTCCCATTTAACCATTTATCAAGAGTTGTTGGGGTTTTTTTTCCAGTGGCTCTCAGTTCGATATAATTTCTGGTTAGCACAGTGTTAAATAGCTTTTTTTGTTAATAAAACATGTAAATTGGAGGATTGGAGCCTGATTTAGGACTTGACAGTTAAAAAAAGATTAAGATTAGAGGCAAAGGGAAATGGTATTGGATGCACTTCAAGCAAGTTTTTTATCCTACCCAGATTGGATGGGGCTTTGGGCAATCTGATCTAGTGAGAGGTGTTGTCACATGAGGGGGATTGGAATTAGATGGTCTCTGAGGTCCCTTCCTGTGAGAGAATAGTCCTTGTCCAATTATCCGGATCTGGGAGATGCAGGAATCGGAGGCGCGCGCAGGAAAGAAAGCCCACCAATATGGTTAGTTGCAATCAATCTGTTTATTGTCCATACAGCAGTGATTAATATACCAAGCAACTACATTCATGTGCTTATAGCTCTGTTACTATTGGTGCTGTACTACTAGCCATGCATCCCACTGACCCAATTCATTGGTTAAACACGAGTGTCCACGTGGGTATATCCTGACACAGATGTCCTTCAAGTTTCTTGCTTCGGCACCTGGGGGTTGTTTTATTCCACATTCTTCTTCCTCCTTACTTACTGACTGCCACTTGATAAACAGAAACCTTGTTTATGGCCCTAAAATCCACTTTACCATCTCAGCAAAGGCTGGATTGCTCACATGTCTGTTACCGGTTAGAAATCCTTCCACACCTTCCGACCCAAACCAGTCTGGGATTCTATGATTGGATTTTACAATTTTAAAAAATTGATGAAATGTGTGTCCATGAAAAAAGACTTTAGTGAGCTCTCTTTGGGACAACGTTTTCTGTCTTCTAAACTCTGTCAGACAGTAACATTTAAAACCTTTTACCCATTATCTGTCCCTATCTGCCCAGAATATTCCCAGATTGGTCTTTGGAAAGAATTATTTTTTCTTTTTTTTCTAGAGGAAACCAAAAGTATGATCTCTGTAATGTTGAAGAGCATGGGCAGAGTGCTCAAAAAAAGAACAGATCTTCTGCGGGATTTGCTCAGCAGAACATTTTCACACCCAAATCTACAGACACTAGAGCTGGTATTTATTTTATTTCTCAGAGGTGCTTGGGCTTGAATAAGTTTGCGAAAATACCACGGCTACATAAGGTGAATTTATGGCCAGCTCCTAACAATGTTTAAGTTCTGTTCAATGAACACTTCACTTTTACAGTGGCCTCTATACTTATTATTAAACAAGTTACAAAAAGTATCCCAACCTTTTTATCTTTTTAAAGCCCATGGATAGAATGATTATTTCAAATCACAAGTCTGAGATAAAAATTACATGTCTTTTATAATGCTGTTATTTCATAGTTTTACCTTGAAAAAGTAAAAAAGGCCAATCCCAGCAGAGCAGATGTATGAGGGCAAATTTAATTTCACGAGTGTCAGCATTCAGTGTAGGAGTGACTATCTCTGCACTGTGATGCATTTACCTACAAGCCACTGTGATATCGAGTTCCCAAACTGTGATTCCGCTCCATCCAAAGCCACTAGCTTTCTTACATATAAGAGAGGCTGAGAGAGCTGAGACTGTTCAGTCTGCAGAAGAGAAGGCTTGGGGAGACCTTACCTGTGTATATAAATACTGAATGGAGTAAAGAAACTGGAGATGGCGCACAGTGAACAGACTCAGGCATCATATGTAATCTCCATGTGTGAGATTTCCACTGTGTCTGGCTGAGTTGGAGGTAACTTTAGCCCCAGCAGCCCTCCTGGTGCTGTGCTCTGCACTGGTACCCAGCGAGGTGCTGGTGACACACCAGTGCTTTGGGTGGTGCTGAGTAGTGCTGCACAGCACCCAGGCTGTCTCTCCAACATTGCCCCTCAAAAGACCTGTAGGTTGGGGGTGGGCAAGGCCTTGGAAGGGGACACAGCTGTCCCAAATTGACCAAAGGGATATTCCATACTGTATGGCATCTGCTCAGCAATAAAAGCTGAAGAGGAAGGGGGAACATTCATTATTTACAATATTTGTCCTCTAGAGGAACCACTATGGATACCGAAGTCCTGCTTCCCAGGAAGTGGTCAGACATCACCTGCTGATTTTTTCCTTTTCTTCCATGCAAAACTTTTTCTTTAGCCTTATTTTACTGCTTTTATCTTGACCCAAGAGTTTTTTCCATATTATTTTCTCCCCTCCTTGTCTGGATGAAGGGAGTGATATAGCAGCCTGGTCATTCAGCCACGGTCAATCCACCACACACCTCTCACTCTCTATCACTGACCCTAATAACCCTAAGGAATCATTAAATGTCCTAGTAATGGTGCTACTAGATTCTGGAATCAAATAACAGAATCACAGAATTGTAGGAGTTGAAAGGCACCTTGAGAGATTGAGTCCAACCCCCTGCCAAAGCTGGTTCCCTACAGCAGGTCACACAGTTAGGCATCCTGTAAATAAAAAGTAATAACTAAGAAGTGTAGTCTTAGTAGAGAGAAGGAAAGGCAAGAAGAAATGTTTGTTTATATTTGTAGTAGATGACCTTTTATTACTAGTGGCAATACAACAAGATGCCCACGGTATTGCTGACTGTACTTTATGTTTCTCAGGTACATACAGCTTTTTATTTCCACCACGCATTTTTTTATTGCACCACACTCACTGCAATCTACTGTGCAGTGGGATTTTTTTCATTTTATCTGAAATTACATTCTCCAGTTCATACCTCCAAAGCAGTGAAAAGTGTTTGCTACTAACTTATTTTTTAACTTAGAAATAAACTATTTCTGACTTGTCATACATTCAATTTGTAGTGAAAAACTCATTGTGCCTTAAACTAATCAAACCAGCTTTAATTCAGGAAGCCAATGAGCATATCTACCTTCACTCTTATTTCTCTATCAGCCAATGGTTAGACACAACATTAAACACTCAATGCAGCACTAAAACACAGGAAAGAAAATTATGATTTAATTAAAGGATTGCATCCATTGTGTAGATGCAGGAGGGTCGAGGAGGACATCTCTGAAGACCAAGAGTGTATCTTCAGAGTGCCTCTGTTGTAAAGATATCCTCTACTCATGCTTGGCATTAACAAGCTTTTGTAACTGTAATAGTAATTATGACCATTAAGCATCTTGCCTACACATGAAGGAAGTGAGGAGAAGGAAGGAGATGTGTTGTAGCAAATTAGTTTCCCAGATCATTTACTGTCCATTTTATGGTATGCAGGTTACTCAGACCACCACTCCAACCTGTCACACATGCTTAGCTTGTCATTCCTACCATGATTCACTTGGAACAAAGACAGAGCCTGACAAAACAGGAAAGTAGAATAAGTTAACTGTTTGGTGAAATTATTTCTTTCCCTCAGTAACCATCTCTTCCGAGTCGTAGGTTAACAAGAGCAAATGCTTAAAAATACTGCTTTTTCATGTCTTGAATTAGAGAAGAAGGATGTACAAGTTGCAGGAATTAGATTAGTATCTATAAAGTTAGGCCTTGCACAGTAAAAAACAACTAATTCTGTTAAAGGGTACTAGCAGCCCTAACAGACTAAGCAAAAAGTACTCTCTTACTCATCAAGTATCTGGGGAAAAAAATAAAACCAGCAAAAATTATCTTATGAATGCAATGGAAAACTCTCTTTGGCATCAATAAAGTAAAAACAAGCTCTCTCACCTGAAGTCCTCCTGGGTTCACTGAGCTTGGAGGAGGAAAAGAATTGTAGCTCTGGCTTTGTTTATTATTGAGGCATAAAATGTCA
Source organism: Heliornis fulica (assembly GCA_013399135.1). Classification (NCBI taxonomy): domain Eukaryota; kingdom Metazoa; phylum Chordata; class Aves; order Gruiformes; family Heliornithidae; genus Heliornis; species Heliornis fulica. Next base: position 395,878 of record VXBZ01005788.1, read on the forward strand.
GTCATATAAAAGTTGCATTCAGAGTTGCAGGCTACAGTCTGTCTAAAAGCATCATACCTTTTAACATCACATGAAGAAAATGTGTTTTGTGGTTTCAGTCTGAACTCAAATATATATATTACAGGTCAGTTGCAGTCTTTAGTAGAACTGTGCAAGATCCAATGTTTTTTCTTTGAAGGAAATTCATGTCTGACTTTTCAGCTTGCATTGCTGTGGAAATCAGTGTGTTCCTGCCCTTAAGCTCAGTTTACTGACACTGTGTTTTCTGACAGAGAAGTGCTCCAGTAGAAAATTTTCAGTCAGTTCAAGTCTTGTCATTTACAGAGAGTATCTTTACAAGCAATCCCCAAATCTTATTTTAGCTGGCATCAATATCTTAGCTTTATCTAGATTACCAGGTAGGAGCTTTCTGTGATTTGACCCCTAATCACATCCCATCTGAGGTTACTTACTGGCCTCATTCTCTGCACCCAGGCACATTACTACCTTCCCATGCGCACAGGCAGAGGACCTGTGGTCACTGTGGTTAGGTGGTACAGCAAGGTGAGGGAGGGGAGAAAAATAGGTGGCTCCCCAGTTTACCTTTCATACTTACAAGTATTTGAATTACATTATCTGCATTTCAACCTCCCCAAGTATTGCCATGCAGTTTTGAGAGGTGGTGCCCCCCTATTTTCTACCTTTACTAAGGGAAGAAACTGTTGTTCACTGGAACTAGAAGAATCATGTAGCAAAGTATGAATTATGTTTTACATTTTAAATTTAAAGTATGAAAGAGGTCTAAGAAACATTTTCTAGTTGACGACTTTCAGTGTTGTTCACTGATATTCTTGAATTGCTGAAATTTCCTGTGGAAACTGACATTTAAAAGCAGGGGCATAGAGTATGTGAAGACATCAGTGTCAAATTCTTCAGGAAACCATCAGTAAGGTGAGGTCACTGCCAATTTACAAAGTGAATTCTTTTAAATATTGATTATAAAACAAGAATTATTAGAAGGGGTTGCCAGTGATAACTTCATTAATCTATTGCAGCGTTTTAAAGGCCACTTTCTGATCTGTAGGACTCTGAAGAAAAGAGCTTTTTGAAATGTTAGGCACTGAAATAGGACAATAAAAAACAATACAAAAGTGCATGCTCTCAAATTGTTTTGAGTAATGTTTCTTTTGTATGAATCTTTGGAAAATAAAAAGGTAAAATAAACATTTTCTACTTCTCTAATACTTCTTGCCTAATTTATATTTACTTCTTTCTTTAAGATTGTTCTTTATACCCCAGTATTATATCTTTTACCCTTATGGTGTTTGGATCCTTGTCCTAGTCTTTCATGCCTAGGAGTAAAAAGGCACAAGTGGAGCATATATTTGTTCCTTTAAGTATTATTCTTAAAATACTGTCCTTATTCATTACACATCTCTCAGACTTCTGTGTGAGTCAACTATTTTACTTAGCTTCTCTTCAATTATTAAACTACACTGTAACTTTTATTAATAATGACAACACAGATGAAGCAGTAAACATTGAAAGTGTCCCATGAGACTAAACATGATTAGTCTGCTGTTCTATTACTGCATCCTCTCTAAAAGTTCTTAGGTATGAGCTAAACATATATATGTGCATGTGGGAGACATGGAATAGGAGAATGGGGAGATGTGCGTAATCTGACTGAACCACCAAACATCTGAGCCAAGACTCCCAAGGTATTCAATGGAGGGTTTTCCTCTTCAATAGTGTGATTCAGAGCACCTGAGCTAAGAGAGATATTCAAAGTTAGATGGCATAAATGATCCTTCCTCCACCCCCATGTGTTAAATGTACCATATGGCCAAATGTAGATTCATTCCTGGATAATTGTAAGCTAAACTTCTATCATAATCTTAATGTATTTCAGCCAATTAAGTATTGTTGAGATAGCAGCTCAAGTAGTTATTAACCATCTGTTAGCCTCCACCCATATATATTTATCTATTTATCCCTTTCTCTTGCAGAATGCAAACAGGCAGAGGTATTGCTAAAACAATCTATATTTTGATAGAATTTTTATCAATTTTCTTAAAATGGGACATATGCTCTTGGAATATATGGCACTGAACTAATCACACAGAATCACACACAGAATGTTGGGAGTTGGAATAGACCTTGAAAGACCATCTAATCCAGCCCTCTTGCCTGATGAGGATCACGTATTTATACAATATACTAATGGATCCAAGAATTAAGCACATGTTGCTGCAGAGTTAGATAGCTGTGCTATGAAATTGTGTATTCAGAGTTGACTAGCAAGAAGCATTGGACTACTTGTTAAATAATTTTCATGTTAAATGTATTCAAGGACTCTTACCTTATAGCATAATTCCATAAAGACTAATGCAATGGAGCATAATAAATAAGATAATGTTGCGTTCAATGGACATAAGTCTACTACAGGTACATGGAAGGCTGTAGCAAAGGACAGATCATACTTTGAGTAACATAATTATGGAGACTCAGATACTGTTCAGATGGCTTTACAAGCTTGGCTAACTTAAACACCTATGTTTAAGTTATGTTAATATGTTAATAACACTGAGGTGACCAAATTGCTGCTCTTTTTTCAGTGTGTATTGGTAGTCTGAATTTTCTATTGTTTTCTGCTTGTTTGAAGATCAGAATATATGGTTTACAGGATGGTTTGTGCAGCACTATTTCATCTTCTAATCTAAATGAGATACATTTCATTACATTGTTTCTGAAAGGTAGTAAAATAATTGTATTAGAATTTTGGGCATACTGCTATTCTTCTGTAAAAAAAAATTCTCAGTGCAGTATGTTGGATCTGGTCTTCAAATTACAAACTTTTTTATAGAATCCTAGAATGGTTTGGGCTGGAAGGGTCTTTAAAGTCCCACGCCCCTGCCATGGGCAAGGACACCATGTTATGTTGCACTGCAAGTTTCTTTCAAGTTGCTCTATAAATATAGATATATAGTGTCCAAGATTTGTCTGCTAGAATAATTTGGGGAGAAAAGTCCATATCATTGAAACCATTTGGTCATTTATATCCAAATATTTTACTTTCAAAATGACAAAACGAAGTATTCCTTACAGTATGACATAGTAATTCAGTTTTATACTGTTGTATATATGTAACATCCAAGGAATTTAGCTTATCTCCTCAAACGTTTATGAGGAAATTTCAGGTATAACACGTAACGGTTCTGGCATCAGCTGAAAGACAGACAGGGACAAGAGCAAACAGTTACTTGGCAATTTAGAGAGGTATATTTCACTATGTATTCTAGAGAAGACTGAGTCTGTATGTAAACGTAATACATTAAGCAGTAATGAAAAGGAAAAATATAAAGATATTTGCAAGCTAAAAATTTAAAGAATATTTAAATTATTATTAATTCATTATATATTTTTCTATTATTTATTTACCATTGGGATATTACTTTAAAATACAATCTCCAAGGAAAATATGTTCCAGTATTTGCAAACAAAACAATAGGAAACAATTAAATGTAAAGTTTTGTTAATAGGGATGTGATAGAGAAATTAATTAGATCCTCTTTTGACTTAACTTTGCAGCATTGAGTGATTGCTACAGAGGGAAGTCCATAGCAAGAATGACTAGAGAGATAAAATGAAACAGGCATAGATTTCCAGTCTTGATTTCTGGCTTAGGAATGTCTGTGTGGGATAGGGGGGGAGGGGGGAATGCTTAGCCATGCCTATCTTATCTTAGCCATACCGCAGTCCCGTCATATATGCATCATTAACTTTTATTAACAATGGAACACATGAAAAACTAGATTAATTTTGATTTAAAATAATTTGTAGCTCTATTAAAAACCATCATCTTTACAAATGTTTACAGAAAAAATTACTGTTGCTGTATTGCATCTGCAAGCATATTTTTGCCAGGAGTTAGAGATAATCTATTTAAATTTAGCAAATTTTCAGCGTCTTTGAAGCAGAATATTTTCTCACAGTAAGGCTTCTGGTAAATGCTGTGGAAATCAGATTTTAAGTGGTTCTTCTGTGAACAAAGCAGAATATTTTGTAAGAAAAAATTATCAACATCATCCACACATTTGGCCACAGATTACACACTATTAGGCAAATTAAGCAACAATTAAAGCATGTATATTTACAGAAAGCTAAAATAAGGATTTTCACTAATTATTATTTTTTTATTTGATTGAAACTATTCCAACTCATAAATTAATATTTTAAGGATTAGGAGACAATGTATTATTTGTTCATCTTTGCAAGGTGTTTCCAAAATGCATGCTTCAGTCAAATTATTTCTAGGTAACCATTAGAAACATCTATACTTCTGAATTTAGTACCTATATCACATCCTTGGAACTGCAGTAATAACAAATGCCATCAGTAGGTTTCATTGCCTACAGATTTATAATTCCGCTGAGATCATGATCCAATAATATTGCAGAAATATTCTGAAGATATTTAATATTGCGATAATAAAATAGTAATTTGCAATCTTTACATGTAGAGTGGAACATAGAATGAATCATAGAAGGGTTTGGGTTGGAAGGGACCTGAAAGCTCACCTAGTTCCAACCTCCCTGACACAGGCAGCCTCTACCAGACCAGGTTGCCCAAAGCCCCATCCAGCCTGGCCTTGGACACTGCCAGGGAGGCGGCAGCCACAGCTTCTCTGAGCAGCCTGTGCCAGGGCCTCACAGGGAAGAATTTTTTCTTTATGTCTAACCTAAATCTCCCCTCTTTCTTTTTAATGGTTTAAAGCCATTCCCTCCTGTCCTATCACTACACTCCCTGATAAACAGCCCTTCCTGATAAACAGCTTTCCTGTAGGCCCCTTCAGGTACTGGCAGGCCACTATAGGATCTCCCCAGAGCCTTCTCATCTCCAGGCTGCACAACTCCAACTCTCTCAGTGTGTCTTCAAGGGAGAGGTGAATCTTGTATTTAGGCCTTTGCTTCCTGGGCTAGTGTCTCTCTAACCTAACTGAAAGCCTTCCCATTCTCAGTGGGCTTCAATGAGAAGAACAAATAAGAATAGACCACTCTGATTATAACTTTTATTTTCCAATAGATTTTCATCTCTGCATCCAAAAAAAAAAAACATGGTGATGATGGACAAATGACTGCTTATTTGCATAAGTATATTTCTGATCAAAAGAATAAAACATTTTAGTTCCCTATTAAATGGAATGTGTCTGTAGATTTATCTCTATTTCTATATTATTTTTTTTTTTGTATTTTGAGTGGTATCTGATAGGAATTTAATAACCTCTTTAGTGGATTTTCCTACTGAATGTAATACTTGTGCAAGGCAAACATTCTTTGATATTTTATCAGCTGTCTCAGAGAAAGATCTTTTGTAGAACTAGAATATCAATTCTAATGTGTGTTTTTAAAAGAAGCTTTTTGAGCTTTACATCTATTGCTAGACAAATTGTAAGTTTCCAAGCATACAGATTGGTGCAGCAAAATGCATTAATCACTGCTTTTTGAATTTTCTAATCACCAATCCAAGCTTAATACACAAATTTGCAGAAAGACAATTAGATAACTAATTTCAGTTCCTGTGCCAAAAGATGAACTATAATAAGCTTTAAGTAAATATTAAGTGGAAAAAAGATTAACATTTCATGAAGCTGAGCCTTAAGCAATTAAAACTCAGTAAAGGATTGTTGAATTTATACCAGCAGTCTAATCACCCCAAAGTATGTCTTTACCACTGCGACAAGAGGGTAGAACAAGGATAGGGGTCAGGTTTTGTCTCTACTGCTTTGGTCTTTCTCATATTGTGAATTGGTGGTGTGTGTACCATGTTGTACACAGGCTGCAAATTCAATGATGCAAGCAATGGTGGCAGGGCACTCGTACGGTAGTGCATCACTGTGTCGCAACGTGGTGCAGTGCTTTGAGCTCCTAAAAACACAGCCTCTTGGTGTTACAGAATGAACAGTGTAATATTTTATCCAGGAGTGTCAGAATGGTTGTAAGTGCATTTACTAAAATAATTTTGCAGCATTCAGGAGCAATAATGATAATAACTGTAACGAACAAATCCAGTTATGTTTTATGACCTAAATGTTAGTTTGCTGATCAGAGGGGATATGTCCCTTCATCTATGCAAAGGGTTCTGTAAATGAAAAACCATCCTTCTTTGGACAATTGGCGTGTGAAAAAGTTACTCTTTGAAAGGCATGAATCAACTAAAACCCACTTTTTTTTAGGTAGATAAACAAAATCTGTCAGTCAGAAGAGTGACCTTTTTGAATAGCTGTAAAGTTTGTGTCAAATTTTCATGAACTGTACATAATTCAACCATAGCATATGACAAGAGAAGAGGGAAGTTTAAATCATAGCACAGGATTGCTTATACTGAATTTCAGAGATTATGTGAAAGAGAACTTTCAGGATTCAGCTGTCACAGTGCTGTCAGAACAGCTACCTGATGGCTGAGGAGAAGTGAAAAGTGGCATCTCATCAGAAGGGCCTTTATTTACTGCAAATAATGGAAAACATCCACATGACTTCACCATAACCTTCCATCTGACAATTGTGACTTCTTCTTTATTCATGCATTTATATAGGAAGGTGTTCTGAATAGGCAATGTCCTTCCCACCTTGGTTTTTCAGGGACCTTCTCCCTCAGATAATTTTGTCAGAGGAAAAGCTACAGAAAGGCTAAAGAAACACCAAATAAAAAGCTGAGATATTAAAAAAAATGGTCTGTGGATATCAGTGTTTCTTCTACAGTGATGACATGTGTTGTTACCGTCTCCTAAGGAAATAAAGAATCAAATCAAATGGGTCAAACTATACCCTTCTATGTTTATATGGCTCCTCTTGACCTTAGTAAGAGACTTGTTATCATATAGATGTGCTATCTGAGGCTAATAACTCAGTGAACAAATGGCCTGTCTCATACCAGTGAAATTCAGCCTTCTGAAGTGGTTTTCAGCCATGGGCATAACACTAGTGTGCACATGTGTCGGAGGTAGTTCTGCTGATGGAGCAAAACATCTCGCTGCCTTATGTAACGGCATATTAAGATGCTTTGTGAAATGCTATTAAGAAAATATTAAGCCTTTTACCAGTGTATTCAGCACAGTGATGGAAGTTAAATGTGAAAGGTTCCCGAGGGGGCATGCCTCCAGCCTGATATAAATCTAATACAGCCTCACTGACTTTATCTGAGCTCTGACTTTTGGCAGTACCCGAGGGCCTGCTGCTTCCAGCTTATTTTCTCCCATATCTCTAGCTAGAACAGAGATTTTTTTTTTTTTTTTAAAAAAGGAGATCATCACTTCACCAAGTATCTTGTCAGCTCATTGGGTAGAAAAGAGTATGAGCAGGCAGGGCTGTGCGTTGTGCTATGTAATGCAGAGAGTGTGAAGAGCCAGTCTTCTGGAAAGGGTTGTAGTAACTAGCTCTGAGAGTCAGGCTGTTATTCAATAATGCTGTGGTGCCTGCAGTGCTTTATGTCAATGCCAGCTGGCTCATGTGCCTGCGCATATGTCCTGTAGGTGAGATAGGTGACACTTTCACACCAAACCAGGGTAAGAATTTCCACCCTCTCTCACTCCTAAGCTGCCTGCACTTCACCCTTTCTCCGCCACGGCTTACAGACCTCTCTGCTGCTGCACAGGTATGTTTTTACCTCACTGATAAGGTTCAGAGTGCAGACTGGTTCAGCAGGGTAGATGTAAACCATGAGGAGGGTGAGAGCAGAGGGAAGAAATGGGCTTTCTCTGTGTGGCAGAAATTGAAGCATGTCCATAGTCATAGACACTGTCTATATCGGTATCTCTGGTGCTCTACTGCAGTTTAACCTATGGAATCATCTTAAATACATACTGCATGCTTGATTTAAATGCTGCTTTTTTAATCTGAAGTAGCATTCTATTTTGTAGTGTTTTCACCCTGGCTGGAGGCCAGATGCCCACCAAAGCTGCTATGTTACTCTCCTCCTCAGCTGGAAGTGGGGGAGAGAAGGTATAAGGAAAGGGTCATGGATCAAGATAAGGACAGAGAGAGATCATTTCCCAATTTGCATAATGGGCTAACCAGACTCAACACAGAATAAAATAAATCTAATTTATCACCCAATCAAAACAGAGAAGGATAATGAGAAATAAACCCAAATCTTAAATGACCTCCCCTCACCCCTCCCTTCTCCCTGGGCTCAATTTTATTCCTGAATTCTCTCCCTCCTCCCCCACCCAGGTGACACAGGGGAAGACAGGGAATGGAGATTGCAATTGGTTCATCACACATTGTCTCTGCCACTCCTTCATCCTCAGAGGGAGGAATCCTCACACTTTTTCCCTGCTCCAGAGTGGGGTCCCTCTTATAGGGGACAGTCCTTCACAAACTTCTCCAACATATGTCCTTCCCATGGCAACTTTAGTTCTTCACAAACTCCTTAAGTGTGGCTTCCATGGAGTCCAGACCTTCAGGAAGAGACTGCTCCAGTATGGTCCCCCATGGGGACCATTTCAAGTCCCCCCAGCAAACCTACTCTGGTGTGCCAGTCAGTGTTAAGTGTTTTGTGTACTGGAAGGCAGAAAAACGTTTTTGACAGTGAAGCAGAGAGGATAAGTTTTGAGGCATTAGTTTAATTAATAGGGAACTTTTAGTTTTTTAGAAGGCCCCAACTTAACTCTTGTCGAGTATAACTACTCCCATATCTTTAGAAACAAGTTTCTTTTCTCTCCAGGTTATCTATCATGCTCATGGTTCAGTTCTCTTTAAACAGAATAGAGGCTGAAAAATAAAAAGGTGAATATTTATTTTCATCTAGTAATGCAGTATTTTAATTTGAGATACAAGGAGATATGAAATATTTGCCCATAATTCTTGGCTATGATGGTCTGATATAAATTTTTCAATTAGCTAAGTGCAAATAATGTTTCATTTCTTCAACAAAAGGCTTATGTTCAGTTTTAGGAAGCATTTTAATAAAGCTTTTTTCCCTATGTACAACAGATTTGAGGCATTTTTATTTAAACAACTAATTCCTGGCTTTGTTTACTTAAAATTGATTTGAATTTCCCTTTAAATACAGTTTGATGCAAATCACAAGTAAAGTACAAAGTGTGCCCAGCAAATTGTTTACACAGGCTGTACCTTTAATACATGATACTCTGTCACACAGTAAAAAGGAATCCCTGCCAATGTGTCTGGACCCTTAAAGTCAGCAGCCTGGGGTCAGATTTGGTCTGACCTGGAAAGAGGGAATGATGTAAGGAAGGATCTTTCCTTTCTTTGTTCCTTCCCCACATCTGCTGAACACAAACCTGACACAGATCTGGACTTCATACATGACAAACAGTGATTGCTACCTGGTCTCTGCTGAAATGCTCTGTCTTCAGTCCAGTTGTGTCACAGCAGGGACACGTTATCTTGGTGTGGATATGAGTACAAAAAGAAATAGTGAGATCATCTGAGCATTTTTGGCTTTACTAAGTTTTGGGACCCTCACTACAAGAAGGACATTTTGATGCTGGAGAGTGTCCAGAGAAGGGCAACAAAGATGGTGACGTGTTTGCAGCACAAGTTTTATAAGGAGCAGCTGAGGGAACTGTGGTTCAGCCTGGAGAAAAGGAGGCTGAGGGGATATCTTATCACTCCACAACTACCTGAAAGGGGCTTGTAGCTGGGTGGGTGTGGGTCTTACTTCTTCTCCCAAGTAAGAAGCAATAGGATGAGAGGAAATGGCCTCAAGTTGGGCCAGGGCAATTTTGGATTCGAATTAAGGAAACACATCATCACAGTAGGGTTGACAAGCAGTGGAACAGGCTGCACAGGAAAATGGCTGAGATACCATCCCTGGGGGTATTTAAAAGACATGTAGATGTAATGCTTAGGGATATGGTTTAGTGGTGGACTTGCCTGTGTTAGGCTTACGGTTGGACTCAGTGATCTCAAGGATCTTTTCTAAACTAAATGATTGATTCTAACTTCTCAAAATTCCAGAAGAATCCTTATCTCTGAACCATGGTCTCCTGGTGTCATTTCATTTACAGTGTGTTGGGGCACTTCACAAATTGTATTTCCATATATGGAAATGCAGCAATGTTCATAGTTATCCTAAACTTAAATACTATCACCAAACATAAAATACACAAAGTTTAAATAATGAATATTCAGGTTTCCTTTTTTTAAAGTCCTTAGCTTTAATATTTATTTGAAAAGCCATGTTCAGTCTCACAAGTATTAATCTAAAAGCAGTGTCAGCACTAAATCATGAGTGGTGGTTGAGCTCTTATGCCTAAATATTTTCAGCATGGGGAAATGTCTCGTGTCTCTACTTCAAGTGTGCTTCTCATATCTTGAGAAGGGTTTCATTCTCCCTGGAGTGTGGGAGAGATAAGGCTAACAACATGGTAGTCTTTATACTTTAAATGCTGGCATGTTGCTCCATGCCAAGTTCAGTTATACAAATAGATCAGTGATGGTGGAGAGGCTGGCTTTGGTCCTCACCATTGCCCTCTTCCTTTTGGGGTCAGAAGGGAAGAACAAATGAGATTTGTTTCATCCTTGGTTTGAAGGAAGGAAAGCCAAGCGTTGGGACTGGAGATGTGAAGCTGTGCCATGCCTCAGTTAATTCTGTACATCTGGAGGATGAGCAATGCCTGTGCACCTCACACCCACCCAGCACTCAGATACTGCTGTCTTAATCAGCACTTTCTCCAGGACTCAGCCAATGTGTAGGCCTCAGAAAGGGGAAGTTTGTCTCTCTGATCTCTAAGGACTCAGTGGTAACATCTGAAAAATAATAAGAATAGCACTCTGGAGGCTTCACAGTATATTGGAGTGTGAAGTGCCAATTCATTTTCTGTTACTGAAGTTGTCTTAAACTTATGCCTTTCAGCAAAAAGCTGACAAGAACAATCCATCAGTTTGTTCTGCCCTTTATATTATAAAGAGTTAAACTATTTTTTTTTGTTTGTTTATGTTGCTCAAAGTTACTTTGCTTTGCTTTTCAAGTACTTATTTCTTGAACTTGTAAACCAGGTAAACAAGCATCCCTCTTCCTGTAAGTGAGACACCACAGTACCGAGTGGGAACTGGCACATGAACTAAAGGCATTGCTCAAGAGTCACCTTAGGGAAGACACATTTCCTTCTTCTAGACAGAAAACAAAATAAGAGGTGAAAACTTACCATAGTTTCTAGTTATTGAAGAAAATGGAGGTGAAGGGACATTGGAGGTCCAAATTCAAGCCCACCAGGTGTGTGGTGTCCTCCTAAACACATCCTATGCCAGTTGTTTAGAGCTTCCACTGCTGGAGGCTGGAACCAGCCTGCCCAGGCAGCCTATACCCATGGCTCAGTGTCCTTACCGCGAGGTTTTGTTGGGTGTTTCCCTGATGCTTGACAGAACTATTCTGGTGCAAGTCAAAGCCATTGCTCTTTATTCTGCACATACAGGAGGTGGATTTATTCATTTTATAACCCTGTTTTTATGAAGTTGAAAGAATTACCTTGCTTTCTTTTGCCCTCCAAAATCATCTCTAAACAGCCTTTTCTAGTTAATATACTTTGAAGTGTTCTTGTTATCTCTGTTTCTAGTACTTTTCAAATTTTTATATTCAAGTAAAAATGTTGTTTCCCATCCAGCTCAGAGTGGAATATCACAGGTTCAGCATCTGAGTTGCTTTCCATTTATTTCTTTTATGCTAGTTTATTTCTTTTCTGACAATAAAATTACTGTGAAGGAGGAATCCAGAATCCAGGACAGATTCTCATGGAATCTTACCTCCTATTTTGGCAGCAAAATATTGTTAAGTGCCCTTGCACTCATTCTTCTACTGAATAACCGGCACATTAACATGCTGCTGGTCTAAAGCTGTTTCAATTCCTGAGCTTTGTGCAGGGGATACCTTGCCATACTGCAGTGCCTGCTATGTGATTGTACCAGATCGAACCACTGCTACTTTCAGGTGCTGGAACATAGGATTCCATAAAGAAAAGTTGTTCAAAAAGAAATAGTATTATTTTTAAAAGTTCTTTGAACAAAAATTCTGTTCTAGGACTCAAATATTTTTTTCATGACTGCAACAATGGATGAGAACATGCACGAGCTAAGACTAGAATTAATGTAGTTATAATTAAGCTTCTCGCAAAGTCATTAGATATTTTAAGCTGTTGAGCCATTTTTCCAGCTCATTAACTTTATTTAGACATAATTACATTTTTAACATGTTAGTCCAGATAATGCCTTGATTGTGGTTTTCATAGCTACAGTGCAATAGACATTCTGCACAATGATGTATCTTTGTTTTGGGTTACTTGTGTGACCCCATATATCTCATGATGAGTTGTTGTGTTGATGCTTGTTTGGTGTTTTTTTGTGGTTTGTTGTGGGTGTTGTTTTTTTTTTTTTCTTTTGTAGATGAGGGCAAGTCAGGGAGATAGAGATGGTGTTAAGCTTTTGGGTTTTCAGCTATTTGCATTTTTCTCTGGATATTTTACTTTCATTGGCAAGGCTGGGATTGTTTCTTGGGTTGTTGCTCCTTTTTGTTTCATGACTACTATAATTACACCCCAGCTCTTGTTTCACAGTTGGCATCCTGTTTTCCAAAGGTGATGGTATTATATGGAACCATTCCAGAATTAAGAGAATCCTCTTCTACTATGTTCATGGAATTTTTGCTGGATTTAAAGCTTCACCTACTATTTAGCTTCTGGTGGCCTGAAAAGTATTAAACAAGAAGTAAGAAATTGGCCAAGTATTTCTCCCTGCAAAGAGATAACTCTCAAACTTTCAACCAGAAACAGACTTGTTTTGATGGATGGAGATCTACTGACTTTTGAATGTGCTAAGTTTTAGGGAAAAAACATTAGATCTATTAGGAGGAGATCTCTGCCTGTGGACAGAAGTCTCTAAGGAAGGTTGAGGTGCTATATATGAAGAATTTCAGGGAGATAAGGATTCAGGAAAAGTTTCATTAATTCCCTTTCACAATTATTTTTTTATTAGGACAGAGAGGAGCATTCACAGTCCTTACTGGTAATACATTACTCTGTTACATAAGCCTATCTGCATTTGGTAACAAGCCATCTCCAATCAAGCTGAGAGTCTGCATTAGACACAATGACATGCTTCTGAGTGTAAGATGAGGCAGCTTATCCCTGCAGTAGAGTCCAGAACCCATCCAGGCTGTGTGGTCCCCCCTGCTAGCCAAGGGGGTAGTTAGTATCCTAGCCAGGGCTTCAGAAAGTATCTGCTGCTTATGCCCTCCAGTCTCTTTTGAATTAAGTCTCAAGAACTTAACATGGGCATTAGTACAAGTGGTATTTAACAAAAATAATTTCATCCCTAGCATGTTACACCAAGAAATGAGAAAACAGTGTTCAGCTCCTTCTTCAGCTTCAAGGGCTTTAAATCCTATCCCTCCTGCCCCCCAACTTAGAATGATGTCAGTGGAAAAATTAAAAAAAAAAACAAACAGATGTGGTAATGGAGACCAAGAGGGTAGTAAGCACAGGCTTTGCACTTGATTGATCCAATGAATCCTAAGTTATATTTGGTTTGTCCTTACTGAAGAACATGGAAGTCCTATTCCATCTAACCCTGACTACACATGGGGCAATCCTGCAGTTAATGGATTGTGTGGATTTAGATTCCCAAACACTGAAGAAGGAACTTTCTCACTATTTTTCTTATCTTCTAGACTATTATTGACTATCATCTCCCTATATGCTCACCTAAATGCTGTAAGAATCTGACAGTTTCAGCTGGTATCATTTAGGTGTGATCTGAGAATGCTCACCAAAATGAGCTCTGAGAGGCAAGGTGTTGCCCCACAGAGGTTTTGGGCTCTAATTTGGTTTAGGTGAACTTCTTAGTCCAAGCCACCTTTTGGTCACAGGCAGCTTCATAATGTGGATTAAAGTCAAGCAGAGCAGCACCTCATGAATTCAGGCACTTCATGCATTACATGGAGATAAAAGAAGGCTTTGGGGAGTTCGGAGTGTAACTGATTCACTTCCAGTTCCCTTAGCACTTCGATGGATTTTGCCAGTTATGACTAAAGTGAAACAAATCATCTCAATTATAAGGATTGTATGAAGAGATGAAACTCACTGATGAAAAGTGGGTAAGCTACAGTATTTGATTAATGGGTTTAATTACTGCATCTAATCATTGTGTTTAATTAATTACTGTGTCTAATTAAGATAACATTAGCTATGAATAAGCTATGTTGGTCTGGATGGAAAAACATTTCTCCACTACCAGTCTCCCTGGGAGAATCTGCCATTACACAGTGAATTGATTCTTTGGATATCATGCTCTTCCTCCCATATGAGGAGGATTGCTTGGAGGGTGAGCTGGGGCTTCAGCTGTAGTCATTTAAGACTTGTGCTGCTTTACTTGTTTGTGAACTATAACTTCACTCAGCTATGAAATTTTCGGTGCTGGACTTCAAAGGCAACCATGTAATTCTCCCAGGAGTAGGAAGTCTGGATTAAACACCTGAAAGCAAGTCACTGGCCGTGTATTGTATAAACTTCAGTGCCTGCAGTGATACATAGTGCAGTCCATACCTTTCTGTTTCCGGTATTGTACTGCTGTGCATGTAAATACAAGTAATGTTTTTCTGAACAGTCTTTTTCTTCTTTGCATCAGCATTGGAAATAGTACATGTGTGTTGCAGTCCACCAAAATGATCACAGAATCACAGAATCACAGAATGACTAGGTTGGAAAAGACCTTTAAGATCATCAAGTCCAACCATACCTGTCCTCTCCTAAACCGTAGGAGCACCTCATCTACCCATCTGTTAAATATATCCAGGGATGGTGACTCGACCCCCTCCCTGGGCAGCCTGTTCTACATCCCAACAACTCTTTCAGTCAAGAACTCTTTCCTAACATCTCATCTGAACCTGCCCTGGTGTAACTTGAGGCCATTTCCCCTTGTCCTATTACCTGTCACTTGGCAGAAGAGACCATCACCCACCTCTCTATAACCTCCTTTCAGGTAACCAGGCAGTGATAAGGTCTCCCCTCATTCTCCTCCAGAATAAACACCCCCAGTTCCCTCAGCTGCTTCTCATAAGATTTGCCCTCCAGTCCCTTCACCAGCCTGGTTGCCCTTCTCCAAACACATTCCAGGACCTCGATGTCCTTCCTGTAGTGTGATGCCCAGAACTGGACACAGCACTCGAGGTGCAGCCTCACCAGTGCTGAGTACAGGGGCACAATCACTTCCCTGGTCCTGCTGGCCACGCTGTTTGTGATACAAGCCAGGATGCCATTGGCCTTCTTGGCTACCTGGGCACCATTGCTGGCTCATACTCAGTCTGCAGTCAGCCAACACCCCAGGTCCTTCTCTGCCTGGCAGCTGTCCAGCCACTCTTCCCCCAGCCTGTAGCGCTGCACGGGGTTGTTATGTCCCACGTGTAGGACTGACTCTGCACTTGGCCTTATTGAACCTCATCCAGCTGGTGTCAGCCCATCGGTCCAGCCTGTTCAGGTCCCTTTGAAGAACCTCCCTACCCTCCAGGAGATCGACATCTCCTCCCAGCTTAGTGTCATCTGTGAGGATGTTACTGAGGGAACATTCAATCCTTCATCCAGGTCATTGATAAAGGTGTTAAACAGCACTGGACCCAGGACTGAGCTCTGGGGGACATCACTAGTGACCGGGCTCCAGCTGGATTAGGTTCCATTGACCACCACTCGTTGGGCTCTGCCATCCAGACAGTTTTTAACCCAGCAGAGGGTGCAGCACTCCAGGCCAGTGGTAGCCAGTTTCTCAAGCAGAATACAGTGAGAAACATTGTCGAAAGCCTTACTAAAGTCCAGGTAGACCACATCCACATGAGTCCATGATGTTTATAAGAGGCTGCAACAGAGAGTTATTTTGCATGACCAGGGTTTGATGTAGGAATATCTAGGGAGTTTCTAAGGATATAGTTTGCTATAATGGAGCTGAAGACAATGATTAATGTGGAAAGAGGCAACCCTGACCTATAGTTACTCATATCACCTGCTAAATGTGGTCGCTGGAGTGTATCAAACCCAGAAGAGCCCTGAATCTTAATCTCAGAGGACCTCCTTAGTGGTTTTACTTCAAAAGAGAGTTTTGAAGATGTGCAATGTGGACAAACAGAGGTTCAGGGGCTAACTGGAGACCTTAGCTAACTCTGGTTTATGTATTCTGAGATTGTCTGAGGCTACTGCTAATGCTGGTGGTTTGTTACTATACGCTGGTTCAGTTCCTCATTTCCACAGTTGTGACTCCCCCAGGAGCTGTGCTGTGAATGCTTCAGCTGCATGAAAATAAAGATAGTGGCTTGTTTTGAACGTGAGGATGTGGGTATTTCATTTAGGGAACATTGATTACTTAGGACTTTTTGTTTTCCTCCCAGAGGATTTCTTTACGTGGGTGGCAGGGCTGGATCCATCTTAATGATTTGTGGTTATTTCTGAGAATATGTAGTTTGTTCTCAGGGATGTCTGTTTTAAGTATTTGCATTTTAAGTCACCTAATGAAGTAAACTGAACTACACATACAGAGCCTCTGATAGATAAAATAGACAGATATGCAATTTTAATAACTCCATCATCTGTGGAAGTGGATACAATTCTCACCTCCTCTTTTGAATCTTCAGGAAGACTGTGAGAGTTACAATACTCATCTATATACAGAGCTCAGGAAAAGGCAGAAACACATCTCTAGTTTTTGTGATGAATGAATAAGATCTCTTTAGATTGATTTTTCTCTGAGACTGTATTATTCATCCTTCAGCTGATAGACTTCAAAAGGCAAGGGTATTATTTTCCCCTTGCATTCCTGAAAAACAAACATTACGTCCAGTGGCAAGAGGTCATTATGTTTCAGAGGATATGATGTTTCTTCTGGTATTACACTAAAGTTTAAAGACCAGTGTATTTTGTCTGAAGGTACTCAGGTGAGAAACAGCTGACTGAAGGAACTTGGCAGCTGTTATTTGGTGAAATTCTTGAGTATTTCTGCAGTAGATTCTCTTACTCAGCTATTTGTTGTGAAGTCAAGGGTACAGCTGAGTAAGTAAAGTGAATAAATAGATTATGAAAAACCTGATTTTCTCTCAAAAGTTCCCAAGAGAAGGGCAAGCTTTGACTAGAACAGGTATAAAGTATGCTGAAAAGATTATAGTTCATTACTCATGATGTTCCTTTGAACAAAGAAGAAAAAAAAAACAAACAATGATTTAATCTAATGACTAGAACTAATAAAGTTAGTCTGTCACTTATTTCTATAATGGTTTACAGTTTCCACTTACAGTCCTGAAAGTATAAAGTCACTGTTTAAGTTCATAGTGTTTATAGTGTTGGGGGTTTTGTTTTTAGGTTTTGAGGTTTTTTTAACATCTAAAGGATTTCTAGTGTTGAATTCTTAGGGAATTGAATGAACAGTTCTGGTGGCATTATACCTCTCAGCTTTTCTTGTTTGATTTGCATCCCAAAAAATGCAGAACTGCTTTCTGAAAGCAATTTGCAAGAACAAGGTGCGCAAAACATTCATTAAGAGTCTCAGCAACAACAGGAACCGAATTAGAACATGACTGTTGCCATTGCTATGTACGTCCAAGCTTGATGGGCAATGAGAATAAATACAAACACAAATACAATTCCAGTGAAGGTCTTTGCATGCGGAGAAAAGCACAGAAATCACGCTTCATTTGCTTTTATTCACAGCTGGGAGAAAACAGTCACTGTCTCGCAGAGTTTAGAGTCAGCTGTGCTTCAGGGTGAACCACGACCAATACCAATTGCAACCTAAGGTCAGAGATGTATCCGAGGCTATTTCCCTTTTAAGCAGACAGGAAGGGTAAGAAATGGCTTCAGCAGCACAGCCAGGGCACAGTTACTTGCTAGCTGTTGGAGGGGAGGGTGGCAGAGGGCAGGCAAAGCACGAAGCCACCCAGTCCATACCAGCACAGAAGTAGCAAATACTTACAGTTGTATATCTGGGACTTGTGTGTTGTATTCCTGTGCAGCTTCTCAAATTAACTTCTCATTTCCACTTGAACACAGTTTTCCACTGCAGCCATGCAGAGACATAAGTATCTAAGGGCCTGGTCAGTTGTCTTTCAAGGGAGTGAGGCAGAATTTGTGTTGATGCAGAAAATATGTATGTATTCCTTGAAATTTGCTTTTATGTTATTTGCATTCACTTGCCCCTAGGCACTTGCATCGGGTCTTCCTCACTGGGGAAATCTGCAGTGTCCCCAAGATTTTGTTTGCTCAGTCATCCAGGAGTCTTTCTCAACGACTTGTCAGAGTCACAGAATCACAGAACATCAGGAGTTGGAAGGGACCTCAAAAGATCATCTAGTCCAACCACCCTGCCTGAGCAGTCCTCTGTGAGACTGCAGGGTGCCTAGATCTTGATATGGTATGAAGATGTCACACAGTGGGAGCACAAAAGTAGCTGTGGGAACCTTGAAAGCTCCTCAGGATCAAGCATATAAATAATGTCATGGAGGTGAGGAACTCAGGTGTTACCCCATGGAGTTGCTCACAGACAAGACACCACAAAGCCTCCAGGTGAGGTGGAGGTCAGTACTTTTCCCACAGGCCCTCGTGAGGGAACCATTGCTCCTTACCATCAGAAGACACAGGCCACCTGGACTTGTGATCTACTCTAGATGATCCTGCTCGGGCAGGGGGGTGGACTGGATGATCTTTCAGGGTCTCTTCTAGCTCCTAATATTCTGTGATTTTGTGACACCATCCTGCTCCTTGCAGTGCTGTGCCTTCACACTGGCCAAGCCCAGCTCCTTTTAGACAGGCAGCAACTGCTGGAAATCATCTCCAGCCTGGTTTGAGAATCCCTCACCAACATCTTTGTGTGATGTATCCTGTAGATGAATAACTATATGTTTTATATTTGAAAGACAGAATAAATAAGTACAGTTATAATTCTTCTTTATGTGCTGCTAATAAATAAGACCCTAAGTTTTTGGTTTATGGTATTTCTCGCCCTCTCCCAGATTCAGCCGCTTGATTCTCCCAGATTCAGCCAAGAATTACGGTTTTATTTATTTTCAGTAGAGATATTCTGTTTTCAATTATTTTCTGTTACTTCCCAAAGGGCTATTCTATGTGGGTATTTATTTTTCAGCTGGAGATTACTGTTACCATCCCTGAATCATTTATTAGCTGGTGGTGGTTCTTGCTGACTTGGTGGAGAGATGGCTGAGGAAAACTAATATACTAGCCTTCCTACTTTACTAAGGACTTCAAGTTGTTTTTAACAGAAGAAAGGGAAAAAGATTGGTTTCTTTTTCCCACTACATTTCAGCAGAGATCAAAACCGAATCATTTGTTGCCTCTTGAAATTAAAAGCAACATCTCTTAAAGAAAGCTTTAGCAGAAAAATCCTGCTATATTGTGTTTCCTGTTCTTGCTCTACCTGAATATACCTGACTGACATTTTGTCTGTCACATTTCATAGATGGAGATACTGCTTATATTTTGTAAACCCAGTTTAACAACCAAGTGATCATTTAATTGTTGCATTAGTCAGGTGAATATATGGTGCTTGTTTGTCAAAGTGTGCAATGAAGGAAGCATAATAAAATAATAGAGCCACTTTAAGATGAAAAATAATTGAGAAGATAATTCCATCATTTTAGCAAGTTTACTTTTTTTCCCCTTGAACTTTAAGTACATCATAATTATAGCAGAGTAACACTTATATCAAACTGTTGCTTCCAGGAACGATAGTCATTATTCTGTTTATCAGCATAACACATATGTGCATTGGGATATCCCTTCATCTTCTGTCAGCCCTATATGTATGATTCCTAAATGATGCTTCACCTAAAAGCTGTAGAGCAAGCTGTGCCTCATAGAGGCAATGGAAGAGGCCCTTCACTCTTCATCCAGTCACATCCTCTTCCGTTTTTTCTCATTTTCCTCTCTATGAGTTTACAAATCATATGTTTTATTTAAAACATTTAAAAACCCTAAACCCAAGCAACCAAACTGACAAGAAGGAGAACATTGTTTTTCATGCTCTTGAACATAACTACTATGTGTTTCTTCTACTAGCATTTTTATGATTACAACTATGGACCATTCAATGGAGTCTTCTGTTCTGTACTTCTTGTTGCCAGAATTTCAGTATCAGGAGGACTCCTGCCACTGGGCAGCACAGAATTTGCAATACAAGCCCTGACAGCTTGACTGTTCTCAAATCTAGTCACCAGAGGAGCTGCCTAACAGATATTGAGGGTTATAAATAGGTTGTCAAAGGAATTCCTCATTCCCTCAATCCCCCAGCCCTGTGAAAGTATAAATAATAACCATAAAGCTTTCCTGTAGGGCTTTCTTTGGTTAGAGGTCCTCAGCAATCATGCAATCTGACATTCACAGAGAGCAGAACTGCAGATGAGAGTGATTTTTTAATATTAAAGCCATTTGTGAATACAAATATAAAAGCATGTGTGGATACATATGTCTACTTTGGGGTTACCATCTGCCCATGGCATATACACACTAGTTGGCATTTTGGGAAAAGCTGAATAATCTTTTTATTATTTTTTTAAATTAAAATAACATCTATCCTTATGTACATACCTCGGCTCAACAGGCAACCACGGGCTGATGCTGAAGACAGTGAAAGCATATAGTCTCTGTCTCCTTCATAGTACAGAAATCTTTTAGGTATAATTTAATGACAGGCAATTGCTTTATTGCTGTTTCTCGCGATAGAATCCTTTAAGGATGTTAATCTGAAGTGTGATAATGAGCAAATATTTTTCAGTGTCTGGTATTAGTGTTCCTCGGGGCAATAACAAAAGAGCTTATTTCCATGCAGGGTATTCCAGTTGAATAACTAAAGTAGCCATGATATGAGAATTCACTAAATAGCTATATAAAACTGGTGGGTTTTTTGTTTGGGATTTGTGTCTGTGTGTGTGTGTTAATTTTATTTGTTGTGTGGGTTTTTTTCTGAGCTAGAACTATGAGCTATTGCACTTGCTTTCAAAGAGGCGATACTCTTGACATGTATTTCTGCTACAGAATAGCTGTGAATAAATGCACTGGAAACAGAGTACACTTACTACTAGATTAGATAAAGTGTTAGAAAGCACTGATTCATTACTAGCACAGATGAGACCATATAATGGTACTGTTCAATCTTCCACCAGAAAGAATCATAGGGAACCAGAAAGTCACAGAATCTTACATCAAATAAGCATGTCTTTGGTAAGTCAGTCTTTTGGCATGACTAACTCACTGCCAAAACTGTCCAAATGCCAAGTTTATGCCAGATTTCTTTTAGCTGGAACAGAAAAATCTGTTTCTGAAACTCTAAAGTAGATTCTACTCGGGGAAATTGTATTTCTGCCTCTGAAGTTCTATGATGAAATAGGGAAAATAGTAATTAAAAAACAAGGGTTTAAAATAGTAATCTATCACTGCCTGTAGCAAATGTACAGTCCTTGGGTTGCTAGGTATATTTTAGCAACTGTCCATGCTGTGTAAGCACATCCTGTTCTGACAGCCATGTTAACAAATTGTTCCAATTCAGCTAATAAGACCCCATTTCCAACGCACTTTGTCCTTTGTCCCCAACACCTTCAGTAAGTTCAGCTTGAGTCCCAAATCCTAGGGCACACTAATGAGAGACTCAGTCTTCCTTCAGGTGCACAGGGCTCAGCGAGCCACAGACCTATAGTTGCTACTGGCTCATGACCTATCAAAATTCCCTGTGTATGATCCTCCCTCTTGCTTTTTTTTTACATTGGATTGAATCTGGTGTGTGGATCCATAAATCAGTGGGCAAGGAGATCACAAAAGATCTTGTTTCCTTGGAAATCAGACTAGCATTAGCCCATAAAGTTTCTCACCTGTTTTATGTCTCACAAATGCCATATTCCCTCTTCATACTTCTAAAGAAAAAGACTGAAATCTCTTACATGTTTTCTCCTGCATTTGTATGTCTTTACAACATACATGGGAACTCAGTTCTGCTTAATCCATTTCCAGCTTAATCAAAGATTTGACCTTAAATAGATTGTGTATCTTCGAGTTCAGAGACTTCCTGAATGTGCTTAGGTATGTTCTTGTATTAAGTAGCTGAATAGCCCTATTGACTCTGGTTGTACATACTTGAGGACCTCGATAAGGACATTTCTGAATATGTAGATATAGATATGGTGCTTTTCCAAAGTGAATGAAGAGAAGAGCTGAGAAATATAAAACAAATGGGGAAAAAGAAGAGTACTGGGTCCATTGAAAAGACAGGTGAGGGTAGCTGGGAATATTTACCTGCCTGTTAGCTCATTAGCTGAGCTCAGATGGACCCAGAGGGCTTTGGCAAAAATCTGGTGGCAAGTTACAATTGGATGGCTGAAACTGTTCGTGCCCCTCATCAACCACCCTGTGCCTTCAGTGCCGTGAATTAAGGTGGGCTGATCCACCTGTGAATCAGTTCCAGAACCAATTCACGGACAGAAGCACTAATAAGAACATTTAAGAACTAATAAGAATGATTCAAAACCAGGAGTGAGTTCTATTTTCTATTTTATAGCAGGTGATTGCCACACATAGTCTAGGATAGATTGTACTTTGACTGGTAAACATATCATGCCACTGCCTTTTGATTAAACACCTTGCAAACCTCACTGTCTTCCATGGGGCTTCATTTTTGAAACACCAACATTAATCTCAGAGGGATGATTCACAGAGCGAGATACTACTCAGTGTGAGCAAGGTTGTGCATTAAGGGAAAGCTGGTCCTACAACAGAGTTAGGTTTAGCTCCCTCTGTGATTAATCATCTGCCTCCCAGCTGATGCTCTGATTCTTTTTAATGCACTCCAACATGCAAACAATGGCACAAATATACCTAGAGCCAAAACTAGCTCACAGCTTTCAAAGTTGTTTTCCAAAATTAAAATCAGACACATTTCTTAAACAGAGATATTTCTACTGTTATTTGCTTTAGTATCACTCATTATCACCCTGTTAATTAGATAACCAACTCTCAGGCCAAATTTGTTCCTTCATCACATAGGTAATGAGCTATTTCATTCACCTCAGTGGCCCTTGTGCAGATTCTAGAAGCGTTTCATGAAAATCATTCTCAGAATAAACTGAAGTATGGATGGGAAGCCAGCTGTAGCCAGAGATGCAAGCATTGCTTGAGGCTAAGAAGTAGGACTTTTTGTCCTGACTTTTTCTGAGGTCTCACAACAGGAGAGGTCAGCAGTGGGGTGGTCTCAGATGGATCTCTACTGTTCAACATATTTATAAATGACCTGGAAAGGGAGACGAAAAATGAGGCTAATGTGTTTTCTGTCAAATTATTCAGGTTTATTAAAATAAAAATATTTTAAAAATTGCAAAGAGTTGTGGAAACATGTAATGAAAGTTTTTGGATAGATTATGTACAGCATATTAAACTATCAGTGACTCAGAGAAAAGAAAAATTACCCTGTGTTTCCTGTAATGTAAGAACTCAGGAGCATCAGCTGAAGCAATTCAAAGGCAGGTTTTCAACAAACAGGAAGATTTACATTCCTTGATACATCGTGCAATTAAATTTTTTAACTCCCTGTCACAGGTGTTCTGGAGACTAAAAATATAAATGGTTTAAAAATCACTTAGCCATGCAGTTAGGCATTGAGAAAAAACCCATCAAGAGTTATTAGACATCAAAATAAGGATATAAAAATAGGTATCTCCAGGGAATTGCTCCCCCAGCAGAAGACTCCCCACAAATCCGTAAGGGTTGAATTCTAAAAGAAAGAAGTTTATTAGGAAGAGGAAAAGAGCTTGCTATTCTTTTTCACAAATTAGTCTTCTTTCTCTGTGATATAGTTTGCCAGTTCCAGGTCCAAGTTGAACCTCCATTACTGATAAAGCCCCAAGGTTTTACATTTCCTTTCCTCAAGGTTATTCCACCCGTCTTCTTAGAAGGGAGATCTTAGTCTGTGGTTGGGACCTGGCTGCATCCCCTCATGGCCTGTTATGGGCCAGATTTCTTGGCACCCTCACAACTGAAATAGCCATAGCAAATGACATTAGATGGCGAGAGTCTTGTTACCCTTAGCCTCAATGTGATGATAGTCCAACTGACAGCCGAGCCAGAGGAGCCGCAGCAAAGAGGCATCTTACACCTGCATGCAGAGAACCATTAGCCCTGTCTCTGCACTGATCCCTGGACAAACACTTTTTAATGACAGGATTTACCATGCTGCATGAAGCTGTCCAAACTCCATGTTTGGGGAGTAGAGTTAATTAATATCCGTTTGTCTCTGACACAATAGCTTTTCTTTAATCTGCAAAACAGTAAAACTTCCTGATAAATTTCCCAAGCTTCAGGTATTTTTGTATCAGAAGTGCTGATAAGTATGAAATGAGCCTGTCCTTCATTATGCTCTGCAAAGCAAGCACTGTTCAAGTTAGCTTCATAGTAACTTCCCTAGCATAACCAAGCTAGATGACAGGCACTTAGTCATGCAAGGATGTGTCTTATGCCTGTCTTTCTGAACAAGACGGAAACCCTTCTGTAGGGAGCATCACACACTACTTGTTAAATAGTTTAGCAAACAGTTTTGGAAAAGGTCGTTGGCTACTCAGCAAATTGCTTCTCCCAGTTGTGGTGAAACAGTGACCCTCAGAACCGGTAGCCTCCCTAATACTATGGTGGCCAAATTCCTCACCTTTTGTACTTCTGACACTCATTGAGGACCAGATTTGGTACTCTTTTCTCTCATCTGCTGGGTAGACTTCTAAGAGTCACAGAACATTAGGAGTTGGAAGGGACCTGAAAGATCAACTAGTCCAACCCTCTTGCCACAGCAGGATCACCTTGATTAGGTCACACAAGTCCTCTAGCAAGAAGCAGTGCAGCATCTTCAGTTGCTACCTCACTTGAAAAAGTGATCTAGAAAATAGAAGAGCCCTGAAGTCAAGTCTCTTTTTTCTGCTTAAGAGCTCTCTGGACCCTGCCTACGGAGAGGTGGAGTAAACCATTCCAGGGAATTTCAGTATCTTGACTGGCATTCTTCTGTTTCTCCCTCTCAGTCCAACATCATTGTGAGTGAGGAAAAATATAATACCATAGCTGTAAACTTCCATTTCCAAAAGCTTCATTAGGAAAGTTTAACAGTCAATTCCAGCATTTGGTCAGGCTTTGTTACCTGGTGAAAATGGTATTAGTCCAGAGAATAAAGAAAAACTTAATCAGCCCACCATGGGAAGAAGTTCACTTGGATCTGTCCGTTCAGCCCACGCCTTCCTGGAATATTAACGCCACAGCAGCCAGTGATCAGAAGCTCCCTTCCATAAAGCTTTTGTTAAAAGGGTTGTTTATCTTAGTTTTTAAGGAAAAAAAAAGAAGTACAAAAAAAAAAAAAAGTGGGGATTCTCAGTCCAGAGAACACTAAATGAAAGGAGGTAGCTTTTCTTATACCAAAGAAAACTAGCTAAATCCAGCAGAGTGGGATTGAAAACGCAAGTCTTTTTTTGCAGGATTTCTCACTGTGACTCTCCACTCGTTGCTACCTGAATTTCATGTCATCCTATGACAGGGTTTCTAGTTGGATCCATAATCTATGACTGTGGGTGCTATTGTGTTTGCACAAATTTTCTTACTGAACTCAGCTCTCTTTATTCTCTCAACTGAAAGATTTGGACACATGGAGGATAAACAACTTATTTTACTCAGTGTCCTGCTGTAGGTGGTCTAAAACGAAACATAGCCGTTAGAGACCTATGGCACAGAATTATTACAAAATCCAGGAGCCTTTGAAACTTACCGGATAATTGTTATTTCAAATACCTCCATTTTAATGTACTTGTGAGGTCATACAGAAAGATTAGATTATAGCTGCTATTACTCGTGTACCACAGAAATGTCTGGTTTATGTATATATAACTTGCATACAAAATAGTAAAAAAAAACCCAAAAAAACCCCAGCAAAAACCAAACCCAAACAAGGGAGTCTCTTGGACACTCACCTTCAGCTAAAATAGCCAGGTTTAGGTATGATTCAAGAGTCTTATTAGCATTCAGAGGAGAAAGCAAAGAACTTCCAAAGTATGTCTATATTTTTTTCTTGGATATGCTTCAAAGGCGATGGATAGTCTGTAGAAGAGAAGCTAAAAAAATCAAGGTAGAGCGCTACATATGTATTCCTTTGTGAAAGGGCAAATATTTTATGTGATAATACAATAATACAGCATATTCTTCATCGTGCTAAGCCTTGTCACAAATATTCACTTTACTTTTGGTAATTACTGAATTCAGTTCATTTTTGGTAATCTGTAGTGAAAGCATTTTTTAAAAGTGTGATATAACACTAGAACTGGTATAGGAAGGAATCCAGTTAAATAATACACAAAATTTGAAGTGCACAACCAAGAAAATGTACACTCTGCTTATGGTGCAATGAGATGCCTTGGACTCACTGAGTTAGAAGCTCCTGCTGACTTATTGCAGGTGTCTGGAGACAGGCTGCTCCTTATCTCCTCTCAAGAAGCTTCTTTATTGTGTATATGGTGATGCAATTTATCATAAGACTCTTGTAACCTCTGCTGAAGCCTGGAGTGATTTTCATGGGCTGCTGCTCTTTAGATGCTGCAAGTTCTTTGTTTAATCACTGTGTTAAGCAGTTTTATCATTCAGCTGAATTGTTCTCTTAGCTTTAAAAAAAATAAATTGATGCAGTGACACAGCACTCTTTAGACTTAAAAACTGCAGAAAAGCCCCTGCAAATATCTGGCTGCTTCTTTACCCTTTTCCTAAAAAAATGTGCAATGAACGAATGTATGGAAAGGGGCCTGGTGCTTTTACCATGGAACCTGACCTGTAAAACTTCCCAAAGCTTCCTGTGAATTCTAAGCCCTGGGTTTTTTAGTTAATTGTCATCTTTCAGGTATGTTTGATGAGCTGAGACGCTCTACCATTGGTACAGAATGTGTACTGCTGCTGGCTTGCATGCCCAGTGCAAGGAGAGATGGGGGAATGCAACTTGGAGAGATGAGGGTGTGCAGCAGATCTCAAGTTCTGTGTAGTCTAGCAACATGATGCCAAGAGATGGACCAAATCAGACACTGCAAGGGTAGAAAGCCTAAGAAGCAACCAAGACAATGATTTCAGAACATCCTTGAGAATATGGTGACTTGCTGAAAGAGCTTGTATCTACAATGGGAGGGTGAAATTCATTCAATCTTTTGTTATTAATTATTCACTGAGCTCTCATCTCCACTTAATGGGAATTTGAACTAAACCTAGTGAACTTAGGAACAATTTCATTAATGCCTAACTGCTTTGCAAAACGGTTTCAAACCTGATTTACTGGAGTAATATTCTCTGTTCTTGTTTAAAAAGTGTCTCAGAGGTCTGTTTTTAATAAAGGGTTACAGAGCTCTTGGAGATGAAGCAGGAACATACAGTTTGTGCAGAGCTTTCACAGGGAATATTTAGAGTAATTGTGTCATGTAGTTGTGTTTATACAAAGTTGCCAGTGGATTGTAGTGGATTCCTCTAGACTTTCACTCATGACGTTTCTTGGGAAAGACAAAAACCTGTCACCCTTAAGCAGGGATATTCTACAGAATACAGAGCTCCTCTTCAAGAGGGCATATGTAGTCAGAGTGGGTGCTTGTTTCTGTTTTTCTTTTCAGATATTATGTACTAGATGTATTTTGAAATAAATGTGCCACATAAATTCAAACACAGATTACAAATAAATCCGGTGCCTAATAAACCAACAAAAGCTAATAGTCTATTCTCTCATCTCTGTGGCCAAACTGTAAAATTAAATAGACAGTGTTAATTAAGACCATTTGCAATAACCAGCAAAATCATAGGTGGTGTTTTAGGCCTGTCTGCTCTATATTACTCCAGTTTTATGCTGATGTAGTATCATTTGAGTTAGGAGGGTTAAATTGGTTTCAAAATCAAAGCATTGCAATAAAAGTATGCTTGAGGCTCCAAAGTGATTTCTAGGAGTAAAATTTCTGTACTGATACATATTTTTTTCTAAAAGTACATGAGTTAAATCTGCTTAACGATGACACTAAAGCTCAGCTGGAGACCTTGCAGGCTGAATAATATCAACATGTTTACGAGACATGAGATACTTAACAAATGAGTCCATGGTACCACTGGATATTGGAGATAAAAACGCAAATGGTTCCTAAAGTATTATTAGAGCATTTGTTTATGTGGCTGATGTTTCACCACCATGTTTTCCAGTTGCCATGGCAACTCTGACCAACTGCAAGAGCCGAATAAGGTATTTTTACTCCAGCAAACAAAAATCCTGGTCAGCTGGCTGTAGGGATGTTGGTGCACCGGGGCACATCATTGAATAGCGCAGTCTGAATATCCCTCCTGGTATTAGTAACCAGAGTGGCACCAAACAGTCATCCTCACCTTGAGTGATTATATCACATCCCCTATGAAACAGGAGTTATCCCTATAATGTTTTGTTCAGGAGTGAAAGGTTTCTGTGCAGAGATAGAGAAGGAAAAATACTTTGGAGAAAATTTCAACAGGCCAAACAGTACCCTTGGGATTGAAATAGAGTCGAGGACACCTACCTGAACCTTAAGAGAAATTAACTTAATTGTCTGTATAAAAAGGGCCTTCAAGAGGAAATTCTACCGTCTACATAGCTCTTATTTTACTGTTGTATTTTTTGTTTGTTTTGTGTTTGTTATTTTTTATCAGAGCTAAACAAATCAGCTTTTTCCATCCTTTCCTCATGCTTCTTGAACCTGTTTTCACCCACTTCTCTGAAGGACTGTCTGCAGCTTGTCTGCATTTCCCAATAAGAGTAGTACACTAAATAAATAGACATATGCCTTGAATGATGTTTGTGTCTTTTTCTGCAAAGCATTGTACAGCTATACAGCTAATAAATTTATTTTTAGCAAGTAATTACTGTTACTATTAAATGGAAACAGAAGTAGAAAAATGTTGCATCAGCAGGTGTTTGAGATTTCACCCAGTGATCCTCATAGGCATGCAGTAGCATAAATCCTGTTTTCAGCAATACATTTCAGTAGGCCATAGTGAGGCAGATGCCAGTGTCCAATCAGGCTGTTTAAGGGTTCCAACAGCGAATGTAGGTATGGGTCTTGCTCCCTGAAATTCACATTAAAAGTACCAAGTGAGCCACTGAAGCAGAGCAAATGCTCCTTTGCTGCACACAGATCACATGCATATGTAGTGGGAGCAGAAGGACCACCAGTCCCCCTTCCCAGTTTTCCCAGCTCTAGTATGCAAACTGGACACCTGAGCAACGCTACGTGCATCTGCTAACATCATCTACTTTTCTGCTTAGGTACTGTGCTACAGTAAGCATTTGTGTCTGCATCTGCATCAGTGTTTTGGTTCAGTACACAGGAGCTTTCCCTTTGGAAGTGGATCTCCCAGTTGCCTCCCTTTACTGTGCTTCGGTTGCACCACAGAACTGGTGAACCAGGTTGCTTTTAGTTGAAGATGAACTGGAAGCAGTGCTCTAGCAGTGCACCAGGGAGAGAGATGCTTCAATTGCACAAGGGCACTTACTCCCTGGGCCAGACTAACATCAGCCCAAAGGAAAAATTGTGGAAATATTCAGGCAACACCAAGAGCTGTTTACTGTAATCCTCAGCACTGCTGTGCCTCTTAGACCCATCCCTTGTAGTAGAGGGGAAGTCTTCCTGTATTTGATGGCTTTCTGCAACAAACTGTATTGTCAGAGGGCAGACTATAAGGTACAGAAAAAATAGAGCAGGGCATTCTAGCAGGTTATGAAAAAAAGTCCTTTTTTCTGGACTGCCTGTCATAAGAAAGAACAGCTTATACAAGAAATGCCTAAATTGCATTTAGTCAAGTCTCCCTTTTGTCATAGAATGGGAGCAAAGCCCAGCTAAAACCCAGAGTGAGTGAAAAGCTCAGAAGTACTTTGGCGGGCTACTGTTGAATCCACTGGTTTGAAATTCTTGATCCTGCATAATTTGGGCACTCAGATCACTGAAACATAGGATTTTTCTTTTTAGCAAGCAGGCTTTTATTTTTCATAAAACACAAAACTACAGATGAAATGTCAGTGCTTTATGAAGTACTTACACACTCCCACAAAGATGGGATGTCAGACCTAGCATGTAATAAGGATTTACATAATAAATAATGCATTAGTGGCTAGTCTATCAGCAGTTATGTATTAAATAGAGATTTCCTGAAAATTCATGTAGATGATGCATACCGGATTAGACGTGAAATATGACATGCACAGTGGTTGAAAAATCTTTCCAAATAGTTTTAGCTCTAGAAGTACAGCTTTGTTCTAGCTGATCTTGGTACTGCGTTGTAGTTAACTGGCATGAGGACATAAGAAATGCCATACAGGGCCTGTCTGAACATCCAGCTCTGTATCCTGTTTCTCACTGTAGCAAGTAGCAGATGCTCCAAGAAGAGTGTAAAACTAGAAAGTTTATAATATTTCTCCTGTCTTCTATATATATTCAGCCCAGGTACATCTCAAGCTGAAGATTTGTGTTTAATAGCTTTTATGCATTTTCCTTCCATAACTTTTTTTCTTGTGGCCTTTCAAACTTTATGTAACCTTTTAGCATCTACAGTGTCCTGTACCAATGAATTCCTTAGTTTAATTACAGTCCAGGGAAGAAAGACCAGCTTCAGTTTGTTTGGAGCTGTCCCCTCCTAGATTAATTTAAAACTTTCTTACATCAATATATGTATGTGTGTGTAAAACCTATATGTGGGATGGCAATCAGATAAGCAATCAGCAAGCACTCACTCCAGATGCTCTTAGAAAATACTTTGAAACCTTGCTGAATCTCATTGGCAGCTGAGTGCTTGAAGATGTTATTGGAAAAGTGCATCATGATTCTGTCGGCATATTTATAAAGGAGGTTTTACCTACCACTTAGGGAAAAATTAGTCATGCTGCAAAAGCAACAGAGCTCTGGTTCTTCCTGCAGTGGAGCTAAGACAAGATTAAGGCAGCACACACAACTAACTAGTAAAAGTATCAGACAGGCCAAAATTGTAAGAACTTAGAAAAATGTCTTCTTGTGAATACAGGTGAGATTTTATTTCAATGTCTAATAGAACTTTAAGAGAATAGATTACTTATTTAAGCTAGGTGGATGAGATTTGCAGCTGTCTTCTACTTCCCTGTTTCAGATATAGCAATATCCAGGAAAGAAATGATATGAGCAGGTATAGGGAGAAACATCTTCAGATCCCTCCCTTTGATTCCCTGTAGATATCCAAAGATATCTCTTCGGAGACTGGAGTTACAGATTGGCAAGAAATCTTGCCCTGACAGGAACTCTTTTAAGAGAATTTGAGAAGAACCTGTTGCTCAGTCTGTGACTCCATTCCTGTTTATCCCTGCATCTGCCGGCTTCAGGCCCAACAACACTTCTTACAGGGCTTGCTTGAAGTTTAACTCCAGCAATGCCTTGTACTGATAGGTGCAGGTAGGCAGTTTCCCTGGACAGTGGCTTGGTTGGTCTTCCCCACAGCTTAAAGAGTATCTGGTCCTACGCAGACTATGTTTGGACGTGGGAAGCACATTGATTAAACCTATTCTGACAGTGATGGTATGGTGGGAGATTAGGGGACAGCTGGGAACATTCAGGCTGGGCACAGACTAAGTTGTAGCTTTGCAGAGAAGATCCTGGGCGTCTTGGTTCATACATGAATTGAACAAGAGTTGCAAGTTGAACATCTCTTGTCCATTCATTCTTGTGATAACTGCACATGGGGCCGCTGAGAAAGCAGAGACAGCAGACAAAGGAAAGTGATTATTCCTCTCTCTTCCTCACTGGTGAGGTCAGTTCTGGGCACCTGACAACAAGGCAGATGTCAGCAAACTGGACAGTTGCCAGCTGAAGGCCACTAAGTTGGACAGGGAGAAGCTGAGGGATCTGGGTTCATTCAACCTTTTAAAAGGAAGGCTAAGAAGCAGGTTTGTTGCTGGGAACAAACTCTTCTCAGAATAAGGACCAAATCAATTCAAATCAATTGTAAATGATAAGCTGCAGTAAAACAAATACTGTCCAAGCATAAAGGGAAAAAAACCACCCCAAACCCTGTCAAGGTAGCTAAACACAAGACCAAGTGCTGTGGTGGAAGCTGTGGGATCTCAGTTCTTGGAGATTTTTCAAAACTCAGCTGGACCTTGTGGAATCAAATTTTGAAGCTAGCAATGCTTTGAACAGAGGACTCGAAATGCAGAACATCTAGAGGTCCCTTACAATATTAATATTTCTATGACTCTGTGAATACAACTTCTTTGAAGTCATAATACCTTCACTTTATTGTATGGCCTGCAGTCAGGTTACTCTATTAATATTTAAAGAAGTTAAATAAAAAGGCAATAGTCTTCATTCTGAATGCCCAGGAATCCCACTGCAGCTAATGTGAGGTAAGAGAAAATTTCAGAATACTCTGTGTATGGAGTTCTAGACACCAATATGGAAGATTTTTCTTATAAAATTACATTCTTTTAGCAAGAATTTTGATTTTTTTCCCCTTCAATATGATATAACATATACCATATATGTCAATATATATCTGAAAGGAAAGAAGTAGTTGCACATACAGCTCATGAACTAAAAAACAAATGTCATACACATTTTCTCTAAGACTCCAGCCCAGTTTCATAGTAATACAAAGCCCTATCATCTCAAGAAGTTTTGCATTTTTTTCTTCTTTTCAACGATTTTGAAGCATTTTTAAGTACAAAGATAAGAGAAAATAAGGTCTCCTCACAAGTGCCCCTTCACTGCCGCATTCCATTATGTGAAGCAACCCAGTATTCTATTGTAAAAATGACTTCTGTGTTGTCAAAGAGCTGTTAGGAATGTGACATAACTCCTCAAATGTAGAAAGCTCAAAGAAAATCCTTGTCTTCTTGTTCCCAGTGCAAGTTAAAAGTATTATTAACTGTACAGGTATGAATACCTCTGAAAGGGTTGAACAGACAGGTCTCCTAGCCTGGCAATGTACTGCCATTAGCAAAAGGTTATAATAAGAGGTTCTTGGTTGGAGAAATATCCAGATGGAAATACTGTAAGAGGCAGCCAGGTGTATTACAATGGTGGTAATAGTACACAACTTTCTCTCCATTTCAAAACTTGCAATTTCATCTTTCCATACTTATCTCCTGCCCTTCTTATTTTCTCCAGAAACGGATCCTCCAAAAATTCTGTTTTTCAGTATGGGGAATGGAGTTGGAACCTGCTAAATTATTCTTATGCTCATGGTAGAAAACCCAGCTCTACCTTTCCTTTCTGTGTGAGCTATCAGGAACATGCATTATTAAAAATTTGTCAGTGAAGCCAATGGAAATGAGTTTGAATTCTCCTGAGGACTATACCTGTTAAGCAGTAAAGCCCTTTTCTTACCGGGTCTTTTTGCACATCGCACACTGAAATTGGTGAAAAGCTTTACTCAGTATTTGTTAATATAGGAGATTGCTGTCTGTCAGAGGTGACTGTGTACTTTATGCAAAGAGAAGCTCGAATCTACTTTTAGATGAAGTTAATATATGAGCAAAGCCCTCTGGAGCTTGTTATGCAACAAGCCTGGAGGCTTCAAAGAGTATTACTTCTAAACATCAGTGCACTGACCCACATCCCAACCTTTGGAGCATCTGTTTAAGCTTCCATTTTTGTTTGGAATTCACATTTTCACTGAAGAAGCTCACTTCATGTGAAAGCACAGACTTTTCCTTCGACTCACATATTCCCCTCTTAAAGAGTATAGAAGAAACATGTGTTCTGATGACTATGAAAACACTACTATGACATTTATGCATCGCAACCTTCCCTTTTCCCACCAAGCACAGTTCAATGAATATTTTAGTGCTCTTTAAAAATAGTGTCATTTTCCTGAAACATCCCTGGTATTTAGGTGGCTTAAAGTCACTAATGGAGGTGGCTTATTGCCTTAAACAGTTACCAAGACAATGACAGGTAGTAATATTGAAAAATATTGTAACTTTATTGGGTGAACTGATCAAAAAAGTCACCAGAAGAAGGAAAATCCAAGTGAAATTCCTATATGACTTTCGTGGGGGAAGCTTTAGCTGTAGTTAAGAGATAGTTGTAGGAAACTTTAGCCAAGGCGCTTTTTTTCTCCTCAGTATGAATCTAAAACAGTTAGGAAGGAATAAATTCAGTCATAGACATTACAGGACATTTTGTTTAGCACATTGGTATATTCAATTTCTTTATTTTTTATTTAACCTGTAAATGCTGTGTATTTATTAAAAGCCTGATAATTATAGTAGTCAACGTATTCTCTAGGTATTTTTAGCATTTAGTATATTAAAAGATGATTTATTGTAGAGGCACATATATTTAGGCATGTAACTGAAATGTTATTGTGCTCATTGAATGCAAACATGAAATCTATAACAGATTTTACAAAGTCACATTTCATAAAACTTGAGGTTCAGGCTTCACCTGGAGTTTGATGTCTTCAAGTTCATAATTTAGCATTACCACATTTAACAATATATCTTTATGTTTTGTAAGTGATTTTGCATTTCTCTATCCTTTCAGATAATAATTTTTTTAAAAGATAGAATGGTTGTACATGATCTAGAAGCACTTCCCTTGATATTTCACCAACCGTGATCATGTTCACCAAGAAATGCAATGCAAGCAGGAAATTACTACTTCTTTGATGGCTTGTATATCAAAATACTAACACTTCAAACTGTGACTGATAACTAGCTAAAGCATAAGCTCAGTTGATTCCAGAGCTAAATTTGGGTGAATATTTATAGTGATCAAAGAGCAATTATTCTGATCAGCTTAACTTTCCTAGATGACAGTTCATCCCTATTTCCCAATAAAATGTGACCTTTGGAGTCATGTTCTCAGAAGCATATCGCAGATTGACAATATTTTTTGTATCTGACATTTTTAAGTTCCATCTGCCTGTTAGTACTCAGTAGTATGGTCTAGTGGAGTTCATCCCTGACTATGGCAAGGGGATTGGAACTAGATGATCTTTGAGTTTCCTTTCAACTCTGTGATTCTGTGATTCAAACACAAAGTGTCTGGCATATATGTCGGTTAATGGACTTTGTAGCATTCCCAACAGGCAGGTTTATCAGCAGTTCTCCACAGTTGTGTTTTTCAGACACATCTGCAGTGTGACTGAAAGCTAGATTAGCTGCGAAATCTGATTCAGAGCAGAAAAAAAAAAAAAGCAAGATTTTAAACTTGGTGAACAAGAAGCCATCTGTCTCCAACAAGTTCACACCAAGCACCACCAAGCAAATTACATTGGTACTGTATGTGGTTAAAATGTACTAAATATACTAAATTGCCTTTTACCAGAGCGAGTCTCTGCCAACATTCTTATTTTCCAATCCTTTTCTTGCCTTTTTCTTTGCAGACTGAAAATCTCACATCCTTTGTTCTGGCAGTAAAGGTATTGAATGTTCTCTAGTGTGGAATTACAGTTCCTCACACTGTAGCAGATCATTTTATCATAGCAAATTAGATACTGTGCAAAGGTTGGGTAGTCAGCGATGGAGAAGTTACTGATTTTTCTGATCAAAAGGTAAAATAATTGGCTTAAAAGAAAGAGCTACAAAGCAGTATTGATGCAGATATCTCTACATAATACTAGACAGGTGGATGGATGGTTGGATGGATGGCGGTATGGATGGATGGACTTATGTGTCCCAAATGAAATAAAGCCATCCAAGCTGCAAATGGAATTTTATCCTACTTATTATATAGCAACATCCGTACTCCCTCTACAATGGCTATGATACATGAAGGCAAGTAATTGTAAGCAGGATTACTGAAATAGAGCATTAAATGATGTATCGCAGAGCTGAGTAAGAAAGGGATTTATTCTACATACAGATTGTTCTTATTTGGCTTTTCTACTAAAATCAGACACAATGCTAATTAAAAAAAAAAAAAAAAGTAGTTGCAGGCAGATTGTTTGTTAACAAAATAAATAGCCAGGGAATAAGGACAGCAGGAACAAAGAGATAACAGAAAACCCACTGCAAAAGGTGACACAGAACATGCACCTTCTGTCCCTTCTGTTCTCCCTCTAATTAAAAACAGAAGCAGGAAACAAATTAAACGTACCAAGACTCTGCTATGTGCAATTCTCAGACCAGACATGGCACGCATATCTCCTGCAGAAGAAGTACACGTGATGGGTGGCCTCTGATGGGACTCAAGGTCCTTTTTTATCCTGTTGCTAGAGGACTGTGAGGCGATGCAACACCACACCCATTGGCATGCTTATAGTGTCAGCTTGGGTTGCTCCCTCCTTTGCTCCTGCCTCTGATTTCCACCAGCCCGTATTTACATTCATCAGACCTTGTAAGCTTCAGTCTGAAGTGCACCAAGTTGCTATAGAGGTGGGAGGAATATGACAAAAGCAGGTGGTTTTTTGCTCTAGGGTCTCTCTTCCATTCCTGCAGGGTCGAACCTGAGGCAAGCCCACTCCTTGACACTAAAGCCAGGTCCACTTTTCCAGTAAAGATGTACAGAAATGCATCCAAGTGACTTTGTACCCAGCAATGTCTCCTCTTCCAAGAGTTCACAGCACAGCTAGACCTAGCATGAGAATAAAATGATTAATGTATTTTAAACATACAATTTTTTACCATCTTTCAATTTTTGGACACTGAAGATGGGTCCATCTCGCCTACTTATAAATGGAGAAAATACACACCTCCAGAATATGATTCATATGATGCATGTTAGAAAACTCTTAGGACATGCTGAATCACGTTCTAAAAGCATACACAGAAATATTGTCTGGATAGGCTGAGATGACTAGCTGAGAATTTGTTCTCAAAGTTATGATACCTAAATTGGGCCAGATGAATCAGAATATTATATTGTGAGATCTTAGAATTTACACTTGCATATATTGTCTTTAAAACTAGAAGTTGCTAATTCAATATATGCTAATGCTAATTCTTTTCTGAAGATGATTTTCTGAAAGCAGACATGTGGACCCTCTTCTGTCCTTTCTGCAACGTATATGGGAACTAAACATGTCCTAACTGATCTGCATTTGTATTTGTTTCTGAAAAGATCAGCTGTCAATGAAGGGACAACAGAGCAAGGTTAAGGTGCCTCCAGATTTAGTAAAGTTATATAATTTGGGAATTATTTTTTTTCTAAAATACAGTGAAATAATGAAAAAAAGGGGGGGGAATTTTGAGGGGGTAACAATCTTTTAAATCTGAAGACTGATTTGAAACTATCTTTTAAGAAATCTGGAAAAAGTTCTGTTTGTAACAAATTACTATTATTACTCCCATCTTGTCCAACATGTCACTGGCTGAATAGGACACCTGCAGTTGGAAACAAGAGCTCCAGAACTTCAGACTACACCCCTCTTTGGGCTGGAAGACAGCGTTGTTGCCCGTTTAGGTGTTGACACTTTGGTAAACTTTACATCAATGAGGACCTTTAAATCTGGGACATATTCCAGGTTATGTGAAAAGTCACCATTAGTGCTATTGGAAGTTAATTTTCCATCATATAGATTAACATTAAGAGCTCTATTACTTGCTCATAGTTAGAGGTTCTAGGGTTTCCCAGACAGAAGTGCCTCCACATGCCTGGAAACATGTGTCTACTTCTCCAGTGCGCTATGATACACACACACACACAAAGACAATTTTCTCCTGCTTTCCAATGAAATCAAAATATAAAATCTTTAGTCCTTAAATACGAAAGGCTCCTCCATTGTGTCTGATTCTTAGCTTTAAAAGGTTTGAACTTTGTAAAGAGTAAAAGATGTGATTTCTCTTTGTTTTTCACATGGACCAATTCTAGATAAGTTCAGAAAAAACACAGGTCACAAAATTAAAAGCATATAGTTTTGTAGATCTTGGTGGCTAGATCTTGTCAGACTTTCTCCAGGTACAAGAGCCTGCCACATTAGAGCATTTCTTATATATACATATGCGTATATATACATATATATTTAGGGAGTATGTTAGTCCATGAAGTATTGCCTCTGATTTCCCAGATGTTCTTCCAACTTGCAAAAGCAAATAGAGTGCATAACACATCATTCTCTGAGTGTCTACGGTCATGATATCTTGTCATCTGGAGGTGGACACATCTTTCTTGGTCAATTGATGTCAAATGTAACAAACAATTTGTGGGTTGGCCCATTCTAACTGTCATTATAACTGTATCACTGATGTAATCGTGTTCTGGAAAGGAGAAGCTGTTGCTCTGTGATAATAGTAAAACCAGGGAAACTTACTCACATTACTGTTAACATCCACAATGCATACAAAAGCGCTGGGGCCAATCCAAAGAACTGGAGAAACTAAAAGTTGTCAAAAACTTGGTGTGCCTGGCATGCATATTGAGGAAGTATCTCTTTCCTTGGCTAAATACTGAATAAAATACAAAGCTAGAGGCATTCATAGTTTGAAAGAATCTGTTTCAAAGCTTTACAATGTGCGGCAGCTTCTATTTTTACTGTGCTGTTTCAGGCTTCTCTCAGGGTTGTTCTTGTGCATCAGAAAAGTATTAGAGTGTCCTCGGGTATTTCATTCGGTTGTGGTATTGGGTTATTATCATCTTCAGAATATTTGGCCCAGGAATTTATTTGAAGTGGCTGTGCAGCAAGACAGACATAATGCTGGCTGAGTCTTAGGTAAGAAATGGAAAGATACAGAAACTTTTAGCATACAGTGCAAGCTAATCTTTAACAGATTTTCTTTTTTTTTGCATTAAACAAAAAAGAAGAACATTTACAGCTCAAAAATAAAAATAAAAAATAATTCTTGTAGGAATAATAGGGGATCAGGAATAGGAGGATTTGTGGAACAGTGGACTGTAAGTTGTTGAAAATCCTCGGTCCCCTTTCAAGTGTACTGTTCACTTCACTGCATAAATTAATTTTGTGACATGGTGAGGCCAACTTGCATATATATTTGAATAAAAAGAGGTTATATATGTCTCTTTATGGCACAGGGATGTAGTCCTGTCTCTGAACGCATCCTGGGATGAGCAGCGTGTCCAAGCGGTTGCTGAGCTCTCCCATTCAGACTGTAGTTTTTAGTGCTAAGCTGGGACTTTGAAGAAGAAATTCCATGAAGTAGAAATAATTATTTTTGTATTGGTGTTCTTCTCTTTGTATGAAGTCCTCTGTATCTCAGTTCCTCAAGCCACCTTAACACCAACTCAATACGGACTCTGGACTGTCAGTTTAAAATTACGCTTTCATAATTACTTTTTCTGCACTAACAATTGATTCCCCACATTATTTTTATTTTATTTTCTCCTGCAGCAGGTGTCATCTTTCAAAAGTCTCTGCAGCAGTTAATGAAAAAGTGGAATATTCTGAGAGTTGTAGTCTTTCAAACAGAGCTTTGCAAGGACATACCTGTATTGGAACACTACAGCTCCCTGAACTTCCTCGCATCACTGCCTATGAAACGTCCTGCAACGTGATAAGTTTGGGGGGTGGGGGGAGCTTGGTACTCATGGACTTCCAGCACTGCCAATGACACAGCACCTTGCATCTGTGTATGGGAGCAATTGGGAGCGGAATGGACACCCGTGAAACCAGTGTATGTTTAGTGTGGGGAATGAATAAAGAAATCTGGCATGAGGCACCATCATCATTTGAAAAATTTCCCTTTAAAAAAATATTCAACCCGATTTGTGCCTTTCCCACAGAGCTCTTCAGGAGCACAGCCACTTGGACACTCTCCAGACACCTACATTTTGGTCAAACAGTGTTGCACTTAGCTGCTTTTAGACTTTTCTTTGATCTAAATGGCTTCCAGCACTGGCTGTTTTCTCCTCCTCTTCTGGCTTGTGCCTTGGGGAAAACTTGTCTATCTGCAGCCTCTGAACAGAGGAAAGACTCCGCACTCCTGTGGCCAACTCCTCCATTCTTAGAAAAACTTTCTATCTATCTGAGCACTATGTTTTTATTTTTTAAAAAATTTTCACAGCCTAGCTCTCCAAGCTAGTTCATTCAGACAGACACAGGCTTTGGGGGAATTGCAAAAGCAATCACTCTACTTAGCTGGAGATACATAAAGCTTTAAATTAAAACGTTAAAAGCTTGGACATATTCCTTAACTCTTTTTCTTTTGGAAATTCCTTGGGCTTATCTCCAACTTGCCTAATGAGCCCAGCTTTAATCAGACCTACATTATTCCTGATTTGAGAACTTAGGAACAAGTCACATACTCCCCAGAAGCATATGGCTGGCTCCAGATGTAGAGTATATTCATTGACAGAGCAACTGGAAAGCTTTATTAGATTTTTTCGACTTGTTGTAAAGCTAAGAGTTCCCCAAACATCGTGCTCATCAGTTTGTCAACCTGTGCTGAAACTCCTACATCAGCAGCTGTGCTTGTGCTCTGAGCATTGTTGGTTTCTGCTGCTGAGCAGGTGGTGTTAGAATAGCCTCTTTCACCACTGGTTTGCATTCATGATCCTAGCTGGAGACCAGAAGGTGGGAAAACACACAAGATGGTAAAATAAAGAGATAGAGATAATGATACTTTCTTTCTCCCCATGGGTTCAGTTTTAGTTTAACTTCTGGGCAGTTGTTTTAGGAAATCCTGTTTAGGCTAACCAGCCTGATTTCCATCTAAGTCAGAGCTTTGGTTTAAATACTAACACAAGCTCTCAGTGGCTCTATTATAGAAAACCTCATTTTCAAGTAACAGTGTTAATTCAAATTATTATATCATGTAAATTCCATGGAATAACTGTATGCATGCATTCACATAAGCACCTAGATATTTGAAAGAAAAATGGGATTTTAATTTGCATTACGTTGTGTGCAAGATCTGAGGAGAGAGGGAAGAGAAATGGATGTTGATGGAATCAGCTTCCACAGAGATCATTCACTTCTATAAGAAGAAAATTCAATTAGTTGAAAAATGTTAGGAAACACATGAGAAAAGTACACACTGTTGAAGTCAGTGACTAATTTTATGCTTTACAGTCTTTGCCCTACATGCATAAATAAATTCCATAAACATCCAATAGTTAGATCTGGCAGAAGATGTATTTATTATTAATGTCTTGTTGGACTGAGTGATGCTTATTTGCAGATTTCACTAATAAATAACACATTGAACACAGTTTAAAAAAATGCCAAGAAATTCATACGAGGTAAAAATTTAACTGTATCTTGGCTGCTTCAGGGAAACTCAAAATGCAAAGTGCTCTTAGGTGCTCTCTTTTACCAGAAGAAATATACCTTCTGATTTTGATTATATGCTACCACCTGGTCCCTAACAGTGAAAAAGATGCATTTTTCTTAGGTGCTGTCATGCCGAGAAAAACAAACAAAACCCTAGGGAAAAGATAGAGGTAGAATAATTTTTTTTAGAGAATATCTTCCTGTAAAGGACAATGATGTTTTATTGTCTTTATTCTATAATAATTTCCTAATGTTATGTTGTTTAGTATTCTTCAAAAAGCAACAGTCTGTTATTATAATCACCAACAAGAAATAAAGAACAGATGCATTTTGTCTT
This sequence comes from Heliornis fulica, assembly GCA_013399135.1. NCBI lineage: Eukaryota > Metazoa > Chordata > Aves > Gruiformes > Heliornithidae > Heliornis > Heliornis fulica. The sequence goes on from VXBZ01005788.1 coordinate 437,382, forward strand.
CAATTAAAATGTAATTCTTCTAAAGTCTTCTGCAATAAAGAACACTTGTATGAGCCCAGATGACTTTGAAGATGAATATACATGTTAAATGCAAGATTATTCATTCAATTAATTAAACTTATCCAATTATTTAATCTATGAATTTGTCCAAAGAATAATTAATTAGTTGTTTACTTTAAAAGGTTCAAGATGTCCTTGAGCAATTCATGGACCAATACATCAGTGTAATAAACCTCAGACTGCACAAGAAATGCAGTGAAATTTTTTTCACACGCTTCTAGATGGAGTTGCTGGTCCTTAATGGGCTGTAGCAGACCTGTTTGGAGAGTGCTGCTACCACTCCACACTTCCTGCTATAAGAAGGGTATAAACGTAATGAAAGCTCCTTCTTTCCATTGTAGGGCAATACCAAATGATGAAAAATTAATGTCAGGATTCAGTCAAGACACTATAGACTAGACCTTTGCAGTCTCTCCTTGGTCCTAACCAAGGGAGTTTCCTGCAAGGTGAAACATTGCTCATCAGGAGCCATGTTGGTTAATGGTCAGTGTTCCAGGAGCATGAGGCTCCAGACATTTTGTCCTGATCCATACTGATGATGTGGCATTGAGTTCAGGGCCAAATGTACCTTACAGTGAAGAAAGGCACATATTTACCCAGTAAAATGCAGAGTTAACGCTGAGGCATTAATCAGACTGTGTTGATAGTACCACACATTTTTCAGCTCATGTCAGTTACATCCTCTGAGTCTGCTGCTGTCCTTTAAGGTACTCTGGATTCATACAGAAAATTTGCCCCTGCTTTTGTGTCTATAATACAGCATCTATTTACATTCATTATGGTTTTGGATGCTACAGCAAGAAAGCAGTAGATGCTATTATGGATTGGGCAGCAGACCAGGAAAGTGGATACCCCTCTACAAAATTACCTTAAAGAACTGCGAGCTGAGCTACTGTCTGTTGCACTAATCACTCACATCATTGGCCTTTCGACATTACAGAGTGGGGATCTTTTCTGTTTGTTTTTGACTGCATCACTAGACACAGAGTGATTATTGTAAAAGAGATTCCCTATACTTCAACATGGCTTTTGCTTCTAGAAATAATTTATGAATGTATTGTCATTTTTATCAGTGTGCTACCTGTAATAGTGGATGAATCCTCGGTGCTGATGTACATAAAAGAATACTTTTACCTGGGAGAAACCTAACTACACGCATTTTTTTGTACAGCATCCTTTTTCTTTCTGATTGGATGCCTGAAAATCAAATAGTGATAAATCTAATGTTTCAGCTGCAACCTTTCCAGTTTGCTCATGCATCATCATTAAGCTTTTATTGTTGTGTAAACAATATTTGAATATAAAGAGATTATTCATGTTGGTATTTCTGGGAAGCAAACACATTTTGTGTGGAAGAAAATCTTTTGAAGTGAACCTTGAAACCTGTTTTCTGTTTTATTTTGAAATGCCAGTTTAAGGTACTGCTTCAAGCGTTAGGCTGGAAGTTTGCTGATAATCAAGAATAATTTATTAATCATAACACATTAAAATATGCTAGGATGTTTTCCAATTATTTGTATAAATTTGCATAATTAGTATTTATTCATGTAAGTGATTTCAGTGATTCAACTGATTATATGTAGGAAGCATTGTGAGCGTGATCAGTTCAGTGATACCTCTGATCAGTGATTCAACTGAGCAATGTGTGCTGGGGAAACCACATCCTGCTGAAGTCAGTCCTTCCCTTTGCAAGGGAAATTTCCAGCCATAAGTATTCTGCAGCTGAGTCTCTGCAAAGCTCTTCCACCTGAATTTTGCTTTTTTGACACAGATTAATGTGTTCCAAAGCCTTTTGGAATTCTGATTGACCTTGAGGTATTCCAGGAACTAGCTCAAAACTAGGTATAAGATGAATTTTTGTCTTTCCTGGGGGTTCTAAACATGCATATACTTTAGGATGTGAGCATTTGGATTTTATCTTTACTTTTAATTAAATTTAGAACATGTAGTGATCAAAATTTTCTGATAGAAAAGCATTCACGTTTACATGTTTTTTTCTAAAATGTTTTCAGTGAATCCAAAATTTTAAAAAGTAAAAAATAACTCCCAGAAATCTTTGAAAAGCTTTTTAAATTTTGTTTTGCTTTAAAGCTAGGAAAAAAAAACAACACTCTAAATCAAAATATAGTCACTGTGGAAATAATTATTAATTAATATTTCCCCCAAAATAAGCAGCGATTTTCTACAGACTATAATAAGTTTTCAAGTATTCCTCATTTACTACAGCCTTTTCCTGCTGGAAATCCATAGGATGTTTAATCTCTCTCAAAACTGCTCTTGTTAACAACTGTTCTTGTTAAATGTTTTGGTATAGTTTTCCGGGTAAAATTAAGCTTATCCAGAGATAAATGCCCTTTAATTTTTTTTTTCCTTCTACACAGAGTAGGCATTTTGCATCTGTAGATGGTAAGAAATGTAGAAAATTATGACATTGCTGTGTTTCAGGCATTTCTACTTGCCAAAACCACAGCTTTAATCTTGTTGTTGTACCTGATGTATCATGCTGATACCGTAACGGAGGCAGATTGAGATGCAGATATGGTTCAAAAGATGGCAGAAAGCAAATCATCGATCTAGCCAGCATTACTAGCAAATATAAATACAGTCAATGTGATTTTGACTTCCTGTTGATCTATACAAAGTTACAGTACCACAGAAAGGTAAGGTCTGGTGATCTTACAGGTAGAGAGGTTGGACTAGATGATCTCTAGGTGTCCCTTCCAGCCCCAACAATTCTGTGATGTGAAAAACACGTAAGGTCGTAAGAACCTCTCACACCAAGGAGCTGTGCACACACTCAGTGGAATGGTAACCATGGGCAGCAGGCTTTGTGGGATGGCAGATTCAGCTCAAGGTGAGGGCACAAAGGGACATGAGGGAGAATATCTCCCTTCCTCTGTTTCTGCCTTTCCTTTTACAGTCAATCTCATTTTGCCTCCTTAAGAAGATGCACAGCAAACATTCAAAGACTTAAATAGCATTTTCTTTTCCTTTCATGAATATCAGATCCTGTACAGACCCTCTCACTCTATACTTCTCATGCCTTTAATATGATGCTGTTCCATGGCATAAAAATATAAACCTAAAGCATTTGGAAAGGTCAGGATTTTTCACACTGATAGCAGCACAGTTGAGAAAAGGTCTTTTTAACATCATATCCTCCTTCGGATACTCAAAATAGACTTATTCCCCCCTCCCACATCAGGTCAGTGGTAAATAATCTACAGTTCGTGGAAATGACTGATAGTCTTTCAGAGACCAGCTAACATACAGGGAGGTGGAGGTATCTTTAGTCATCGTTTGGGTTAGGGTTTTTTGTATATATATAAGCTTTTTATATATTAGCTTTATATATATACTGCATATGGGGAGGATGAACGTGAACGGGATTTTAATTGATTTTTAATCTTAATGAAAGCTGTTTGACTGACAACAATGGAAAATTAAATTCTCTGCCAGACATAGAAGTAGTAAAATGTGAGCAGTGGAGCTTTATTATGCTGCCAAGTGTATAGCTTCCACCTCGGTCAGGAAGGCCAAAAATCCAGCAATGACAAAGAAGTCATTGGCTTCCCCACCTCCACCACTGCCCCCGTAGCCCCACGGTATCCAGCAAATAAAACAGCTGGGACCGAGCCAGCTGTGAGGATGAAGAAAGCAGCTGGGAAGGACTGATTCTTGTCACGGTCCATATACCCAACAGCCATCAGAGGGGAGCAAAGATCGGTCACAGTTTGACCTCCATTTGAACCAGCGACTTAGAAAGGCAAAGGGCTCTACGTGCCGTTATCAGTTCCCAGTCATCCAGTCCTCTCATGGAAATTAAATTTTACCTTCAATACGCGTTCCTGAGCCCTAGTCATGAGGATAGCAGAAATCAAGGCTGCATGCAAGCCTGTCTCTAAATTTCTCTATCTCCTGGAATCTGAAGGAAGCCATTTATCACTGGGGTTTAAAGACAGAATTAGAATTTGATTTTTCTCTCCAGCTGCTTTATGTGTTTATGTGTATGAAATATTTTATTGAAAAATAATTTAATACTTTTGTAACAACTGTGTTTCTCAAGGAATGCGACGTTGCTATGCCAGAGTCCCTGCTGTGTTCTGTAAACTTTGAATTCATTACTGAGGAAAGGCTATCAATATTTTTTCATTATTACAGTATCCTTTTGCTCTGAATTATCACGGAAAAAGCAGCAGGACAGATACAATTTGTTTTCATTGACGTCCCACGCATTCAAATGTCAAATTCCCAAAGCAGCCCTTACTCCTTTACTGATTTTTGGTTCCTTCAGAACCAAAATACAGAATTTGCTTTGCTTTCCTGGGAAACATGCAGGGAAAAGGGAGCTCTGAAATGAAATCTTACAGTTCACCGTGAAATAAAAAAAAAGTAGTAGCACTAACTGGGCTTTTCCCTTAAACTACTGTTGGTGTAGCATGCTATAAACCACCAGCCCCTGACCAGTGAGCAACATCACTGCTAGCCTTGATTTCCAAACTTTTAGTGATGTCTCAACGCCCCCTCACATTGATCTGATTAGATCAATTGGGTTATATCCTAAAGTACTTACCCGCTTGGCAGTAAATGCAGTCATTTAGTGAGGTGTCTGGGAAGTGGTATTACCCAGAGGCAATGTCCTAAAAAAGACCCTGGAAGTTCCTGGGTCTGCTCCAGTACAGGAGTCCTCTTGTGCTCCTGGCACCAACTTAGGGGAAGAAATGCTTGTGCCTTTGTGCACAGTCCCACCTCAAGGGCTAGTGGAACACAGTATCTGGTTTGGGCTGTCTTATTCCTTAATAACCTGGGTGGATTGTTAATGAAACCATTAGAAAAAAAATGATGAGGAAAAATTAGCCATCAATTTTTTGATACTTAATCAGGAAAAACCTTAGTCAGCCAGAAATGCCAAAGTATAGAGGAAACCACTCTAAATGCTCTGTTTAGCCAGATATATGTGCTGTGTTTGAGAGGAAAGAGGACTGATAATATATTTTGATATAATTTATTTTTTATTTATATTTCATATTGGTGAAGTTTAATTAACTATGTGTTACCATTACATAAATACCTGAGGTTTAATAATTTCAATTAATAGCATAAGTCTGTGCTTTCTTACTGAGATACCCAGTGCATTTTGAGATATTCTGAGCACACAGAGATGGCGCAGTTCTATCAACAGAGGAGGACAACAATGTCAGCAAGGAGTGAGGGTGATGCTGTCAGCCTTGGCCCATTAAGCTGGTTTCCAGATCATGTACAGAGAGAACTGTCAGCAAGTTTAAAAATAGCCAAACAATTTGATGTTTTTAAGGTTATGAGACTGAATGTCAAGAGACTGGGATAGCGTATGGACCTTAAAACAAGCTTACCCTAACAACAGGAACATTTTGAAGGATCCTCTCAAAAATGCAGCAATACACTCAGAAACCCATTCGGATGAGCAGGGCGATGCAGCAGATGTGGCTGGAGACACCAGAACCCTCACTAATTCTGAATCTATTGTTGGTCTTGTGGGAAGATCCACAGCCAACCGCTTCTCTGTTGGTTTGCTTCCCCAGCTAGTCTGTGTCCAAAACAGGGAGGAGGTCCCAGCTGAGCTCCCATGCAACCAGGGGCTGGTGCTTGTCTGCTCTGCCTCTCTGCTCCCCTGAAAGCTAGGCTGTGGTGGACGTTACCAGAGCAGGATTTAGTGCCACTCCAGAAACACTGCTACCTTGTGAAATTTTGAAGTTTCATTCCTTTACTTCGTGTGGCTTTTTATTTATAAAGTAAAAATTAGAATCCATTCTTCCATACCGGGTAAGGAATTTAGTTTTGGCTCCCACCTGCAAATATGAAAAATCTAGAGGATGTTTATTTGCACTATCTTAAGAAGAAGTAAATTTATATGCCAGGATCAATATTATGCATGTGACATCTTTAATTTTAAAGATTTCTTTTTCTGGATACATTTTTGTTTAACATTAATACCAGAAATGAAATCACAGGACAGCTGTCCATTTTTTTCCCTTTCTGGGATCATATTGTAGAGTGAACAGTACACACTAGTTAACTATAGTTTTGTCTTGTGCAGAAAATGGGATGGTAGCCACCTCCTACAGTCAATGCTCAAGGGCACTGTGATTGTCAGCCTCTTTGTACATAGCAGCTTTATAGTAATCATCATTTCAGCAGCAATTGACTTTGCAAATATAAGGTCCCGAGGCAAAGAAATGATTTACAGTGTAGCTGCTGGAATTGCGTCCAGGGTGGAGAGCTCAGCAGAAGTGCAGCAGCATCTAAGAGTGATGACAAAAGGGGGTATATTTGTTTCTCAGACATAAACAAGAAATGCATTATCAGCAAAGTGTGAAGAACACTAAAAGAATGAATGTGTCTCCAAGCTATTTTGGAAAAGGACTCACCCTTTTAGTTCTACTTATTATTGCAAAGAAGAAAATTATTTTGGCTCACGTCTCATGAGTGTACAAAGACAGTAGAAATGGAGCATTTTATTAACATAAGTACTCTGTTGCTGAAAACACAAGAAATGCTAGAACAAACCAGAATCTACATCTAGTCAAGCATCATGTTCTAGCAACAGGACATACCCAAAACTGGGAAAAAGAAAATAAAATTCTTTGTTAATTTGAGAACTGCCCATTTGAAATTTGTAGACTCTGCCCTGGTCTGAATCAGACCAAAACTCAATTGGATCACAATCTGATCTGCACTGGCTCTTTGTCTTGCTTTTACCTTAAATTACTGTTCCTGAAGAATCCTGGAAGAAAGCTAACATCTTTTGATTGTTACACATTGGAACAGATGCAAACAGAAATATTGATAGCAATCTTCTACTCAGAAGGTTTGGGCTGCCAGGCAGAGCTGCTGAACAATGTAATGTGTGCTGCCTTCCTTCAGTGGGCTTAAATGTTGGGATCTGCCCCCCCACCCCTGGCAGAATCATCCAGATCACATCTGGATAGAGAGCAGCCCTGAGGAGAAGGACTTGGGAGTACTTGTGGATGAGAGGCTCAACATGAGCCGACAATGTTCTCTTGCGGCCCAGAAGGCCAACCGCATCCTGGGCTGCATCAAGAGGAGCGTGGCCAACAGGTCGAGGGAGGTGTTTCTCCCCCTCTACTCTGCCCTCGGGAGACCTCACCTGGAGAACTGTGTCCAGTTCTGGAACCCCCAACATAAGAAGGACATGGACCAGTTGGAGAGGGTCCAGAGGAGGGCCACAAAGATGATAAAGGGGCTGGAGCACCTTTCCCACAAGGACAGGCTGAGAGAGTTGGGGCTGTTCAGCCTGGAGAAGAGGAGGCTCCGGGGAGACCTTATAGCGGTCTTCCAGTACTTCAAGGGGGCCTACAAGAAAGATGGGGAGAGGCTGTTCAGTAGGGCCTGTTGTGACAGGACAAGGGGTAATGGTTTCAAAATAGAGGGAGGGAGATTTAGATTGGATGTTAGAAAAAAGTTCTTTACTGTAAGAGTGGTGGAGCACTGGAACAGGTTGCCCAGGGAGGTGGTGGATGCCCCATCCCTGGAGACGTTCAAGGCCAGGTTGGATGAGGCCCTGAACAACCTGATCTAGTTGGGGTGTCCCTGCTTCTTGCAGGGGGGGTTGGACTAGATGACCTCTGGGAGTCCCTTCCAACTCTAGCTATTCTATGATTCTATGATCCCACTACCCAGGGCTTCCCATGGGCTCCTCATGCCCCTTTGCTCTGGGTTGCCAGGCTAGTACACCACCAAACAGGCTGTCCTGAGAGCCCAGATGGCTCCTCGACTGCTGGCTCAGGTGTCTTTGCCCCATTTCCAGGGCCAGATGGCACTGCTAGGTCAAGCATCCATACCTTCCCCAGATTAATCACCCAGCAGCCAGAGATGTATCAGAGGCCAAGCAGGTGATAAAAAGACAAGAACATTTATTTCTGCTGGTTTATGCACCTTCAAGCTGAAAGGTACTTCCAAAACAGTCAGTCCAGTGAGAAGGGAAGACCCTTTCATCCATCAATGCTGGTTGATTTCCTAGCAGCAGCTATGGTTGCCCTTCTGCCTTCCCCTACCTGTTGGTGACCCCTGTCTGTCCTCCCAAGACAGAAACTTTCTTCCCAGTGCTCTTGGGTACAGGTTGAGAAGCCCTGAAAGGAAATGAGTGTTTTTTCTCTTTCCCAATCCCTATTTCATTTTTTAAATTCCTAATGTATACATACTTGTGTCTTAACTGTAGGCTTGTTTAGTGTTGGGAGGGTTTTTTTAATGACAGCTTTGACAATAGCAATCAATGGGCAATAAACTTTATTGTCTGGTTGTATACTTCATTGAAAAAGAATTCTACCTCTTTTTTTTAATTTTCTGCTCTCTCAATTTAATAGCAAATTCCCTGCTTTTTTGTATTCTGATGGGATTCATCTAGAAGCACTCATGTCACGTCCTTGATGTCAGGCATTATTTTGATAGCTGTTGTCAAAACTGCTTTGTCTTTTTTCCTACAATAACATGTCCCAAACTTTTCAGTCTCTCTTCATACAAGTGTGGTTTCTGAATCCAGCCATTCCCATCATTAACCTCTCAGGTCCCTCTATTTTTATTTTATTTTTTTAATAGGAGAGTTGGAGATGTTTTATGTGATAGTGCACTTTGTAATGATATTGTTACATTTTCAGGCTGATTTTCCCGTTCTTGTAGGTTCTAATATTTCATTTGATTTGTATTTATTTTCTGACTGCTGCAGCCCTTTGGATGGCAACATTTTCCATGAACTTCTAGAGTTGTTGCAGAATTAATTTAGACACTGGGAAGCTTTGTAGTAACGCTGAGTCTTCCACCCAGTCTGCGTTACGCTGCTCAGCACCAAAACAGTGACAAGGATCTACCAGCCAACTATTAGAATTGTTGCAGGGAGTCACAGATAGCAAATGAGCTTGTGGTAAGCGAGATGTTTTAGATTATCACCACTGAGTGGTAGGGTAAGTGTGAGACAGATAAAGGAATTAAGACACTTGGCAATGGAGATTTTAAACACCTTCCATTTCTGCTGCATACCTGAACCTCCTAGAGAAAAAGGTTTAGAATAACTGTGTAATTCCCTATGGCTGAATGTAACACTCATATCAGCGAGATCTGTTCGTTAGAGAAGGATCCTAAGAATGTGAAAATTTGGGACACACTGAGGCTGAATGGGATTGACATTGTCTTTTAGAAAAGTCATTCTGTCACAAGGACAGTTGTCTTTAGGCCTTACATAACCATCATGGAATTCTGCTGTGTGGTTCCCCGGTTCACTTATATCTCATCAGTGACCAGACATGAGATATCTAGTCTCGGAGACATCACGTCTCACTAGACATGAGAAAACTCAAGAAAAATCAAACCTTGAACTGATTCGGATTTGCGTGGTAAGGTTTTGGCAGTGGAGGCGCTACAGAGCTAGATTCTGTGGAAAGTTGCTAGAAACTTCCCCTGTGTCCAGTAGAGACAATGCTAGCTGGGACAGACCCACCACTGCCCAAGGCTGAGCCCATCAAGACCGTGATGAAGCAGGCTGTCCCCCTGCAGTCCATGGAAGATGATGGTGGAGCAGCAGAGATTCCACCTGCAACCCATGGACAACCCAAAGCTGGAGCACATGGAGGCAGCTGAAGAAATCTGTGGCCCTAAAGGAAGTGTGAGTTGGAGCAGGGACCTAGCAGGATGCATGGACCAGTGGAGAGAGTAGCCCATCCCAGAGCAGGTTGGCTGGCAGAACTTGTGACTCCATGGGGGACCCAAGCTGGGAGCAGTATGGAACTGGAGAACTGCATCCCATGGAAGAGACCAGTGCTGGAGCATTTCATGAAGAACTCCAGCCTATGGGAAAAACTCAACATTAAAGAAGTTAGTGGAGGATTGTCTCCCATGGGACAGACCCCACACTGGAGCAGGGGAAGAGTGTGAGGAATCCTCCCCCTGAGGAGGATGGAGCAGCAGAAATAACATGTGGCAAACCATTCACAACTCCCCAGACCCCCAGTGCAACTCAGGTGGAGGAGATAAACTGGGGAGTGAAGTTTGAGCACAGCAAGAAGAGATGGGTGGGGAGAGGTGTTTGATGATTTGGGTTTACTTCTCATTACTTGATTATGCTTTGCGTGGTAATATATTATATTTTTTTTCTAAGTTGAGTCTGTTTTGCCCATGACAGTAATTGGTGACCATTCCATGTCCTTACCTATAATCCTTTTCTTGTATCTTCTCTCCCCTGTCCAGTGGAGGAGGGGAGTGATGGAGCAGATTTGGTGGGCACCAGGGCTTCAGTCAGGGTCAACCCACAACGGTAGCAAAAAAAAAAATATCTGCTTCTCCATTACAGAAGTGCACTTTCTTCCTAAATTTGGTTAATCCAATGGTACATTGCAAGTGGAAGACAAGAAATCTCTCTCAGATCACCTAGAAACTTTAATGTCTTGGGGCACACCTGGCCATAATGCCAGGCTATTAATTTCAAACAATAACTGCATCTCATTGAAACAAGATGGTATGTAGCAATGATAACCCCTTCAAACCTAATGGAGTTTCTGAATTTAGTAACATACATTTGCATTGCCACCTTGTCCTTTCTTCAGAAGCAAAGATTGGCAAAAAACACAGAAAGGAGCACTGGATTTATAAAGAAGGCAAGTAGTAGACAAGAAAAACATCTCCTCTGACACTTAAAAACAGACAGTCAAGTCGGTCACTGACTCTAAAGTTGCCAGGTTTTATGTTTTGTTATGTTAGTTTGTGTTTGTTTGAGGGGTTTGGGGTGAGTTGTTTTTTTTAATAGAATTTTAATTTAAAATCCAGCAGTATTTGGGTGACCAGAAAGAATTTCTTCCTTCAGCCCTTATCTCCTCATGTTTTATACAAACTCTGCTATAAGCAGTGTATATTAAGGGTTAGACTTTGAGGTCCCTTTTGTAGTTAAAGTGTACTTCGTACTACATTTCCACATAGCACTTAGTGAAGCAATCTGCTAGGCAGCCTATGCAGCAGCATCATCTACCTCTCCATACATTGTAACTCAGTTTCAAAATTTATCTAGCTTTGAAGGGCATTGCTTGACTTCCTCGTAACACAAATGAGCAGCAGGTGCCAGCTCTTTATGAGATGCTGAGTCTGAAAGAGTGAATTTTCACTTCAAATTCCGTTGGCTTCTGTACAGTTACAAAGGAAACATTCCTTATGAAGTGATCTCTTCAAAGCATCTGTAGCTATTATAAACACCTATAATTAACTCTCACCAATATCTTAATCTCATCAAAAAGTAAAGAGAAATATAGGCCCAAAGTAATTCCTCAGAGACTGGATGACCTTTATTAAAAAAGACTAAAGGGGTTTCCAAGCACCAAAAGCTTCCTACACCACCAGGAAAAAGCTATGACTGCCTTTTCCAGGAAAGGGAGGACATTTGCATGGTGTCCTCTCACATGCACCATCCTGTTCTGAAGTGAGGAGCACTGCAGTTAATTAGCATGCTAATTAGCATCTCTGGAAACATGAGAAATAGATACTTTTCTTTTAATAATACAGTGGCTTCAAGGCTCAAAATAGTAAAGTATCACAAAAGGAAGATACTGCCCAGCAAACGGCATTGTATATAGAGCTATCAGGGAGAGAGAAGGAGGCTGACGTTTTGTAAAGGTGCCAATGAACACTTAAAATACAGGACACCTCTCCCATGTAAATGAAGCACAGTGAGCATCCATCACTCTACCACTGCCTAGCAGAAGCCAGAGGCAATTTCTCTCCCATTTGGTTCCTCAGTATGACGCTTCTATGAGTCTTTCAAAGCACATAAGGGGGGTGGTGCTCTGAGGGGTGAATCAATGTAAACTATATATTCGTATTGATTTAAGAAAAAAAAAAGATGAAATATAAGGTGGAGGTGGTGCTTTCAGGTTTATATAGTTTTTCATCCTAGCTTACTGTGGGGAAAACTGTGTTTTGTGAGTTGGAGTAACTTGTTTCTTGACTGCCATTCAAATTTGCCTAACTCTGCAGCTAGTAGTAGCAAGTATGGACTTTAGCTCCATTTTCACTCCTTACCTAACACACAGCCTCATTCATGGAGGTTCACTGGACCTCACTGATGAGAGAAGGGTTACTTCAGCACTGGGAGGGCTGCCACGTTATTTGCTTTGCTTTGTGACAGCATTACTGAATCACAGAATGGCCTGGGTTGGAAGGGACTCCAAGGATCATCGAGTTCCAACCCCCGACACAGGCAGGGCCACCAGCCTCTAGGCCTGCATCTAGACAAGGTTGCCAGGGCTAACATCCAACCTGGCCTTGAACAACTCCAGGGATGGGGCATCCACCAGTTCTCTGGACAGCCTGTTCCAGCACCTCATCACTCCTTCTGTGAAGAACTTCCCCCGATATCCATCTAAACCTTCCCCCCTCTAGCTTAAATCCATTCCCCCTTGTCCTTCCCCTCTCTCCCCTTGTAAAAATCAGATCCCCCTCCTGTCTATACGTTCCCTTTAAGTTGCTCCCTTACAGTTACGGATGTTTCCTTCCTTTGAGAATTTTGCTGCCAAACCCTCTGAAAAGCCAGGACAGTTGTTATTCTGCACGTGCATTTGCTCAGGCTGCCAAGTTAGCAGACATGAGAGACTTTTTGCAGAAGGGAGCGGGATTTGTCACATACAGACAGATGGGTTCATTACAGATGGTGTAATTTCTGTGCATAGTGTGGGGACCTTTCTGTGCAAGGCTGTCAGGACCTTGTGCAAGCTGTCCTGAACTTCTTCGGTAACCCCTTTCATAAGAAATAGAAAACTGTGAATGACTGGGAGAGGGAATTTTGTACAACTAGATACACTGAAAACTTGAGGGGTGGTGGAGCTGCTTCTTTCTTTAGCTGAGAAATGAGACCATTATTGTTACTACATTTGAGCCTGAATAACAGCTTCTGGCCTATCATTCAAAAACCAGAGCTCTTCCTTTCACAAATTCTAATTCTCTCTTGATCTGGAAATCTTGTAATAGGTGCTCACAGGTTTTCAACCTGTTCAGATTCCAGCTTGAACTTTATCCTGTTCTTTTCTCAGTGGGGGTCGCTTCCAAAGAGAAAAGCAAAGCTGTCCCTTGTGCCCATCTCACTTTATATTCTTATGGTTGTTCTGGCATGCAAAGTGTAAGCATATTTTAGGCTGAAGGGCTCTCCTTGGTCTCCTCTTTCACTCATGCATTAATTCTTGTCATCTTGATGTCCTTGCTTTAAAAGCCTGCTCTTGGCAAGCAAGGAGTGGCAGCACTAGGGCAGGAAAATTAAGCAGGAGTTTGCTGTCTGGGGCAGCAGTATGCAAGTTTCTGCTGACCCTTTTGCCCATGCCAGAGCCTTGGAAAGCTTGTATAAACCTTAAAGACTATTTGCACCCCTTGTATTCAAGTTGCTAAATTCCCTGCTTTTATGAGGGCTCACTCCCTTGCTACATGGACTTGGTGTTTAGGAGCTTGGCTTCCTGTCCTGGCAATATTTTGAATAGTTCTCTCTTGCATCTTCAGCAACCTGACCTCAGTGAATCAGAAAAGGGAAAGAAGATTGCTTGACAAAGTGGTTCAAGTACTCAGAAAAAGGAAACAGGAGGAAAAATAAAAGTATTAAACCATACACCTCTTCCAAAATACTTTCAAGGAAAGGCAATGCTATAGACTGGAAAGAAAATTCAGCAAAGAAAAGGCTCTGGGGAGACCTTATTTCAGGCTGCCAGTACCTGAAGGGGCCTATAAGGAAGATGGAGAGGGACTCCTTATTAAGGAGTGTAGAGATAGGAGGAGGGGTAATGGCTTTAAACTGAAAGAGGGCAGATTTAGATTAGTTCTAAGAAAGAAATTCTTCACTATGAGGGCAGTAAGGTACTGGCATAGGTTGTGCAGAGAAGCTGTTGCTGCCCTCTCCTTGTCTGTGTCCAAGGCCAGGTTGGATGGGCCTTTGGGCAACCTGCTCTTGTGGAGGGTCTCGCTGCCCATAGCAGGGGGTTGGAATTAGATGGGCTTTGAGGTCCCTTCCAACCCAAACCAGTCTGTGATCTAGGACAATAATTTAAGACAAAGATAGAAGCCCAGAGTTTAAGGTGATATGAATCAAGAAGTCTTGGTGTCAGCAATGATCTAGTTGGGGCACATTTTGAATTGTCTTCAAATGAATGTAATTGACATGAAACAATAACATTTCATGTCAAAGTCATCCACTGTGGCTGAAAAAAACCCCTCTGCTGAGAAGCAGAAAGTAGTATCCAGGAAGCATACATGATGACAGATATTCCCCTGCTTGTAGGTTAAAGGATGAGATCTCCTACTTGTGAGTGTCCTTGGGCAAAACTATTTGAGCTGTCTAAGGCCAAATTAAATATAGCATCTGTTAAATCACTGAGTGGTACAGAAAGACCTTTTGGGAGACATGCTAAAATAAGTAGCACTACTAGAGAAATATGTGATGAAGCCAATACAATGAAATTAAATACTATAGGCAATGCTAGAAGACCTGTTGAGACTTGGAACTCCACAGTGTGTTCAGCATTGTTAGGACTGGATGAGCTGACATGTCTGTTTTTAAGAGCAGTTGCTCTCTTCCTCAACCCTTTTATGTGGGACCAGTCCTATCATCCCATCTGAGTCTTTCAGTGTTCCTGGAATCAGCAGCAGTTTTGGTTACAGGAGCAGTGAAACTAATGAAGGCTAATACCCAAGGACATATGGCTTGGGGATGACTGACCTTTCTCTGATCCTCATTAAGGCTGTAGATGTTTTTTCATTGGGTGGAATTATTAAGAAATGTCTCTCCTGTTTGGGAGCTTATTTTACAGCAAATAGACTACTTAAGGATTGCTTTCTTCTGTCAAATGTCAATAGAATTGGTGAATGGGTGAGAAATGTGTTGAAGCAAGTACCAATAACATGCACATAAACATAGAAAATGAGCCTCATTTCCTAAGCAAACCAAGCTAAAAAATATTTAATTACTGTTACTTGGCCAAGAGACACATGAAGAAAATACTGCTGAGGTTTTGATTTTCTGACTGAGGATTTATGGGTTTTTTTAGATAGTTGTCAGTATGATTTATACAGAGCCTGGAATAACTAAAATGACAGCCGTGCACTTTTCAGAACAGTCTTCAGACTGGTGCTGGGATATGCAGAGTAACAAGACTGCAGAAAAGAGGGTAGCTTGGGAAAAAGTGAAATTTGGCCTCTCCCCCAAAATTCCCAAATTTTCCCAGATAGGGTCTTGCACAGTCTCACTGTTCTATAATGTGGGAGTGTTTTCTTAAATATAAATGCACAAAACCATTTTAAAAAAAAACGGTTTCACATGAGCTGGATATATACAGGTAAGATTTTCATTCAGAAACATGAGCACAGATTTTCCAAGAACATATGAGTCTTACAAAAACCTGGCAACAGCTGTGTGAAACTGGCATCATGTACCTTTTCAACTGCTGCAGCGAAGGGCCAGAAAGCACCTTTGCCTGGGACACAGGTTGGCACAGGGGAATGGAGGGGAAATAGGGAATGGAGGCTTCTGTTAGTTCCTTTTGAGTTGTTCTTCTTCTTGGAGAGGGAATTTCTCACACTCTTTCCCTGCGCCAACGTGGTGTCCCACCCATGAGAAACAGTCCACCAGGACCTTCTCCACATGAGTCCTGTCCCACAGGACCTCAGCTCTTCACCAACTGCCCCAGTGTGGGTCACTGCTATAAACTCATAGAATGTCTCTCAGTCTCTCAGTCCCAGACTGATGGCCCCAGCCTGGTCCCCCACAGAGTCACAAGCCCCCAGCAGCAAACCTGCTCTGACATGGGCCTCTGTCTCTCTCTCTCTCTCTGCCTCTTATCTCTCTCCTTGGGCTGCAGGTGCTGCCAGGGGCTTACTCCAGTGTAGGTCACAGATTCTTCCATATTCCTCCACCTGCTCCATGGTGGGCTCCTGCCTGGCCCAGGTGCCTCTCCATGGGCTACACATGGGGTCTCTTCATCCTCCATGGGCTGCGGGGGATGATGACACCTGCCCCACCACGGTATTCTCCAGAGGTTGCAGGGAATCNCTCCGGAGGTTGCAGGGAATCTTCTCTCAGCGCCTCCTTCTCCCCCCCTTCACTGACCTTGGTGTCTGCAAAGTTTCTTACATCTTCTCACTCCCTTTTCTTGTGGCAAAATGCAGCTGTTTGTGTTTTTCTCTCTCTAAAATGTGATTCCCAGAGGTGCTGTGACTGGTGCTGATTGGCCCAGCCGGCCTTGTCAGCAATGGAGTTTGGCCTTGGGAGCCCAGCTGATATTTACTCTATCAGAACTTGGAGAAGCTTCCAGATGCTTCTTGCAGAAGCCACCCTGCAAAACCACACGACAGGCTCCCAGGGCTGCAGTTCAGAGCACCCCTGTTGCCAGGACACTTGGGTGTTTTTGAGTGGTGGCAGCTGCCCAGTGCTCTGGAATGACTTGGGAGCCATGGCCTCTGGAGGATTCAGGTCTATCAAAGCAATTGTGTGCTGATGCACAATATCACTCCTTTAAAGATTTAGTGTAAAAGGAAGCAGCACAAAACTACATACAGTTGGTAAATAGACTTATTTTGGATAATACCTTGTTCTAAAACAATGTACTGAAGAATTTGGTCTGAATACTTCCCAGTTAACTGGAGGCAAAGGTGTCTATGAACCTATGAGGACTACTGCGTGTCAAGGAAAGCTGAAATGCATGAGAGAATTGCAGCTGGTATTTTTGCTTTATCAGGAAAAAATTGTTAGTGTGTTGGCTTCTTCAGTCTCACCTCCAACACAGCCCTTCGACTTGAGAGCAAGAACTGATCATCTGAGGAGATTTAGGTGATTAGTATTTGGGACCAGAAACTGAGAAACTACTAGGATATTCAGCATTTATCCTACCAGGTACTGTAAAATACTGAGATTTACAGTCACTTGTGCAGGTCTGCAGAGGACAGACCATGACTCTTTAGATTTAGAAAGAATGTTTTAGCTGGGTTGAAGTAAAGCTAACCGAAATAACAGTTTCATGTACTTGAAAAAATATACCTGGACAAGACATTAGGCATTAAAATATATAGACATATCACAGAAAATCTCTGTGATCAATAAAGGTGAGAAAATGACTTGAAGGACAATTGGGATTTATGTACTAAACAGGAGCATCAGCTAATTTTCATCAGCAGTACCCTGAGAGCAAACAACATAAAAATACTTGAGTTTGCGGGAAAAAGAAGGGAGTTAAAAAGAGAATCAACAGCCCGGAGATGCTTTGAAAATGAATGACAAACCAAGGCATTGATATCTGCTTCCAAAGGAGAGGAAGACTAAATTTAGTTAATGCAAAATTAATGTATTTACCAATTAATCATAACACTATTGCTGGTATTTAAATGAAAACAGTGCAGTGCTTTCTCTAATTTAATTGAGTGTGATAATACATGTCAGACACAACAAAGCATCCCGTTCATCTGCAACTTTGTTTCATCAGATAATTTCTGATGAGTTGTTATTAAGAACAGGAAGTTTACATCTTAGCCATGACCTTCTTAGGAATTGTTCTTTTTGTAATCATGAAGCATGTATGCTTACATTTAGCTTTCGTTGCTTCACTTTGCATGTGCCAGTATGGTACAGACAAGTTCTAGGGAGCTAAAATTGAAAACTAGAAATCTCTTTGTTGCTTTAATTCACAGAGCTATAAAAACTCTTCTTTTGTGAATTTAAGTGATTGTCCCAATGACTATAAATATACATAAATTACAATAAATCCACATACAGAATGATAACTACACAAATAAGCAGATACCACTCATTTCTTTGAAAAGAGCTGATAGACTGAAAAAAAAAACTGACTAGAAAAACCTAGTTGTAAATAACTAATTTTGATTTTCTTATGTCAGTTCACAAGTTACCTTGTGATGCAAAACAGAGAAATGAGTCTTTCAAACAAAGACCCCTGGTTTGTATGGGCTTTTTTTTTTTCCCCCAAATGCAGCAGCACTATTTCACAAATATTTAAAAGCTAATCCCACTTAATCTCAGATGTAATGAAATTTCCAGTTTAGTGTGGGTTTTATACTGCAAAGTGTCGTTTTATTCGATGTTACGCATGGTGGTTCTCAGAAAAGATGCTGTTTTGAGTTTTGAGTGCTCTGCTGTTTTACCTTTTATTATCCATTTGCAATGCATTCTGAAAACGAAGTCATAATAATCTTGCATAGAAATCTTTAATTCATAACCTGCTTCCATTAATGCCATGTTGACTGATCACAGTACATTTCTGTCAGATCCTGTAAACCCACAGGCTGTGCTGGTGTAGATCCTGTGAAGCCTGAAATGGGTTTCATGGCAGTTCAGAAAAAGCAGTGTTGAGACCCAAGTTTTCCTTTTGGTGGGTCCAAAAATGTACAGCTCAGGCTCGTCACAAAACCTATGGACTGTGTAAACTGAGTGTAAAATGAGTTTTGTAACTGAAATTGGATAGAAAACATCTATACATGAGAAAATGTGGACAGGTTGTTGTAGAATAGAATCGTAGAATCACAGAATAGAATCACAGAATCACTTGGGCTGGAAAAGACCTTTAAGATCATTGAGTCCAATCACAGCCTAACCCTGCCTAGATCGTGTCCTTAAGTACCTTTTAAACACATCCAGGGATAGTGACTCCACCACTTCCCTGGGCAACCCATAAACCCATATATTTCTAGACGAAGAAGTTAAAACACCAATAAATAGGTGGATGCTAATACTTCTGTGGATGCTATTGCTATTCAGTTGTAACATGTACCTTCAAGTTGTGAATATATTTCTGTTTATCTACACTTACTCAATTATTATTTTGTATGAGGATACAAAATCTTCTTGCCTATCTTTAGAAATGCACTTTACTCCTTGTCACTTTGTTTTTATATACTTAGTACAAAAATATCTTATCTACATACATTAACATGTTGATAATAGTGTACTTGTAATCATACCACTATTATTTTAATAACACTGGATTTTCCTCTTTTAGTTGTAGTCATACTTAACATATACATACTAATTAATGAGTAGCAGTTGGAAGATAAGGATTAAGCATGGTTAGCATAATCTTTAAATGCTGCCGTGACTGTGTGGTAAATGCAAAGCAATTTCTCAGTGTTAAAAATATATTTATATCAAATATTGGAATAAAAAGCTCAGATAAATTACTTGTCAATGAAAGGAAGAATCCTGTAGGTAAATTATGTTCTCTCCATTTCTCCCCACATGCATGGACTAAAAAACTTCACAGGAGTATTTTTCTTGTATTTCCTGGGCTATTTATGGATATGCTCTCTACTTTACTACAGCTCTGAGTATCCATTGGAATCTCTGCTTGTTCATTACATATTTTCATGGGAAGCAAACCACATTTTTTCAGCACTTTGTCTAAGAGAGCAATGGATCGAGTAAACAGTGTTATCTTTCTCATCAGGATAGTTTTTAGGAAAGCTTAATACTCCTACATGGAGGACACAGTTAATTAATACCATTAAATGAGTAAAGGCAAGATTATTTTATCTTTTATCACCCAGTACAGTTCAAATTGATACTGAACATTTTTGGTTTATTTTTAATTCCATTAACATGTATTTATGTTAAAAATCTTTGATGAAAATTACTCCACCTAATTTACACAGCTATTCTGCCCTTAAATTTGAGCTGCCCTACATAGCCAGTAGAAAAAAAAAAAAAAAAAAGAAAGAAAACTTATTTTTAAAGTTCTCTAGAGAATGGTATTCCACTACCATTGTGGTGTCTGAACTCATCTGACCAGTGTCTTTTGTCGGCACTGATGTCCATCCAAGTCATAAGGATTTTAAGCTTTTGCTTTAGAAGGGCTGTTTGATTAAGCATCTTCAGAATAGGTGCATTTTAAATGTATGGCTGCAGATAATGTCAGCAGACTGAAGAACTGCGGATTTAACAGATATTCCTTTAATAAACTCAGAAGTTTATGTTCAGCTTTGGCTATTTTATAGCTTTGCTTCTAATGTGTCCAAAGTAACCCCAACTAGGTTTGGTTTGAAATTGTGGTGCTAGGAGCTTTGACTTGCTGTGGCTTATACAAATATTCTTCATCTTTTCTGTTGTTATGATGTGGGCTTCTTCTTTTTCATAAGGCTGAATTAAGAGTCAACTCTTAGACAGAAAATTATCAGTGATTGCCATCACCTTCATCTGCCTGAGTTACTACTGGAGTATGCAGCCACTCAGGCTTTGCATATCTGAGCAAAAATCCTGGGAGGCACCTTGAAATTCTCCCTCAGCACATCCAGCACAAACTTCATGTTTAATTAGACATGAGAAAATCTTGCATGAAGCTTAATATTCTTTGATAGTCAGTTACAAGCTATAAAGAGAAGTGATTTTTCTCTTCTCCTTTGAGTTCATGCAGTCAGCCAAACAGAAAATTTTAGCTGCTAAAATATTCATTCTCAGTTGTTTGTTTTCTGTTACAGAACTCAATATACATATTTATCAACACAATAATGAGGCTGATCTCTCAGCAGTAGTACATCGCTCTTGAGTTCTCAGCATTGTTCTGTCACTGATGTAGGCCACATGAAGTCTGTGTAAAAGAAAGGAAAAGAGACAAGACTACAGGCTCATCAAATCTCATCCCAAATACTCCCAAGAGTAGCAAGTGCTCAGATGAAACCTCTTGTCTCCATGCAGAGCCAGCTGTGAAAGATCTTGGGCACGGCAAAGCAGCAGTACAGGAATCCCAGCAGGCTCTGGAAGGTCATTATCTTTCATAGAATCGCAGCATCTCCTGAGTTGGAAGGGACCCATCAGGATCACTGAGTCCAACTCCTGGCTCCACGCAGGGCCAGACAAGTCAGAGCATGTCACTGAGTGCATTGTCCAGACACTTCTCGAACTCGGTCAAGCTTGGTGCTGTGACCACTTCCCTGGGGAGCCTGTGCCAGTCCCTGTTCTTTGCCACACATTTCTGAAAGTTTCCTGTCACCTACGGTCATCTGCAGCCTCACAGTCATAGAAATAAAATTATCTAAACAGACTTGTGAATAATGTCTTGGACTATTCCTTCTCTGTAAAGACACACAAATGTGCAACAGCTGTGTTGGCAATTAAAAAACAGTACAGGGAGCTAGAAAACTAAATTATCTTACTTGCATCTTTGTTTATAAGCAGAAAACATGTACTCATATGGAGAATATAATGAGTACATATTCCAGATCAGGAGAGAACCTGAACCAGAAAAAACTATTTCAAGACTCCCATTTTTCTCTGCAAGGTTTGGGTATTACAGAAAACCAAAGGGGAAAAAATCTTCACATTGTTACATACAAAACAGGACAGGAGGTTGGGGTGAAGTATCCACTCTTTAAAAAAAAACCCAACCCAACAAACCATGAGCATATGGCTCAGCAAAGTTTCATGTCCTGAACCCACTGATGTATGCAAGAGGGCTTCTTCAAGAAGATACCATTTATATCCAGTCAGATAGGAGAGACATAATCTCATTTACCACTAATGATGTTAGGAATGAGGATGCAATATAGCTAAATCAGAACAGTCTGAACATTTATCAGGAGTTCTAATTGCCAGTGGAATAATTTGTGAGATAATCTGCTGGCCAGAGCAATGTAAGCAGACAGACAAAAGCAATTGCTGTATGTGAGGTTTCTGAAAATTGCCTTCCAAATGAAACTGTTAGCAAGCAGTAAAAATAAGTATACAAATAAAAATACATATTAAAACATCAAGACAGACTATAACATGAGACTGGGAGTTTGTTTTCTTTTGTTTTGTTGATAGGGCCATGGGGTTTTCTTTGTTTTTTTTTTTTTTTCAGATAAGGTAAAGGCATTTGCAAGACAATAACAAGTGTAACTATGGGGACAATGCTTGATAAAACTAACCATTTAAAAAAAAAAATAGTGACTCATCTTAACACTTGCAAAAGAATCAAAAGGACAGTTGTTTGGTGAGCATACAGTTATGACGGACACAACTAATTGCTTCGGTTTCTTAATGTAATTTCAAGCTATTCCAGCTAACCTTTAGAATCTAATACTTGGGACGGGGATTTTTCACTAATGGGGCTGTTTGTGACAAAATTACAGCACCCCTATATGAGAAGGATCTATTAGATTTTAAAATAAAACTTATCATTATTTTTTTTCCTAAAAGTGAGTCCATGAAATGCCACATCTCAAAACATCTTCAAGGGAAAACTTGTCTTTCATTTCAGTCCAGACTTGTTCGTTATTCTCTGCCTTCCTTCTTTCCCCTTCTCATTTTCACCTTTCTATTCTCTTTTATTTTCTCCAAGCCAAGAAAGATTATAATCTGTCCACGAGAAGAGAAGGAAAAAAAAAAAAAAAAAAGAGAGGAAAATGTTTACCCTTTACAGCGGCCGGCTAAAATCCTGCTTTTGGGACTTTATTTTCTGACAGCAACCCTTTTCGTCCTTTCTATTTTGAAGGCCCAAAAGATCATTGATGTCACAAGCTCCTTCCAAAAACTAAGCTACCATATGATGTATCAGTAAATTTTATTGGCATTCTAGCACTTCCCTCAAAAAAGCAGAATTGATCCCAGGCAAAAGATTAATTAAACATTACTGTTGCTGATAGTGATTGGCTCCTCTACTTCTTAGCCAAAATGATATCACTATCCTATTAAAGCACATTTTTAGGTAGAAAAACTTAATTCTCTTCAATGGGAGATACTTCCTTTAGCTTCAGGCAGTATTAGAATCATTTGCTCTGCAGTCATGGTTATGTTGGTTGATTTTTTTTATTTTTTTTTTTTTATGAGCTAATGTACTGTTAATAAGGTGTCAATTACTGATGCAAGAAAGCAGGGCAAAGAGTAACATTTATAATTACTGTAGTTATCACCTAAGTGCAATTACCTACAACTGCTGAAATAAATCACTTCAGGTTTTAAAGCTATCTTTACATCATTTACATTTATCTCTTCTTTATTACAGCTGTCTCTTAAAATACCTCTTTTTTTTTTTTTTTAAAATCAATGAGTGAGAAAAAGCTAGTCACCTTCGTTTTTGGACAGAAAGAACTTAATATACATTCAATTAGGAGTATTTTTTCCATAGGTTTGAGGTAAACAAATCCATTCTTTTTCCCTACTTCTCATTCAGTCTTTCCTCCTGAAAAGACATGAATTTTCTATAGCCCACTCCTCCCCCTTTTATTTTTTTTTTGTCATTTTAAACTAGTTGAACTGAAATTTTTTTCTTTCTGCCATTTAATTGTGCTTAATAAGTACATAAAATCATTAAATCTAAGGAGGTAAATAATTTTTAATATGGAACTTCCAGGATTCTCCTAGTTAAAACCCCACACTTTCTGAGTACAAACACTGGCAGATGTAACAGATTACTGAGAAACCTCTTTCTCTGAAATGTCAAGAAGTCTGGATTAAAAATGCAGTTTGCTTGCCAACAAAAAAGTGTTTATAAAGACTGTTAGGAAAAAAAAAAACCCAAAACCAAAACCAAACCAAAACCAACAAAACCACAAAACAAACAAACAAAAAAGAACCCAGGCAGCTTCTGCAAAAGGATATAATTTGTCATTCATAACACGGTACCAGAGAAAGGGTGTCAGGGCATCCTTCCTCTCCTAATCACTTCCATTGGCATCGGTCAAACCTACAACTCTCCCTCCATGCCTGTGGTGTAAACTCTGTCCAGTAGCTAATAACAACGTGTCTTTTAGATCATGCTTTCTCCTGAATTTGAGTGTATATGGAGCACCACTGGAAAGGCAGAACCTTCCCAGAAACCAGATGGGTCTTTCAAATACATAGTCCTGTCACAAGCATCGCCCCTCTAGCAGATACTTGATTGAACCAATTCTTTCTTGCCTGCATTTTCAGCTTTGTTACTGTTTTCATTACCTCCTCATCTCATGCTCTGAGCATACCATTTTTTCCAAGGCTAGGAAGGAGAGATGAGCTTCCCTGTTGCATTATTACTTCTGCCACAAGCTGGGTCTGCCTGTGTTACATGTGAATACAAAGTGTGGGGAACCAGCAGTAAAATAAACTGATTTCACAGAAGGGGAAAAAGTATATCTGAAGAGATGAAAGGTTGGGTTTATTCCGTGTATAAAATGTTTATTCCTCTTTCCACATCTTGGATACATTTCCAGAGGAAGTCTTTTAGACAGAAACCAGTTCTTCAATTGATTGGTGTCCTTTCTGACATGATCCCCCTTTAGTACCTCTACTCACTTCCTAGAATAGACCCATTATCACAGAGAAAAAAAAAAGAGAAAAAAATAGAAATTAAGAATTGATCTAAGATGCCCAGATCAAAACAGTATTGGGGAAATCAAGGATAGAGGCAGCATACACTATCAGGCATATATACATCAGCGGTTTTAATAAGGAAGAAGTTGCCGATTTTCCATCAGCTTTGACTTGTGTAGCAGATGTGCTTCTAGGATGCTTGACACCTATTCTCACACCTTTCTCATGATTGCATAAGACTCTCATCCAGCCTGGAGATGTTTCTGTCCTTGACCATTTTTTCCAGAAGTGGTGGAGACTTCTGCACAAATCAGTTAGTATCCCTAGAAAGAGAAGGACAATGAACATGAAGAATGAAGTTTAAATATTTTTAACCTGTTAGTTATAAATTACAGATCGGTGATGTGAGACTATGTGGTAGTAGGAGTTTAATTATTTCAGTTACAAAAATCCACAGAATCTCAAAGGCTGTCATAATAATTTGGCTTTCTGTTATAACAGGTTCACCTACAAAATGGCAAGAAATGAATTTATTGTTTATCCATGTTTGCATTGTTGGAATTAAAGTCAATGGTACACTTTTAAAATGTCTATGTTAAATCCTATGAGTAAAGCAACAAAGGTACCTATCATTTATGCTAACTGAAAAAGCCGTTAAATATGTTTGGTGACAGCAAACAGGAGGTATCACATGGATGCTTACTATGGGAATAATTGCCACCAAATTTGTTCTTGACTTGATTTTTTAAAGTCACATTGGACCTAGAGACATAGGACATCAAAACCACAAATGGTCAAGGTGCTCTCTAAAAGACTTTGACATGGTAGTATATAAATGTAAAATGTTCAGAAGATACAAATAGTTCCAGCACAGCCTGAAAAATAGCCATCTGGCAAAAAAAAAAAAAAAAGAAAAAAATGGATAATTTAAAGACAATCAATTAAATTCATGAGAGGGAAAATGAAGGTGTTGACACAGACTTATATTGAGAAACTCCTGAGCTGCAGACTGCCAGAAATTGGGTGGCTGTAACACAGAACACAACCTTGGTTGTTGTGGTTAACTTCTTCCCATGCCCTCTCCCTTGCCATCCTGCTGACACCAGCTGGAAAGCGTCCAGGACCTCCTGGAGCTTTGCCCTGATGCGGTGTGGATGTTCTTACATAACCTAAAGCAACCTGACAGGGTTAATACACTTCATAGCAATTCATTCAGCCTGGGTGGCTTGAAGTCACAAGGTCAAGAATTTAAGGTAATTTACTGCCATTTTCATGCTGGGGATCTGAGAGAAAACAGACATTTCTAAAGATGATATGCTCTTAGTCATGTTGTGGCTGAACAGTAGAGGTGTTTTCTTGTGGAAGTATTGAAGTTTCCAATTCTGATATTTTCTAAGATGAAGCATTTGATGGCTAGAAGCAATTAGACTGCGTACAAGAAATATTGGATATCACTGAAAGAAGAACCATCATGAATAGTCCAATCTGTAAGTTAAATGAATCCTACAAGTGATATACTGTCGGAGCAGATGTGAAAATATTCCATAAGATATATTGTATCTTTTAAATGAATTGAAAAGTGAAGTCACCTTGCAATTGAGCAGAACATAATAGCAGTTATTTAACAGGTTGAAAAAATTCCCATTGAATCACTAGTACTTATGTCCTTTGATGTAAGTAACCCAGCCATTGCAAGAGCAGATGTCAGTGACTGTGGATAAAGGGGGCTTCTATTGAAAGGGGATGATGGTCTCCTGAAGTCAGATGCTTGCTGTTTAATAGTGATGAATAATACTGAAAGTAGTTATTCTGAAATTGAACCTGTCTCTTCTTAGTCAGAAATATAGGAAAAAAACAAAGGATGAGAGTCTCATTAATTTGTTGCTGACTATATTCTTCTCGTGCCAGGATAGGCAGCAATGGACTGGATAATATGATAGCAAGCTTTCAAACTTACTGATGTGTAATGAATTTTTGGTGGGGTGGCCATAAGATTAAAAAAAAAATAAGAAAGAAATTAAATTCAAGATTAAATTACATGTTTTTTTAAGTAAATATTGTTTAAAAATCTGAAAGAAATTTGGATCAATTTAAAATAATGTATTTCTTTTTAAAACAAAATTGTTACTTCCAGGGTACTTGACACATTTTTAATTGAAATTACTTGCAATTACTTGAAATTCACCTGAAAAAACGAGCCTCATCTATTGCCTGCTACAAAATCTGCAAGTTGGCATTTGGGGCCACAGGTTCTGCAGCAGCATCTGGTGTAGAGAGTACAAGGGATTCTTTTCCTCCATTAATAGGATGCAAATCAGGAAGTAGGCCTAGGAGCCAGATATCAGAGTGTACAAAGCCGATCTGAGTAGGCTCCTGAAAGCCAAGTCCTATTTGACTCACCTGATCTTCTATTAAAAGGTGGCCTGATTAGGGGATGAGGGAAAAGCTGTGGGTTTTGCCTACCTTGACTTTACTGAAATCTTTGACACATTTCCCACAGCTTTCTCCCAGAGAATCTGGCTGCTCACAGCTTGAATGAACATATGCTTCACTGAGTAAAACAGCTGTCTGGCTGACCAGGCCCAAAGAGTTGTGATGAATGGAGCTAAGTCCAGTTGGTGTCTGGTCAGAAGTGGTGCTCCCCAGGGCTCAGTGCTGGGGACAGTTCTCCTTAATGTCTTTGTCAATGATGTGGATGGGGAGATCGAGTGCACCCTTAGTAAGTGTGCAGATGACACCAAATTGGGGGAGGACTGTTGATCTACTTGAGGGTAGGAAGGCTCTACAGAGCCATCTGGACTGGCTGTGTGAAGTTCAACAAGGCTCAGTGCTGGGTCCTGCACTTGGCTCACAACCTCAGGCAATACTTCAGGCTGGGGAAGAGTGGATGGAGAGCTGCCAGGTGGAAAAAGACCTGGGGGTGTTGGTCAACAGCCAGCTGAATATGAGCCAGAAGTGTGCTCAGGTGGCCAAGAAGGTCAATAGCATCTTGGCTGTATCAGAAAGAGTGTGGCCAGCGGGATTAGAGAAGTAAGTGATCATCCCTCTGTACCAATGAGGCTGCATCTCAAGTACTGTGTTCAGTTTTGGGCCCCTCACTACAAGAAGGACATTGAAGTGCTGGAGTGTGTCCAGAGAAGGGCAACAAAGACAGTGAAGTGTATGGAGATCAAGTCCTTTGGGAAGGGCTTGAGGGAACTGGAGTTGTTCAGTTCAGACAAAAGGAGGCTCAGAGAGCCCTTATCACTCCCTACAACTACCTGAAAGGAGGTTGTAGCCGAGTGGGTGTGGGTCTCTTCCCTAAGTAACCAGCAATAGGATGAGAGGAAATGGCCTCAAGTTGTGCCAGGGGAGGTTTAGTTTGGATATTAGGAAAAAATTCTTCACCAGAAGGGTATTTGAGCACTACAGCAGGCTGCCCAAGGAAGTATTTGAGCCACCATCGCTGGATGTATTTAAAAGATGTGTAGATGTGGTGCTTTAGGACATGGTTTAGTGGTGGGCTTGGGAGTGTTAGGTTTATGGTTGTACTCAATGATCTTTAAGATCTTTTCCAACATAAACGATTCTATGATTAAATGTAGGTCTATCTGTTAAGAGTAAGACATTATTTAGCCAGAAATGTGATCAGAAGGCTCAGTTAAGTAGGGCAAAGCTCACAAAGAATTCCAAAGCTGCAGAGCTAAGGCTTGGAGGCTCTGCATTGACTTCTTTCACTGTACCTCTGCATCTTCTGACATAATCTGCCAGCCAACAGAAATTAACCTTTAGATCAGTCTCACAGACTGGCACAACAGAATTGGCAGTCAAATCTGCATGACAGCCAGAGTTCTCGTGGAAAACGGTGGGGCTTCTGTTTGTTACTCAGTTGGGTCCTTCATGTGTTATTTCTTTATTTACATTGATAGGAAATACAGAAATGTGGCATTTTGAAGTAACACAGAGTCATTTTCTACAGATTAGAACTGAGGGCCTGGTGGGTACTTTTAACGCTGTGTTAGTGAGAGGGATAAATGAGACCATACACACCTTATAGCAGAATTCCATCAGGTTGGGACCTCAAACAAGATGAAAATGACACTTACAGGAGTGACATTTCAAGAATATACCCCCATCACCAGAGACATCTTTTTGTAACACAAATATCAAAATGTATCTGTATCCGCTTACAGCTGAGACAGTTAACTGGCTATTGTTGTTGTTAGGCTTTTAATTTGCCTGGTAATCTACATCTGCTTTATTAGTTATTAGATGAATAGGCATTTATTGCATTACGCATTAGAGAACAATCGAGTTTGAACTAGCATGGGTGTGCTGTTGTTTTCTAGATAGTCTGTTGTTATGGTTTGGGCTGGTTGAAGATTTGTTGTCAGGCTTCAGTTGAAAATCCCATTCTGTAACAAAAAGAAAATTAAATATTGGCATGAGGATTAATTATGACTGCTGTGTGCTAAATTGATAAAGGACGACTTTTGGAAGCTATTTCGGCTGTAGAGATCAGGTGATGTCTCATTAAATACCACAGCCTTTAGAAGTAGTATGATGGCTCAATCACTTTTAAAATCTCATTCTAATAAAAATTTTCTTTTTTCACTGTATTGAGCTCATTTCAGAAGTACAGTAGTAGACATTGCATTAGAACTGTTGTCACTTTTAAATCTATCTGTTCTTTTCAATTCTGTTCTTTTTTTTTTAATTTACACTGACACCCCCTCCCCCTTTTGTTGGTTTGCAGAACTTCTTCTGTACATAGTGTAAAGCAGTATGCTTCTGTGTCTAGACCTCAAATTAGTACAATCAACTGCATCTCTGAAGAGATCTAATTTTTATAGAATCAATCAGAAATCATTCATTGGAAGAAAAACTATTCTGGAAAATCATAGTTTATCCAGTAATATGGCTCTATTTTTGTTTGTCATACAACTCTCTGGCAGAATTACACCACCAAACTCACTTCTACTACACCATCACTCTGCGAAAGTATCAGATCAGAAATTTAGGAATTACCAAACTTGCTCTAAATCAGTGAACAGATACTGGCTCGCAGTACCTTTTTTATTAACTACTTTTTATTTATTTTATTTTTTAAAAAATTTATTACTAGATGGCTACCCCAAAGAGGAAATGATTTACAGATGGAGGAAAAACTCAGTGGAGGCCGCTGACCAGAAGTCTTGGAGACTCTATCAATTTGACTTTATGGGTCTTAGAAATACTTCAGAAATTGTGAAAACCTCTGCAGGTAAGAATGATACAAACGGAAGGGTTTGGGGTTTTCTTGGAAGGCAAATAATTTAAAAATAATTTTAAAACATTTTTTTCAAGTTTCCTTTCATTCAAATGCAAATTGATGCCAATGTGTATCAGCTATTCAAAACTTTGTCTAAGCTTTTGATAACTATTCTACTCTTTTTGCAATTTCATAAATCAAAGAGTAAACACGAACTTGCTGTGGCTGTTTGTTATGTACGCAAAGTTGCTGCATGTTTTTAATTTCTCATCAAAATTTGTTATGTCATTTCTGCATTGAGACATATATTTTCACCATAAATTAGAAAGATTTTAACCACCAGTGCAGAGATAATGAAATTAGGCACTTTTAACAGTAGTCAATCACTTAGCCACCAGTTTAGTATTTTTCTTAATATTTCAAAGGCAATCTTTATTTATTAGATGATAAATGCCTTTGCTAGTGATCTTAGACTGTAATTAAAATTTAACAATGCCTATTTTATTTCTTCAGAAATCTTGTTGTTTCTTAGAATAACAGCAACATAGGTAAAAAAAAGTATAAATAGAATAATTTATTTTAACTGGATACATCATCATAAAATTCAATGTCTAAACTTTATATATGACTCTGCAGTAAACTCCATCATTATCATTGGGTAAGTCTTTTCCTAGCTGCATAAGTCACCTTCTAGAAGTAACCTTCTGATTAATTGATGGTGAATTTTTGGAAAATCTTTTTTTTTTTTTTTTAGGTAAACAGAACTGTGGTTGGGTTGTTTTGAAACACTGTAAATAATAGTAATAATAAACCACTGTTGATCTGTGAAACTACTACTGTTGGGTCATGACCCACCCACTAGCATCAGTAATGTATTCTCAGGACTGGATAGCAATTTTTGTAATGAGGAGTCACTAAAGATTTAATGAATATTTGGGGCTGGTAGTTCAGCAGAGCAAAATGTTGCAATAGTGTATAAATGTTTTGTTATGGATACAAATAGTTGTAGTCTGTAAGTTTCTCAGATATGCAGATTTCTCAAGTGAGTCAGCCATAAGTTGAACCAGGAGTTGGTGAATAACTGTCAAATAACAAATCACTGAGGTATCTGTGCATACAGGCATGGAGTTCCTTGAAAGGGATGGTATGAATAGGAGAGAAAGCCCTGCTCTTTCTGCTTTGCTCACATCTGAAGTGATGCTGTCGGGGTGAGCATCGTGAACCTCCAAATACATACACAAGAAGAATTACCAAATCAGTCACATTAAGATGTTGAGATTTTTTATAAATGTCTCATTTAAGTGATTAAATGGTTTAATTGGAGCAAGGAAAAATATATTTCCTATGCTATTTTTTAGTATGTTCCTGGTTCTTATTAAGAATTGCGAGCTGACAGTATGTTTTTCCTACTATTGCTGTTGCTGCTTCTGCTGACCCATGAATATGAGTTCCGAACCCAACAGCAGTGTTGAACTGAAACATCCTGGAACCGTCACAGAATTATAAAATCATAGAATTGTCTTGGTTCAAAAGGGACCCTATAGATCATCGTCCTACCCTGCCAACCACCACAAAACCGTGTCCCTCAGTATCACATCTAACCATCTTTTAAATACATCCAGGGATGGAGGCTCTTCCACTTCCCTGGGCAGCCTGTTCCAATGCCTAACAACCCTCTCCGGGAAGAATTTTTTCCTAATATCCTTTCTAAATATCCAATCCCCTATCGCAACTTGAAGCCATTTCCTTGCATCCTTTCACTTATCACTAGAGAGAAAAGGTCAGCCCCCACATCTCCACAACCTCCTCAGATAGTGGTAGATAACAATTACATCTCCCCTCAACCTCCTCGTCTCCAGACTAAGCCAGTTCCCTCAGCTGTTCCTCGTAACATTTGATCTCCAGCCAACCTCATTGCCTTTCTCTGGATACACTCAAACACCTCAATGTCTTTTCTGTAGTGAGGGGCCCAAAACTGAACAAAATACTCAAGGTGAGGCCTGGGTAGTGCAGAGCACAGGAGGAACAATGACTTCCCTAGTCCTACTCACCACACTGTTCTTAACACAGGCCAGGATACTGTTGGCCTTCTTGCCCACCTGGGCACACTGCTGGCAGCTTTCCAGCCACTCTTCCCCAAGCTGACACTTCTCCCAAAAGCTTTGTGGGAGCAGAAAGTTGTTGGCAAACTGGAGTTTTTCAAACACCCAAAACACACCAAACCCGAAACAACTGTGTTAGAATGTTGTGGAAACTAAGTTGGAAGAAACAGTGTAAAACGCACGGGTCAGATTGTCAGCTGTGCTTTTCGGTAGAAAAATAAGTTGTTCATATGGCACATATATTCTGGCCAACAGATGGCCAAGAAGGGCTGTCCTTCAACAAATATATGAAAGCTGTGAAAAATAAGCCCTGAGTTTGCACATGGACCTCAATTTGCAGAGAATAGACTCTCTGGCTGTATTTACACTATAGTTTAAAGCATTTTCAAGGACATATTTACTGAACTCTTACAGTATTTACTGTCAGGAGCAACGCTGGGGCCAGGACTAGGGAAAACTAACTGATAAATTGGAAAGCTTTTAGTGTGCCCTATACTGTAGAGCAAGGATTCCCAAACCAGAGGGATAGAGGTAAGAGACAACCCACCTGGGACTGTGCAGTATGTCTCAGAGACAAAACTTGGCAATAAATTGGCAATTATGTGCTGTAAGAGTATGAGTATATGTGAACAAGTAGGGTAAAGAGGAAACTGTGCTGTGGTACATGCCTATTTACTGAAGAAAAGCAGCCCTGTCTGAAAAATTTCAGGATTAGGTAACCCCCAAAGACGCTGTTTCGTACTGCACAGTCTCTGGTGAAGGGACACAGCAGCTGCTGCCCACAGGTATCCCATCTCCATTGCAGTCATGCCATGGGGCATATAGGTGGTCAAAAAAGAGATGCCAGGTTCTGTCCTGGAAGATCTGTGGCGTATTTACACTAAAACTGCCCAAAGTCTGTGCTGGGGCTGCTCCTAGGACGCTGTGGGTAGAGGACACCCCTTGACTTTTGGTCTCTTTGACTAGAGAGACCAGTGCCTTCTGCCTCAGCTCTGAGAACATGTGTGACCCCTCTGAGCTGTGCAGGATCCCATAAAGGCCCCACCAGCCACCATGTGTCTGCAGGCTCAGGACAGAAAAGAAGAGCAGCGCTGTTCAGAGCGCTGTGCCGTGAATCATTCAGAGCAGTGAGATGGATTTAGGAACAGGGAACCAGGCAGGATACCAGTGGCTGCTTCCTGCCAAAAAGAGGCACTAAACATCTCTTCTTCCCAAAGGAAATTGTGGAAACTACTATTACACCAGGCATTTAAAAGCAAACTAGGCAAAGTATGAGAAAACACCCTGTAAACAGCAGTCCTCCACTAGCAGGAAATACAAAACCCTAACTTTTTTTTTTTATTGCTTCTGAATTATTACACTTTTCCTCTGGTTTACGACACTCTCACTTCTCACTGAATTGTGTGTTTATCTATAATGTGAGAGCTGCTTCAGCATTACCTACCTGTGTCGGGTTCAGGGTGCCTTTTTTATCTCCTTTTGAGCAGTGTTCTGGCTGTGATGGAGAGGTCACACTGACCACATGGCAACAAGCTGCTCTTCTTCCAGCATTTCCTTTCTTGGTAGCCATTTTCACCACAAAATTACTAGTTTTAGTACTTAGCAAGGTTCTCCTATTTGATATTCTTTCAGTCTTTTTTTTTTTACGGAAAACTATATAACATTCATGTTGATCTAGGGCAATTGCAGGGGTACACAAGTAGGAAGCCAGCTGTCACAAAGAGTATATTTCTGAAATCTAAGCGAGGTGATAAATGTTTCATGACTTGCCTTAAACTAGAAGCATTTTAAAGCATTGCTGCAGCAGCAGGCTTTAGTCTTGCAAGACTATCCCCTTTTACACTAATATGGGAGCCAGAGAAAGATTTCATTGCTGTCTGGAAGAAGTTTTTGGCCTTTTCTTGAGGATTTTTTTTTACTTCATGCTAAGATACAAACACAGCCAAATAAATATCTGCTGCATATGGTGATTACATGGAATACACAGCAGAAATGACTGTGCTGGTGCTCCTGTCATGAACCTTTATCTTATGCCCTTAGTAAACTCTCACTCTCCAGTGGTATGAAACTAATTCACAAGTATTGAATTCCCTTCTTGCCATATGGCAAGATACCCAGATACATAGCACTAGAGCACTTCTTTTGCCACAATGTCAAATAAGGCTGACAAGGATAATTAAAGTAGAGGGAACACTAAGTCGCCTGGCATTGAGCTGGGAAAAAAAGGAGGAGGTGCATGTAAGGAGAAAATTCTCAAACTTTAAACCTGCAAGTCAGGCAATGGAAAGGTGGTCAGGAGAACGGGAGAGAGAAAGGAGACCAAAATCCTTAGAAACACTATGTTTGTGTTCTAATAAACTTTAGGTTTCCGAGTCCCAGCCTTCCCAAGTATGCTTGGTGGGAGGGGAGGGAAGAACTAAACAAAGAGGAAAAAAAACCCCATAACCAAAAGATTATCATGAAGGAATTCATGAGTAAAGCTCATGGGGTGTAGTGTTGCTTGCACTTTTCTGCTGACATGTCCCCTAGGGAAACTGTATTAATTCTTTTTAAACCACTCGTTTTTTTACACTGCTAGATAAACACAAAGACCTTGTAGCTATTGAATCTAGTTTTCATTTACTTGAAAACTTCTTCATATCATACAAATCCTATTTGTGTTCTTCCTCAGATGCCGTTAGTCTGAGAGATTTTTCCAATCTAAAGGGGTCTTTGAGTAAGTAAGTTCAGGATAATTCATCAGGACTGGAAAACACCATAAAAGCCTGTGCATGTTTGGTTTTAATGATCTCAGTCTCACCCTCCTGTACCAGCTAGCCAAAGACATTTATTTAATGAATATTCATACATCTATTTTTGTTTTTAAAGCCATTGACATTTTTTAATGTCCCACTGAGTCCCGATGGCACATCAGAGAGTGCTTGTTATCTGTGTTCTTCCCAGGACAACTGTGAATTTCGAGGGCTTTTTTTCCTCAAATGCCAGAATCTGTGGGGTCCAGCAGACAATACCTCAGCTGGCTGTGGTGCACAGGCTGTCTTCTATCAGATGGCATCCTGCAGCAAACAAGTGGAGACTCAAATAAGTTCACTTCTTTGTTTGAAGAAAAAAGCATCTATTTTTACCCATCTGAAGTGCAGGAGTGTTGCCTCTTCCAGCTATGATATCTCTCAGTTGCTTTAGTGGTTAGGCTTTGGTTTACAGACTTCAGCAGACATCTACTCAGGGTTCCCATGATTATACAAAGTGTCAACTCCTCTTTCAAATACCGTCCTCTCCTACCCTTACCCTTTCAACTCCTAATGTGAGTGCAGATGGGGAGAAAGAGAATTTGGATTTGCCTTTCTTTTTCTTTTTTTTTTTTCATCGTGGCATGAATGGAGTGGCAGCTGGATTCCAGCATCTCAGAAACTGCCTTGCCCTGATGCCAGACAATATTTTCTATGTGTCCAGGGTTTGTGTGTGGATACAATATGTCTAACACTCATCAGAGAGGGTGTCATTCTGAGATGCCTAGCTCCCTGACTTGATGCAGAGAGACGTGGCAAAATTGGGTCTGTGGGGATGATTGTGTGGCAAGGGATTACCAGTTGAGAAGTTGCACTGCTGTGTGCGTGATGCCCAGGCCCTTAGAGGTACAAACCTCAGTCTATTGGACTAAGCTTGCAAAGGCAGTAAGTAGCTACCTGTGCTAGCAAAAGCAGTCGGGAAAGGGAAATATTTCCAAAGAGACACCATGGCTACAGTCAGAATAGCTTTACAAGTGACTTTAAGACACAAGTTGCAAACCAGAATTGGAGGGATAAATTGTATTTACCTCTAAACAGATATACAATATAGACAGAATATTTTGATCCAAACTGTGAAACGTATCTTGAGATTTTTCTGACCTACAATTCAGATCAATGATACAATTTCTGGTATTAATATCACCATAATATGGGTGGAAATATATATGTATATGAACTGTGGTCCTGTGCATTTTTACAGCTTGTCATGGTTTAACCCAGCAGGCAGCTAAAACAACTACACAGCTATTCACACTCTCTGCTACCAGTGCGATAGGAGAGTCAAAATGGGAAAAATAAGGTAAAATTTTTGGGTAAAGATAAAGACATTTTATTAGGACAGAAAAGGAAAGCAGTAATAGTAATATAGTAATAGTAATAGTAATAGTGATAGTAATAGTAATAGCAATAGCAATAGCAATAGCAATAGCAATAGTAATAAATTATATACAAAACAAGTGATGAACAGCATAATTTCTCCCCACCTGAAGCCAATGGTCAGCTAGTTCCTGAGCTGCCCTGCCTCATGACCAAGCCCCCAGCTACATACTGAGCATGTTGTCATATGCTATAGAATATCCCTTTGGCCAGTTTGTGCCAGCCTTCCTGGCTGTGTCCCCTCCCAGCTTCTTGGGTGCCCATGCTTTCTTCTTGTCAGGGCAGTCTGAAAAGGTAAAAAGTCATTGTATTCTCTACAACAGCTAAAAACATCAAGTAAAACAAAAACATAGTAGTATATCAGCTTCAAGACGCCTTAAGTCTGTCTCTGCTGAAACAAGGAGACAGCTGAGAATATCTTTTAAGACTTTTGCTCCTCTGGCTTTTGTTCCTACTTCTGTGTCATTACACTACTGCATTTGTGATTTATGGTTGGCTCAATAAAAGATTTTTATTAACACAAACTGTGAAGATTTGGCTCTTGCCCAGGGTTGCTACAATGTTATCTAAAACTCTTTCACAATCAGCAATTGTACTTAATCTAAAACTCACAGTATTTCACTGCATATTTTATATTTCATTCACTGCTGAATCTACAGCATAATGAGAATTTTGAGATACAGAATGGGACAGCTATTCACATGCTGCATAAAGTTGCTATATGTCTTTTTAGATTTTATTTTGCCATACTTTAGAATAAGCGCAGCACTTACCGGTTATGTACTAGCAAGATCTCTCTAAATTTAGCCTTTACTCTTTGACATTGAAAACAAATCTGCTTCCATACTTATCCTATGCAAGCATAGAGACTTTGCATCTAGGACCCTTTTCTACAGCTAATATTCAGAACATTCATAATAACAACTTAATCAACACCTTCTGCTTCCTAGTTACACTGGCAAGAATCAACAACTCTTCAATGATTAGTTAATTGTCTGATGCTGGATTAATCCACCACCTACTGAAGCCAACACATGTCCTAACGTCACCTGCCAGAGAGTCTGGCAAGTATGAGCTTGTACTGTCAGATAGCTGAAGAAATGGTACAGTACAAGAGTTAAGTGGTTAGCAAGTTTCCAAAACTTCCAGCAAATGGAACCAAATTAATGATACAGGATACCACAAGAGAGCATTCCTGAGATATAAGGAAGCCTGCCATGACCTGGGCTACCACAGCATCCTACAGAGAATGAGAGGTGAACCCTTGGCACATGTGTGTGGCCATTTGGCAGTGACAGAAATCTGGGCTGGCATCAGTCATGATGTACTGCAGTGTTTACAAAACAATTTTGGCAGAAGACACCAAATAGGCTACCACTCATTATATCAGAGAAATCTAGAAACCGAGAGTGTGGACCAGAGTTTCATTGCTTCATGGAAGTGAAATATATAATCCCAAGAGGCAGGAAAGTCATATGACAAGGATCTAAAAACACTCAAGTGACTTTTACTTAATTCTGCTGATGTCCTTGTGTTTCTGAAGAGAGGAATCTTGGAAACATCATCAACTCCTATGAGCCTTGCAAGTGAGTCTGTTTAGTCTTTTAGACCTTGTTATATAAAACAGTGCTGTAACTGTAATAGCAGACAATATCCTGATATAGGATAATTCTGTATGATAGAGGAGAGTTTTTCTTGTTTGCCTCTTTTTCAAAACACTTTGTTGTGTCTCAGTATTTACTATCTTGTATTTATTCTCTGTGGAGAGGAAAATTTAAATTGTCATTTTGACATGACCCCTAAAGACTGGCCTTTGGGCAACTCCATTTAGCTGTGTTGAAGGTCTACACTGCTCCCCAATGCAATGGGAGGTAGAATACCATCTACGTTATCTTTCTTTAACAGAAACAGTCCACAGCTACTCCTGTTTTAGTTGTTTTAAGACTCTGCAAATGTAATAAGTTCCCTTTAGCTTGTACAAATCTTTCAAGTCCATCTTGGACCTGAGGATACCTCTTCCCTCCAGCACCCTTTCCCCTACTCTTAAAAGAACAATAAACTGTGTTGCACTGAAGAACAGCTTATTTTTAGGTAAGTATACAGATTTTCATCTGAGAAGTATAGAACCAGCACCCACATTCTAAGTCAAGTCAGTATTAAAGTTAATTGCAGACCTCCTACAAGTAGGAGCAGTTAGAGTGAAAAAAACATCTGAAGAAGTTTCTGCTCTTCATGTCCACAGCTTCAGGCATGACTTTTGCATACTATAGACAGTGGGCCAAATCATTCCTCCAGTAAGTTTGGTTCAAAACAGAATTTTTTTTTAGAATAATGAAGTAGGGGAATCATAGAAGAATTATAAAGCAGCTTGAAGAGGGGAAAAAAAAGAGTATGCACGTTATACATTGCTCAAGAGATCCAGGTTGCTATGGAGCATATAAAGATGTCAAAAGTCTATTGATATTCTCATGCATCTTTCTAATGTAGTTGGACACTTGTCAAAATAACAGTAAATATTTAAACAGATCTTCAGCCAAACTTTCAGATCACTGTTTTAATCTGTGTCTAGGTCCACTTCAGTCTGAAATTCTCTCAATTTAGTCAATTCTTTTATAAGGACACCTCCCAGAAAAAAACAACTAAACACAACAAACAACAAAATGTTAAACATGTCTATTAATGTCAAAAAATAAAATGTCTGTTGTAGTAATGCCAAATTACAGACTCCCATTCCAAACTCTGTTTTATACTTATTCTTCCATTCCTCCACTGAGAGGTCATGCCCCTAACGTTTTTTCTAGACACTGTGTCATCACAGATAACACAAGTCCTGCTGGTTCAGCAGTGGCTCAAAACTCATTTCAGGCCAAGGCCTGTTGCAGGTGATGCTTAATCCCATCTTCTAACATCATGTGCTTAAAAATCAGAACCATGGTGAGATGTGCAGGCAACAGGATTACAAGATGCTAATAAATAGCCTCCCATCTAGGAATGGAGGATTTCTTAAAACATAATACAAAGATTTTCCTTTGTCACAACCTTAAAATAAAGCTGCACCTTAAAGTAATTTAATGTCTTTGTGCAAGACCTGACCATTTTGTGGCAAAAAATCTTCTTAGGACAGAAGAACTCCAGAGAAGTTCAGACATTATAGCAAACAGTAAGTTTTTCATTGCTTCCGTTTATTGTAACTTCTGATTATATGGTAATGATTTTAAAATAAAGGGAGGTAGATTTAGATTGGATATTAGAAAAAAAGTTCTTTACTGTAAGAGTTGCGGAGCACTGGAACAGGTTGCTCAGAGAGGTGGTGGAGACGTTCAAGGCCAGTTTGGATGAGGCCCTGAGCAAACTGATCTAGTTGGGGGTGTCCCTGCTTCTTGCAGGGGGTTTGGACTGGATGACCTCTGGGAGTCCCTTCCAACTCTAGCCATTCTATGATCCTATGATTCTATGATTCTATGATTATCTTTGATATTGAATTGCCAATGTACCCCCTTATTGCCCTATACTCAAAACCATTTCTAAAATATGAAGACTGCTGTCAGTTATTCTATATCCAGTCTCATCATGAGGAAAGAAAAAATTACTCTTGTAATTCTTAGAAAAATACAACAACATCCTGAAATAGTTTCAATCCCACTAATACTGTATTAAGTGTTTCATTATAAGATAACAAGAACATTTTTCATAGTTCCCAAATTCATATATAAATGCCCAATTTCCTCTACTGCTTCCCAAAGTGTTTAACAAATCTACAACAACAATAAAAAATCGGATCTTAAGTGTTGCATGTTCTGGAAGCGTCAGTTTTGTGGAGAACATTATAGACATAACTTTGCATACTTAAGGATAATCAGCTTTTCTTCTGCTGAAAGAAAAAATGCTGCAGTCCACCTTTATCTTGAGGTAATCTCTCTTTGTACAATTTTTGTACAACCCTATGATTAGTATTCTGAAGTTGTTTCTTTAGTACCGAAAAAAAAAAAAAGACAGAAAATGAATTTACTGTCCGCTTATGTTAAGCTTCAAGCTGATCCCATAGATGTAAGATGTTGTTATCCTTTTTTCAATTTTTCTTAAGAAAGCTATTCTGAAAGGCAGTGACAATGAAGTAACGTTACCATTATGCATTTCAGAAAACCTTCATCTCATATTATCTCATTTGAATTTCTGTAAGCAAAGGCGGCTATAAGTCATTCCAGAGTAGAACTGAGTAAGAAAATGAAAAGAATAGTATTGAAGATTTTCATTGCATTCATACTTTTGATTCATGTAGTTCACAGATCTTTGAGTACATTAAAACCTAGGTTTGTCATTTTTGTTACTTTGGTTTGGCTTTGTTCTTTTTTTATTCTCATATTTAGGGAAGCTGTCATCCAGTTAAAGCACAGACAATACTGTTTTTCTTGATAAATCATAGAGGACTATTTATTAATTGTATTGTTGAATTATTTATTGAAGCTATTCAAGAAATACTAATAATAACTAATCCATTTGGCAGTACTCAAGGTCAGTTTGGGAATGACATAGTGATTAAAAAGGGGATAATCCTATTTCTTCATAACCTTAAAATTTTAATCATGAGATGGGGTTAAAAAAAATAGTTTAAGGCTCCTAGTATTGGATTGCCACCACCACCAAAACACAGTAAATAGTAGCACTCAAAATGTCACAGTCTCACTATGCTGGTTTAGGAGTGGTAAAAAATGTTGGGTTTTCTCTGCTTTGACCAGTTTTATGCCAATTCCACTCCAAGATGTTAAAGCCAGTTTATTTTACCTCACCTAGCTTTCAGGCTTCTTTGCTGATTTCGGGTTTTTTTTTTTGTTTGTTTTGTTTTGTTTTGTTTTTTTACTTTCCCATCTTTGTCTATTTGTGAGACCATTTTCTCTCAACACTATTGTCCTTCTATTAATATAGTTTTGTGACTTTGCTTTTTGTTTCATTTGAAAAGAAATGCTTTTATTCTTTTATTTTTGTTTGACCATTTGCCACAGACGTGTTGCCTCATTCTTGACTACTGTTCTTTTTAAATTCAGACCTTGCTATTCTTTCCCTACCCTGAGGCATGACACCATGAACTAAGGAGAGTCATGCCACATGAAAGCCATGTACTGGTTTACTCCTGGTTCTATCTGCCACCCTCCAAACTGGTCATGGACACAGGCAACGGGTTAAACAGTGCTCTGGAGTGGTCACTAGCTACTCCGACAATGCGTCAGTATGGCTTATTGCAACTTTTCTACACAACTAATCCAACAAGAGAGATGTGGATTTGATGGGTGGACCATCCAGTGGACAAGGAATTAGTTAAAAGGACACAGACAGAGGGTGGTGTTCAATGGCTCTATGTCCAGGGGGAAGCCGGTGACAAGCCAGTGTCCCCCAGGGGTCTGTCTTGTGACAGGTGCTCTTTAACATCTTTATCTATGACATCGACAATCAGCAAGTTTGCTGACGGCTTGGAGATGCGTGGTGCAATTGACACAACAGAAGGCAAGGAAGCCATCCCGAGGGATCTGGGCAGACTGGAAAGGTGGGCCTGGGTGAACCTAATAAGAGGAGGGATATCAGATTTTTAGAAGTGTAGATAGTCGTAGGACAATGGGGAATGGATTTAAGCTAGAGAGGGGAAGGTTTAGATTGGATTTCAGAGGGAAGTTCTTCACGGAAAGAGTGGTGAGGTGCTGGAACAGGCTGCCCAGAGAGGTGATGGATCCCCCAACCCCGGAGTTGTTCAAGGCCAGGTTAGATGGGGCCCTGGGCAACCTTGTCTAGATGCAGGCCTGGAGGTTGGTGGCCCTGCCTGTGGCAGGGGGGATCAGAACTGAATGGTCCCTTGGGATCCCTTTCGACCCAGACCAGTGTGTGATTCTGTGATCCAGGGAGCTGGAGCAAGATAGTACCTGGGCTCTGAGGAAAGTCTTAAAGGAATTTCATTAATGAACTATTGATTAAAGTTTCCTAACCTTTGTGCCTGGAATGAGGAGCCATATGAAGATGAGAAAACAGTTCTGGAATGCAACAGAAATGCATCCATAAAGTATCTGGGACTGTCTTTTTTAAAAACCTAATTCTACTATTCTAAGGAGGAAGAGAATCATTAGCAGATATTTATGAGAGCAGGGACAACTTCATTGATGAAGTTCCCAGGAATCAGGTTTCTGTAGAGAGCAATTCATTTCAGTATTTCAGCAACAACAGGATCAACAGACTGCCCTCTCCTTCATGTTCCTCATCCACAGGGTAATGCCAAACAACAACCTCAGCAGTTACAGATATCACCTTTTGAATCTCAACAGGCAGCTCTTGCCTTTCCAGATACAGACTGTTTTCACCCTGCAGTCAGCAGTGATGGCAGTCCAGCATTGCCAGCGTCAAACTCAGAAATATAGATCTCTTTCCATACTTGGTAGTATATTCCCCTTTGCCATCTGCTACATGAAATGAGGCTAGGTTCAGCACAGGTCTTTCTGAATGATGTCTTCTGTCTGAATTTCCTCCTGTCCTGATGTTCTTTCCACATACTGCAGAAGAGCAGTATTCACTTCCTTTTCCTCCAGACTGAGTCCTATCTCCACAGGATTCCCTGCCCTGTGCCGGTATCCGTGGTGCCTTGGACCATCATGCACTCTCTCTCTCTCTCTGGTGCCGTACTGAAACTGGAGACATTTTTGTCACCACTTCAATTGCAGTCATGCATAACATTGCTGTGTGGTTGCATGACATGTACATGTGGTGCAGGAAATAAACGGTCGTACTTCACCCGGTAGCGATGTGGCATACAGCAATTTATGAGACTGTTTTTTGTTTTGAAGTCACAACCTCAAGGCCTTTCTCCCTCCACCTTGGGTTGACTCCATGGTGTGCAAAGCTGTTATTGCAATGATTTTGCAAACAGCACATGGAATGTCTTGGACCCATTTTTGATTTGTAGTGAATTTTTATCTTAAGGAAAACCAGCTCAATGACTTTTGCACTAGAGATAATGATAAATTATAGAAATGTGTTAAATTTGAAAGGATTTATAGGCACAGCAAAGAGATTACCTTATAGAGAGTTTCTGCTGTAGAGGGAAAAGATAGACTAAAGCAGAAGAAAGTAAATTTTGCAGAAGGTCATGAAATGTTCATCAAAATATGAAGCAAAGGTGAAATGTGATGCCCAAAGATGCGAGGAGTCAAGAAAGCCAGAACTAGCAGACTCTAGCACTCTAGCTTTAGAGATCTTTATTTGTGTACCATGTTTCTTATGAAAGCAATTAGAAGGAATCCTAGTGAAGAGTTGAATAAGTTTGTTATTCTGCATTAAGAAAGGCTTTGCCTCTTCCAATAAAGAAATTATCTTACTTACTT
This sequence comes from Heliornis fulica, assembly GCA_013399135.1. Lineage (NCBI taxonomy): Eukaryota > Metazoa > Chordata > Aves > Gruiformes > Heliornithidae > Heliornis > Heliornis fulica. The sequence continues at coordinate 480,569 of VXBZ01005788.1, forward strand.
TTCCTGTCTCCAGTCCTCTCCTGCTGGGGAGACTGTGACCACGGAGTTGCTGCTATTCTGAAACGGAACTGACCGAAAATACCCAGAGTTTGATAACACCTATATTTCAATCTGACTCACTTTCCTTGGGGTACTTTGTTTCCCCACCCTTGCCTGCCTTGTTCCCACACATTATGAGACATCCAGTTATCAACACTGGATATTGTAATCACTTCCTATCAAAACAAGAAAAGCAAATCTATTTTTAAAGGGTTGCATTAGAAAGTGAACTAAAGGTTTTGCTCCTTCCTCTTTTTTTTTTTTTTTTTTTTGGTGTCTTCTGACATCTGCAGCTTTTCATGATTTGGCAAACTGTTTAAGAGGTATTGTCTTATATGTTCACAGTACTCCTAGCAACTATTGTGGAAATTGATCTCTGGATAAATATATATTATAGGAAGACCACTAAAATCAGGCAAACCAGAAGAAACAGAGGAGATTTGGAAGTTCTCTATTGCTTAAAATACAGTGTGGTAACTTAGATCAGTTTAAGGGAATGTAAAACCAACAGCCTATCAGTATGCAATATTTAAAATTATTTTGCCAGATTACACATGACTTCGTAAAAAAGCAAGAAAACATTCTAACTATATATGGTTAAATGTGCTAATTTCCTATTATAGACATATTTATGCCATTCTTTACTGCTAAAACTGAATATGAAATTATCTACATAATTGGAGACCTAAGGAAGAAACAGGGAGAGGAAAGGTTTACTTGTTTAACTGCAATATATAAACTTTGCATGTAGCTCCAGTTAAATATGCTTAATGGAAAGTGAAAACAAAATAAAACCTAGAAAACTTCTTTATAACAGTGTAATTTGAATTAAATATGTACTGTTTTTATTGATGATAAGCCACAGCTTTCTCCCTCTGCAATTCCATGCAAATTCATCCTCAAGCATTAGTATTACAGGATCTCTGATGATTTCAAGCTCTGATTTACCAACTCAGAGTTTTTACTATGTTGGCCATCTTAGCATTAATAATGAAAAGCAGCAGTTTTGTTAATCAAATATGTTCAGCCACTCGAACATCATTAAAACTTGATATAATCTTATAGTGAAAAAGCCTAAGTACCTGGAAATATTTTCATTAAATATTAACTTAATGGTAAGTGAAATGTCAAGATGATATCTAGCTCTCTGATCCCTTTTTCTTAAACATGTAATCCAAAAATGTAAATCATAAACAGGTCTGTGCTGACTTATATAACACTATGGGTCTGGTCTCCTGTCTGTCCACTTAAGTAGTTAAATATTATGTTTACTGTTTTTTTAATGCTTTCAGAAGATTTTACTCCATAATTAAAATAAGAAAGAGCTGAAATAATACAAAATTGTGGGAATAGATTATATTGAAATAAATATTTGTAAGGAAGAGGGCTAGTTAAGCTTAGAAAGTCCTCACTCCACCTGGGTGGGGTCACCCTGTAAGTTAAGGCATTCAAGGAAGAGCTTGTAGCTTGGACTTAATAAATCCAGCATGAGAGTTTCCCAGGGAAAGTGCCTTGCCTCGTTCAACTTTCAAGAGTTTGTGGGCCCAGACCAGGTCCCCTCTGGTCAGGAGCTCACAATAGGGAAATGTAAAAATGCCCTGTAGTTCCACAAAAGAAATCCTATCTTCCAGGTCATATTTTCCTCCAAATTTCATTAACCTGAAAGCATGCCTCATTTGGTGGTTTTGCCTCATTACTGTTCATGGTTCATCAATAAATTCATTAGATTTTAAAAGTTGCCAAGAGAAGACAAAACTGGGAAGTGATGAGAAATTGGAAGCTCAGATCAGGGTCAGAGGCTGCTTGGAAAAGAGCACTAATACCCAAGGAGAGGCAAAGTGGAAATGATGGTGTTGTCCAAAAATCAGATTCATTACCCAGTGTGTAATAATCCATTTCTCACAGACACGGGAGATAACGCCTTTATTCAGTCCTGGATGCTTGGTGGATTTCCATAAATCAAGCATGCCTGAAGTCAGAGCTCTCATATTTATATAAAAATGTTACGAGGTAACACACTCCCAGTTAAAAGGATTGGTTAATAATTTACATGTAATTGTAATATTTGCATGTGTCTGCATTGAAGAAGGGTCTTCACAGAATCACAGAATTGTAGGGGTTGGAAGGGACCTCCAGAGATCATCGAGTCCAACTCCCCTGTCAAAGCAGGTTCCCTAGAGCAGGTCACACAGGTCGGCATCCAGACGGGTCTTGAATATCTCCAGAGAAGGAGACTTCATAACCCTTCTGGGCAGCCTGTTCCAGTGCTCTGTCACCCTCACCATAAAGAAGTTCTTTCCCACATTGGTGCAGAACCTCCTGTGGTCCAACTTGTGACCATTGCTCCTTGCCCTGTCCCCACAGGCCACTGAGAAGAGGTTGGCCATCTCCCTTTGTCTCCTGCACTTCAGATATTTATAAACATTGATGAAATCCCCTCTCAGTCTTCTCCAGGCTGAACAGCCCCAGCTCACTCAGCCTTTCCTCACAGAGGAGATGCTTCAGGCCCTTAATCATCTTTCTATTCCTCCACTGGACTCTCTCCAGGAGATCTGTGTTTTGTACCAGGGAGCCGAGAACTAGTCACAGTCCTCCAGGTGAGGCCTGACCAGGGCAGAGTAGAGGGGGAGGATCCTTCCACCTGCTGGCTGCACTCTTCTTAATGCAGCCCAGGAGCCCATTGGCCTTCTTGGCCACCAGGGCACACTGCTGCCTCATAGCCCATCTGTCGTCCACCAGGACCCCAGGTCCTTCTCTGCAGAGCTCCTCTCCAGCTTCACCTGGGTAAGGATCTTCTTGAGCTGTGGGTGTGTTTTTTAGAATCATAATGAAGGCACTTCAGTTAGGGACACCTGGACTTTGGTTTTCACTGACAAAACTGTCTGTGTGGGGAGATACCTTGCTTAGATATTCTTAGTGTTCCAGGATAGTTTACAGATGTTCCTTTAAAAATTTCCCTTTGATCCTCTTCTTAGCAACTTGGACCTGATTGCATAAAACAGCTAGAAAAGTTGGAACTGTGAGTGAGGAAAGGCTTTGGATGGAGGCAGCTTGGAGGAAAGAGGACATAGCTGTTCAGAGCTTGGAAAGATGTCCAAGACCCTCAGATCTCACCAGCAGTCACCTGTCAACAAAATGATTATGAACCTACAGCAAAATGTCTGTGGTTTGTCTTTTTCTGGAATCGGGTGCTAAATGGTAATTGACAGTATCAGTCACTGAGCTCAGGTCCAGGACAGCCTGAAAATAAAGTACAGAGAGGTAGGGGAACCTTTTTTCAGCCAGGAAGTGCATAGATTTCTTAGCGGCACTGAATCCAGTAAAACTGGATGAAAATCAAGAAATGAGGCTGTTTTATTACAAACAAGCAAACAATCAACCCCATAAATGCAAGAATGACATAGCTTTGACCGTTTGGGCTTTTGTCATTCATTGCTATCTGGAAGGGACTGCCAGAAATGTCATATTCCTTGTTGTCAGGGCTTCAGGCTTTGTGAGACTTGTTAGGCTCCTGCAGGGAAAAGCAAGGCAATCTGCATTAACAGTGTGCTGCTCCGTATGGAAAGGCCCTTGCAGAACACAGGGAACAAATAGGAAGGTTTCAGCTCTTAACATTGTAATCTGCTGGTTTTGACATGAAACTGTTTAAAGAGTTACCCTACACAATCCCTATGAGAGAACTTGAGGAGTCCCTTACAGTAGGGCAGGCCAACATAAGAGAGCGGCACCTTTCTTCAAGAAAAGTCATACAAGAGAAAAAGATGAACAGCCACAACTGAAAAGAGAGCAGGCCAGATTTAGAGCTTTAGAATTAGCTTTAGATTTAGAGCTGTTCTGCTTATGTTCATCCAAGCCTTTATTGTTTTAGAAATACCGTAAGTAGGTTAGAAGCTCCAGATCCTGGAGTGCCTGTCCATAGTGAGGAATACTACTACCTTAGCCTCCATCTGACTTCTTTTTTTCTTGTAAAATCTGAATTATCACAGGGTTGTATAGAAATCACCGCAAGGCTAAGAGGGTGGGATGTCAAGGATGTACCAGGTTTAGTCTTGAGCTGCTAACTTAAAAGATTACTTCAGTCCTAGGAGTTATCTTTTATGTTTATGTATTTTCATGTCTATGGGACTGTATCAGAAAAGTTTTTATAATATCTACTCCATTAAATCATGCAGGCCTTGATTAAAACCACTCAAAATTAATAATTCATAGATAGTAGCATAAAAGATATCAGGAGAATAGAAAGAAATTTCTGAGTGCTCATGGGAACTAATTATGTTTGCCATTTCTGATGGAGACATGTATGTTATCTTGCAAGAGTGTAGGTCACTCCAGCTGGTATTTAGACAACAGCATTATTCATTGGTCCCATTGGCTTCATCAAAAAGCTGTGTATAATGATTATTTTAAAGAACAAATTGCATTTTCTCACATTAAAATTTGATGTATAAAATTCTTGAATTGATAATTTCCAAAAGTAATTTGTAGGCTAAGAGGCAGTATGCTAGAAAAAAAAAAGTGTGAGATGGAGCTCAATTGCATATATTTCTTTGCTTTAAAGTAGGAAAAAGCTCATAATAAGGAAATAATGAACCAGAAATAAAGACTGCCTGAGGACAAGTAACCCCAGCTGAAACCAGGTAACTTCACGTTGATTGAAAGAGAAAAGCATGGAGGAAGTGTTTAGAGGGTTTATATTTTAATTGATTTGAAGATATTCTCAGAATAAGAAAGGATTTGATTTGGTCAGGTTTTTGTTTTGTTTTTAAATATTGTGTTTATTTAAATGTGCTGTTTCCAAAATAGCCAAAACAAGTAGTTTATGTCAGTCATTAATTACAGTACTTGCAAAAAAAGACAGTGTAAATCAAACCAGGTTACAAATTTTACTAAGAAACGTTTAACCATTGGAAAAACTTTTTTTTTTAAGGGTAATATTTCTAAAAGTTCTGAAAGTAAAAACCTCTGAGGCTGCAGTGCTGTTTGCAAAAATTCAGTTCTGAATACATTTTCACAGATAACCCATGCATCCCTAAAAACTCAGTGAAATGCTAACCAAATGCAACTTCACAAAAAACAAACAAACAAACAAACAAAAAAAACCAACAAAAAACAAGCAAACAATCTAAAGAAACCCCCAAGGCTTTTCTCATTAGTGGTATGTCATTTTCACTTTGGTATGTATCAGTATTATTCTCCTTGTCCTAAAAATATGCTTATATATTAATGGAGAAGCAACCTGTTCCCATCACAAGTGATTCGTCAGGGTCTTCCAAGCACTCCATTTTTTAACAGTCTCTCCTATTTATTTTCTGTCAGTTTAAGGAGGTTGCTATTAACATCTCATTAATATTTTATTTATGTACAAAGACACAAAGTTTGCCAACTGGCAGTGCCATAGAAATCTAATCCCAGATGCTAAATCTTGTAGGGGTTTAGTAAAATAGACTCTTACCTGAGCAAGACACAAGTCTACTGCACAGACGAGTACAAACTGGAGATAATGCGCAGCAGAATAGAATAAAATTACCAGTAGTCAAGGATCAAATTACATAGTCAAAGAAAGAACATGTTAAGGGAAAACTAATCTCAATAGCCAAATACTCAGGCTGCTTGACTCAAGTATTAAGTTTCACATGGAGTATCTAGTCATAGGCTCATCAATAAATATAGCATTAATTGGTCAGTGGTAACTCAACCTCAGAAAACACTCTGTAAGACACAGCCTGCACACAGGAATAGGTTGTCTTTGTGAAGAGTAGTAACAGACAACAAAAAAATAAGAAAAGGAAAGGAGAAAAAGGAGTAGGCACAATTTTTGGTCCTTCCCCAGAGTCCTTTCAAAAGCACTTTTTATTGGAACAACTGTAGACAGCAAGCTTTACTCCCTGTTTACAGAAACTCCTCGAGCACCTATTTACCCAGTGTCAGTCTCTACCCTGACCTAATTTAATGCACTTCTTAAATATTGCGCATATTGCAAACCATTGAACTAGCCTTCAGTAAGCAGGTGCTGTCAGCACAGATCCAGCCATAGCTCTTGGTTACTGCATCCTTCATGAAGTAAAACTTAAGACTAGTCTTTGGACAACTCTTCCCCTCATGTTCCTGCCCACTAAGCATCGTGACTATTAATTTTCTTGCTGAGACCTGTGACCAACCTATGTAAATAAGGAACTTCATTCTGCAGTCTGTCTGGTGGTTTCTGAAATCAGTCATGGTTTTGAGGAGAAATATGAAGATCTTCTTATGCTTCTTTCCCAAAGTAAACAGTTTCTCAGGTAGCTTTTAGACAAAGTAGGTCTCAAATGTGATGGTTGCTCTGTATATGATGAGGTTGCAAAGTGTATGCTATTTAATGTGGCTCCATTAATTTCTTGAGTTTCCTTCTCATGAGGCTGAATCATATCTCCCCAGATGCTTATTTGTAGCCTGTTACCATTTCGTCATGTGGAGTTTTCTCCACATGTTGTATTCACATTCATCCGTGGAAGGAAAACACAGGGCAGAAAGATGTTGGCCGTGAATAAAAAAAATAAATTAAAAAATCAGAGGTTTAAATTATGACTGCCATTCATTTAGCTGTCTCTTGCGTACCTCAGTTAATTTTTGTGGGCCTAAGCCCTTCAGAAATGGAAACATTTTTGCACTTTCTTCTTCAGAAGACCTAATTTGAGTGAAATGTAGAGAATGTGGGCCCCCTACATTTTTCATTACATGACCGATACTGACGCCTGCTTATATAAAACTAAGGTGTGTATGAGAATACTCTCAAAAGTCCCTGATGGTCAACCTGTGGAGTGCATAAAGTCATGAGGGACTGTGCATGCTGCACATGCCAAGTAGCAGCAGTCCCAAATGACTCCATGCAGACTGGTAATCCATCAGCAGTAGGAAGGCATTCATATAGCAGAAACATTGGCTGGTGCCAGAGCATGCTTTGCTTACAGCCACCCTCATGTTCTCCCAATTATCTTGTAAATATGTGGTGTAAGTGACTTAGAAACCTGTATTTCATTGATTTCCAATACAGTGAAGTGCTTTTGAAAGTACTACCACTAGTATTTAGTCTGCAGTTAGCAGAAGCTATCTCCAGGCCAGAGTTCACACCTAGTTGTTTAATGGAAGCAGGGCATGCTTACAAATCCCAGACCTGCAAGGCCCATCAGCAGAAGGATGTTCATGCCAAAAACAAGCAGTGCAACCAGAGGTATGCAGAAACGATGAACTGCCAGCCTCCAGCCTTCCTGCAGTTATTCTGTTCCACCTGGGTTGTTCTTCAAAATTTTAACTGCGTCCGTTCATATGAACTTAACAGACTTGCTCTTATCAATCACACATACATTAAAACCTGATACTTTAAGGACATTCGGAGAAAAAAAACCTTAAATTGCACACTCTGTTTTTTGCTTCTATTTCTATGTGCAGACTGGAGATTCAGCCACAGGAGCAGCACAGCCATTAAATAGTTACAAAACTAACAGATTCTCCCATATTTAGTCATTTCCAAATTGTTTTTCTCTTATAAATAGTTGAAGTTGCTGAATTTTCAAAGATGTTATAGTGTTACAGTTAGAATTTGTATCAGGGCAAAACTGGAACCTGTAAAGTAATTATAATAACACATGCTCTTCAAAAGGCAATCATAGCTGAGAAAGAAATCCATAGTTTGGTCTGGCTTCATTACACAGGACTGGTTTTTTTTTGTTTGCCAAAAAGTAATTAACTTCTAGTGTCAGTGAATGTCAATATCTTCCTGCACTATAGTTGTTCCATTCTACAATTAACTATGAATTGTGAGTGAAACATCACCTTGATGTCAATAAACCACTTATATTGCTCATCCCTTTCTTCAGATTTTACAGAGTCCTTTCTTCTATCTGCAGTTCTTTTAGGTCACTCTTCTGGGTCATGCAGAGAAGATAAAGAGTTGTAGGTTCTTGCCCAGGACTGAGGAGAATGATTAAAAGTTGTTACTGAAAGGTACTCGGGGGAAAAAACAGTCATTTTCATTTCTTCATTTACAAGAAGGACAGTTTTTCTGATAGTGTGCAGTTTAACAGGACCCCCTTAAAACTCAGTGCCTTTTATTCTCCTGTAATTTAAACACAGGATCACACTGCAGAATATCAGATAAAGAGAATTCATCAATAAACAAAAGCAATTCCCCAGGGACAGCAAAGAGAGCAATATCAAGAGACTTGTGTTAAAATCTCTGATTTTATGTCTTTAACCATTTTAAGCTAACACTATTTCAAGGTTAAAGCCAGGTTTATTGCCAGTTGAACTAAATAATAAAATGCTTATGATAAAAACAAGTGGAAGTTTGAACATGAAATTCAGAAATGAGCATGAAGTTAAGCAATGAAAATTTTTACACATAAATAGAGATGGACTGATACGAAGTAGTTGGATTTGAATGAGATTTAGGCTGGCTTCTTAATTCATCACAAAGGAAGTACTGAACACAACAACTAGATAATCTAGGAGGGCAGTACGCTAAAGAAAATAGGCTAATATGAACAGGTAAAAAGGGAGCATTTATTTAGCTCAAAATTAACTTATTAGGAGCATGTTGCAACAAAGGCACTAGGAGATGTGAAGGAAAAAAACATTACATGAATACCAGAGGTACAAGGTAGGAAAATCAATAAAGGCAATAGTCATGGCTTGTTTATGAATACATATTTGAAAAGGTGATATCAATGAAATGTGAAGGGACATAATAGCCACTGTGTGGAATGTAAGAAAGACTGGTATTAATACAGTTAGAAAGGCTTGAATAAGCAATGAAGGAGCTAAAATAACAGCCAGAAGTGGCATTACCATTTTCCAGCTGTCAGATGTCTTGGAAGAAAGTGTGAATGCATATGGGTCAATATTTTTCTTTACTAGATGAAAAATAAAACAAAATGCAAACTTGCATCTGTTACATTCTACCAAATACCTCTGTAGAAAACCAAAATACATCTGCTTATAATGTGAAGTGAGAAACAGCTGTTCCAGACAGCTTTAAACTGGAGGACTGTGCTAAACAACTTCTGCAAATACTTAGTACTCCTTGGAATTTCTTAACCTTGTTCTTTACAATGTCTTAACTAAAAGCCCCATTGCTCCAGCACATAGGAATTTGGTGTGAGATAGAAAGAGTGTAAAAAGATAATCTCTTATAGGTTTTTTGAATGCAAGTAATCACAGATTTACAGAACAGTAGGGGTTGGAATGGACCTCTGGAGATCATCTAGCCAAACCCCTTTGCTAAAGCAGCATAATGTAGAGCAGGTTGCACAGGATCATGTCCAGCCTGGTCTTGAATATTTACAGAGGAGACTTCACAATCTCTCTGGGCAGCCTGTGCCAGTGCTGTGTCTTCACATCTCCTGTGTTACAGTTTGTGCACATTGCGCCTTGTCCTGTCCCTGGGAACCACTGAGAGTCTAGCCTCTTCCTCTAGGCATCCACTCTTTAGATCTTTATTTAGATTTTAACACTTACTGGTTTTATGTAGGGAAAATGGAGAACACCATTTCAGAAGGATGTAAAGGTCCATGCATTCAGAGGAGTGCAATGAATCTGCTGAAAGGACTGGAAGGAATGTTCCATGAGGACCATCTAAGGACTTCAGGCTTGTCTAGCTTGGACAGCAGGAGGCTGAGGGTGGGCTCATAGCTCTTCACAGCTTTCTGAGGAGGGGAAGTGCAGAGGGAGGTGCTGAGCTCTTCTTCCTGGTACCCAGTGACAGGACAGGTGGGAATGGCTCAAAGCTGCACCAGGGGAGGTCCAGACTGGGCATTAGGAAGCACTTCTTCGTTGAGAGTGGGTTCAAACCCTGGAACAGGCTTCCTAGGGAGGTGGTCAATGCCCTATGACTGACTATTTAAGAGGCATTTGGACAGTGCCCTTAATAGCACACTTCAACTTTTGGTCAGCCCTGAAGTGGTCAGGCAGTTGGACTAGATGATCACTGGAGGTCCCTTCCAACCATAACTATTCTATTCTATTCTATTCTATTCTATTCTATTCTATTCTATTCTATTCATCTGACCAGAGATCACTACTGCTCATTTGTAACAAGTCCTCAAGGAAGGCTTAAGGGAAAATAAAGCATTGGGATTTCTCCCCTTAGTTTCAAAATCCCTGTATATAGAGGCATTTCATCCTGGCATTGGTCTCAAGCAAAGGTACGAAGCAGAGATCCTGAAATAGATTAATAAAAGTGTAGAGGATAGTATAATTAACACCAACAAACAATCATTCTAAACTAACTCCTATAGAAGTAGTTCAATATCATCTCCCAGGTTTATATGTTTCTGATGATGTAATGTACATTTGTAAGACATCTAGCTAGATGCAGAATGACATTGTGATTAAGAAGCTGCAGTGATAAGAAAATAATTGTGACACACATCAAATTATTAAATTTTGACTACAACATAGCTAAAGAAACCATTATTCATCAGGACCCTCTGTTGAGATGCTATGTCTTTTGCCATGATGCTATTTAATACTTTTTCTTAATGATGGAGAAACAATCATAACATAAAGATTCATTAAGTTTATAGGTGACACAAAGGCTGAGGGAATGGTTAATAATAAATGTGAGCCAGGTTAGAAAGTAGTTCAGATAGCGTTGTAGTCTTGATTAAAGTGCCAGTAGGCATGCCTGTACATAAAAAAAAAAAAAAAAAAAAAATTCGGGATTGAAGCACATATGTAGGATTGAAGCTATGGATTTTGTTTTTCCAGAACTGGAGATCTGCTATTCTATGTCCTGCAGGTCTTAATGCTCTGGGATATTTCTTGTCAATTTTTAGTTGAAGGTATAGCCTAAATAACAAGCACAGATTTTGAATATGTATTCAGAGATTTATCAGAGACTGGAAATAACTCATGGTAGGAGACCATAAGAGTTCACGTTAAAGGATAAAGGGAAGTTGATTAGCAACTCTAAGTAACTCACCTGAGAAAAACTGGTTAAAAAAGGGTTCTTCAGTGTAGCAAAGATTTATTAAGACTCAAGGTTTGGTTTGATGCTAGGTGACTGCAGACTAGGAAAAAAGACCTTTTTCACAGTGAGAATAACTCAGTCTTGAAAGAACTTCAAGAATTATTCTGCAAATCTATGACTAGAAAGTTTTAAATGAGGTTAGGATGTTCTACTAAACATCTGAAAGATGTTCTACATTACTCATAACTTTCAGGTTTGCATCAGTGATTACTTCAGAAATATACCGCACAGAAAGTGCGACCAGACAATCAGTATAGTCTCTCTAGAATACAACATGACAAATGACAATGAGTTTCCCACATTGAGATACTATTTAGACCTTTGAAAAGATTATAAGTTAAATTGGGGCACAAGTGTGTATGTTATGGAGAGTTGAGCTGGACTAGATGTCACTATGGATATGAAGAAACAGGTTACCCATTCCATGATTATATAAGAAAATGTCAGAATTCTGAGACCGAATCATGAACATTTTAATTGAAGAATACAATGTGTATTCTTCAAAATGTGTAAAATTAAATTCTGAGGAAGAAAAAAGAGCATTTTGTTTGAAAATGTTGAAAAGGGATTTTTTGATAGCTCATTTAAAACTTTTAAGTGGTTTTGGAATTGTAAACTCACCAAATCCAGTCCTGTGGGACTTTGTAAAAGACCCAGGGAACGAGAGCCCTCCTCCTGCAAAAAAACGGTTATTGCGAAGTAAGAAAGAAATTCAGCCCTAGAAATAAATGAGAAATGATCAGCATTGACAGGTGACATAAACCTGGGGGTTCCCAGGCATGATTTGGTGCTTATTAAAACCAAAATGAATGCAAGAATCATTAGTTTTGTATATTCTCAGACCTCCTACAGTATTTGGTGCTCTGTGGAGCATGAAGAATGTTCTGTTCAAAAAGCATTGTGCAGGTTCCCATCAATAAACCCCCTCAAAAAAAGATTCCTACATAAACAATACTCATTTTCAATCCAGTCCAGCATCTGCTTTCACTGACATAGGCTGCTATTGTTACCTGTTGTTTTTACTTCACCTGCTATTGTTTAGTTTTATTTTTCAAGCACAAAAAATATATATATGGTAAATAGCAACACTTAGAAGTAGTGAGTAATTCATCATGCATGCTACACCATATATGTATATTGATTTTCTCTCAGACTGATGTATGAATGCAAATGGAGATTAGGTAAATTTTCTACTATTAAGGCAGAGATCAAACTGGGCTGGTAATCATGGATCAAAGTCTTGATTATGGTATTATACATTTTTATTCCCATTATGTGTCTTGATGACACTGCATTTTTGGAGGATTTTCCAATTGTACTTGGACATTGCAACAGCCAAATTAAATATCCATTGTTTTCATTGATAGCCTATTTGAAGAAAAAATATGGCATGTTACTTCTTCATGAAAAATGAAAATGTCATTATACTTAAAGTTAATAGGCCTGGACAGTTTGAGAGCAAATCTGATGTATCTACCATATAGATTAATGAGGTGTTATAACTATAAACTGGAAACATAACCCACATTTTTATAAAGGGGAAAAAGGAAGACCCAGGGAACTGCAAGCTGCTCAGTCTTGCCTCTGTACCTGACAAGATCATGGAGCAGATCCTCCTGGAAACTATGCTCAGACACATGGAATGTAAGGAAATATTGGGCAACAGCCAGTATGGCTTCACTAAGGGCAAATTGTTCCTGGCACATTTGGTGGCCTTCTATGACAGGCTTAAAGAACTGGCGGATAAAGGAGCAGCAACTACTATCGTCTACCTGGACTTGTGCTGTCCTGCATGATTTTGAATCATAGAATCACAGAATGTGTTAGGGTGGAAGGGAACTTTAAAGGCCACCTAGTACAACCTCCCTGCAGTAAGCAGGGACAGATTCACTACATCAGGTTGCTCAGAATTCCATCAAGCCTGTCTTAGGCTTGACAGGGATAGGGCCTTCACCACCTTTCTGGTCAACCTGTTCTAGTTATCTACCACCTTCATATTGAAGAGTTTTTTCCTAATATCTAATCTAAATTTCCCCTTTTCTAGTTTAAAACCATTTCCCCTCACCCTATTGCAACATGCTCTCATGAACAATTCTTCCCCAGCTTTCTTATAGACCCCTTTTAGGTACTGGCAGGCTGCTATAAGGTCCCCCCCAAGCCTTCTCTTCTCTAAGCTGAACAAGCCCAATGCTCTCAGCCTCTCTTTATAGAGGTGCTCCAGCCCTCTGATCATTATTGTGGCCCTCTTCTGGGTGTGCTTCAACAGGTGCATGTCCTTCTTGTGTTGAGGGTTCCAGAACTGGACACAGTATTCCANAACCATTACCCCTCACCCTATTGCAACATGCTCTCATGAACAATTCTTCCCCAGCTTTCTTATAGACCCCTTTTAGGTACTGGCAGGCTGCTATAAGGTCCCCCCCAAGCCTTCTCTTCTCTAAGCTGAACAAGCCCAATGCTCTCAGCCTCTCTTTATAGAGGTGCTCCAGCCCTCTGATCATTATTGTGGCCCGCTTCTGGGGGTGCTTCAACAGGTGCCTGGGCTTCTGGTGTTGAGGGTTCCAGAACTGGACACAGTATTCCAGGTGAAGTCTCACCAGAGCAGAGGGTCAGAATCACCCCTGTCAATCTGCTGGCCACGCTTCTTTTGATGCAGCCCAGGATATGGTAGGCCTTCTGGGCTGCAGAGCACATAGATGGCACATGTCCATCCTTGTCTCCAAATTGAAGAGACATGCATTTCATGGATAGACCACTTGGTAGATAGGGAGTTGGATGGACCATCACACTTAAAAAGTGATGGTCAACAGCTCGATGTCCAAGTGGAGATCAGTGATGAGTGGCATTCCTCAGAAGTCAGTACTGGGACCAGCACTGTTTAATATCATACAATTTACTAGAGGAATGTATTATGCACAGTAGTAGGTCTGGTAAGAAAGGTGTATTTGCCAGGACAACTTGTATGAATGTGAATGTAAGTATACAAATGAGCAAAGCATTTCTGGTTGTGTTACGAAACACTATAATCTTGTGCATGTGTGCATGTGCAAAAGTTTTATTTTTAGAACTAATTTTATAGATCAGTTGTGTGAATGGACATTGATCAATCTCCCAAGTACATTTAGAGCACTCCAGATGCTTAACAGGTGATAGGAAATGCTGCTACAAACAGTGAAATGTTTATAACTGAATCAAAAGTAGCTGGTTTTGGAATATATGCCATTGGTTAGGGCACAGGAAATATTGACTTGTAGATTTCAAATGACTGTGGGACACAGTGAATCAAGATGTTGAAAAACAGGTCTTTTGTTTGTTTAATGTCAGTTTTTCATTGAAAGCTGTATACAACCTATGTATGCCAACAATTCTGAAAAAAAATCAATATAAACAAGTCAGATCTTTGAACACATTGATTGGTTTTCCAGATCAAACACTAAATGCCATAATCAGAGGATAAAATAATTTTGTGCACAATCATTAACTTTTAAAAGCAGTGAATAGTTCATTTAACAAAACTGTCATTTTACAAAAATCTTTTGAAAATGCTGTTTTTATCAAAGAAAATGAAAGTTCACCATCTAAGGAGGATAAATTAAAATTTGCTCATGGTGGTGAATAAAAAGATAGCCTCATCACTATTATATTACTATTGTTTCTCAAGAAAAAAAACCCAGTGTAATATCTTTTGGTTCAAAGTTAAAGTCTTGGTCTTACTTGACTGTAAAAAATCTGTTGCCTTCAGACAACCTGGGATCTAGTGTTTGCTTTTCACACTCTGTCAATATTTGATTTTTTTATGCATGCTTATGAATATGTATATACTTACAATTGAACACAATTTCTACAAGCACAAATATTGCTGTTGGCTTTGGGTTTGTTGGGGTTTTTTCACTGTATACTGGTATAGTAATTAGTCTATGATAATGGGAAACTTAAGCAATGTGTTGACACTCTTAGTGTGAATGTATTTCTGGAAAATTTTCTTTTCAAGTCTAAGTGCTGAAAGCCAAATCTGGGATACATCTGCCTGTGCATATACCGTACTTGTACATGCACAGGCAGATACACCCTAAGAATGCCAAAGGTGATTATGAGTTCAAAACCAGAGATCTTTGGGACACAGAAAGTGTTATCATTCTCTGGTCATTATCTAAGACTCTTGCCTGTGACTGGATGTCTCATAGCTTGGTTTGGGTTGGAAGAGGCCTTGAGTATCATCTCATTCCAATCCCCCTGCCATGGGCAGCAACACCCTCCACCAGACCAGGTTGCCCAAAGCCACATCCAACCTGACCTTGACCTGACCACTTCAAGAGACAGAGCAGCCACAACTCTGGACAACCTGTGCCAGGGCCTCACAGGGAAGAATTTCTTCCTGGTATCTACTCTAAATCTACCCTCTTTTATTTTAAAGCCTTTACCCCTTCTGTAGGCCCCTTTAGGTACCAGAAGGCTGCAATAAAGTGTACCCAGAGCCTTCTCTTCTCCAGGCTGAACAAGCCCAACTCTCTCAGCTTGTTTTCATAGGCATGCCCAGTCCTCTGCTCATCTTCATGTCACTTCTCTGGACTTTCTACAACAGGTCCATGCCTTTCTTGCCCTGGAGGCCCCAGAGATGGGCACACTATTCCAGGTGGGGTCTCACCACAGCAGAGAAGAGGGTCAGAGTCACCTCCCTTGCCCTGCTGGTCACCTGGTTTTCATGCAGCCCAGGACATGACTGGCTTCCTTGGACTGCAAGTGTGCATTGCCAAATCACGTTCAGCTTTTCATCAACCAGCACCCCTAGGTCCTTCTCCTCAAGGCTGCTCTTAATCCATTCTCTGCTCATCCTGTAGCTGTGCTTGGAATTGCACCCATGTGCAGGACTTTGCACTCGGCCTTTTTGAACTTCATGGCCCATCTCAAGACTGTCAGGGGTGGCATCCCTTCATTCCAGTGTGTTGACCACACCACGCAGATTCGTGTTGTCAGAAAACTTGCTGAGGCTACACCTCCATCCTACTGTCCAGGTCTCTGTCAAAGAATTTAAAGCATGTTGATACCAATGCTAACTTCTGAAAAACAATTAAGATAGTAAGAAAGATACCTCTGTGTAATGTGTGTGGTCTTGCTGATCAACAAAGAAATATTTGTGACATGCTGTGTGAGTCCTCATTCTAATGACTAGGACGAAGTTTTTTTCTGTAATTAAACTCTCATAACAATATGGTTAAAATCTGCCATTCCTCATTATTCTTCAGTTCTAGTGAGGTACAGTTAGTGTGTAACCTTCACTCAAATGCTGAAACTGCTCTGTGTACACCATGCAGTTTCATACCACAGTCTCTGTGAAATCGTTCTGTCTACCTTTTCATCTGAGATGTTTGGGGTTGTAGCACTTGTTAGTCTGGAGAATAAGTGAAAATGTGTGATAAGATAGCATAGTGTGATTTGAGTAAATAAATGATGTACTTTATGTAATGTTCTTTTAAAAAGATTTTCTTAACTAACTCCATTATGCTCAAATATTTCACCTTTAAAGGAATTGTTCTTGGAGCAGTGTAAGCCAAAGTCTGGCAGTTCCGTCAACTGTGCACTCAGTCTTCAATAGACAAATGAAATAGGGCATAGTTTAGTATTGTGCATTAAAATCCACAGCCATTATTCCTTTAAAAGTCATTATTGTTCTAAATAGTGTCCCACTTTCAAACTGAAAAGGTGAACTTTTAAAAGTTCTATGGGTCACAGGCAGTAGTCGTCTTGGTTCCATGGGAAGCAGTGCTACGGCGTCCCTGTTACTCCAGATTCGCTGCCTGAGAACTGATTGGGCACTATGTTGACTCAAGGTAATTTTCATTATTTCAGTGGTGGTTCAATTAAAAGTTTGTTTGCCTTGCCAGGAAATTATTCAAGCTGTTAAAAAGCAGAATTCTTCTCTGAGTTTCAAAGTGAAGTTTTTTTTTTGTATTATCTGCTCCAGTCCTCCTTTGCTGGGCAGTCGACATGTGATTACTTTTAAACCAAGTACACTGATTTAATGATCTGCAGTTTGCAAGGAGGTTTTCCCCATCTTGTCAGCACTGTGGGACTTTCTCACACAATCAGCCCCGGCTTCCCTTCTAGTGGTGTCAGTAATAACACGTGGAGGGAGCTCTGAAGGCTGTCAAAGGAGCAAGGTGGCATTGTGCAAGAGAAAGCTTTCCTGCCCACACCCCCCACACCCCCACCTCCTGCCCTTGAGTTGCTAATGCCTGCAGGACATACAAAACTAATTGTAGGTCAGGGTGTTTTAGAAGAGAACAGAGTTTCTTTGTACAGATTATTTCGTACATATAAAGTAAAAAAATCTTTGTACCATCATTTCTTTCCTTTAAGCTCTAGACAAGTGCTTTTAGATGCATGGAGAATATTTACATCTCGAATGAGTAATTTTAATAATAATAATAATAGAAATGCAGTTTGAAGTAATGCACTGAGAGAAGTAGTCATAGAACATACACAATGGTTCTTCTGTATGTAAAGAGACAATTCATGAGTCTCAACAGAAGTTGACTTGGCTGAGGATAGAAGAACTGAAGTAGCAATTTAGTTGAAAATTGTAACTTACTGTAGCTATTAAAAAAATGCATCCAGTGCATGCTGTACAGAAACATACATGTGCTTTGACAGCATAACAACTTTGGTCTGTATTTCAGCAGTAGCAACTCACTAAGCACTGCCATCAGCGTTTATTATCTCTAAACTGTATCATCTCTAAGCATGGTTAGAGTATTGTAGGAGAACCAGCAAATCCTACTGTTGCTGAAGGGAAGGGAAGGGAAGGGAAGGGAAGGGGCTTATGCATGGATGTGAAGTTCTAGATAACTGAATAAGTGAAAGGCGTGGAACATTTCCAGTATAGTCTTTGGTATCCTTGGTTATTTTTTCTTCCTCATCCTTCTGTCTTGACAATGTTTGAAACGTTATCATAACTGTTTTTACATGGTTGTTGGGTTGGTTCCTGTCAGTAAATTCACTGGTTTACAAAGCCTCTGTCTCCTTACTCCCATTTCTGTGAAATAACCTCAGTTGCTATAGGGTACATGTTTCTTTGTTGAGGCAAACCAGATAAGGGAATTGCTGTAGTCTAAAAATAATTTAACAGAACCAGTGGTTACTACTCCACATCAGTTCCCTGGTTCCATTCTGTGCACAAAGAAAAGTGCTGGAGCTCAGTGGAATAAGAATTACCCTTAGTCTGTGAACAGCCCACAAGACTCACCGTGTCATGACATACTGCAATACTTCCTACTTCTAACAGCAGCAAGCTCTTTCAGTAAAGTTCTGCCCCATTATGCCAAATACACAAGGATTCTGGACTGACTATCTCAAAACAATGTACTTGACTAGAAATTTTTCCTTTTGACTAAATCTTCTCAGTTTCTCTCTCCAAATTCCACCCTCAAATTTTTATTTTCCTTTTACTTTGTAACTGATAGTAGTTCACTCATTTTATAGTGGCCTTCAGCAATTTTTTGGGTGGAAGCAATTTTTACTGAATTAATTGTTTTTCTATGTAACATTTAGCTATAGTCAAAACATCCATTGCATTAAATGCCTTTGTTCATATGTTCTCCATTACGAGAAGATTAAGCTTAAGCTTTCATTTTTCTCAACTCCTAATGAGTCCACCGTGTCTCTACTTGGCTGAGTTGTATGTACATTCCTTTGGGGATTAATGCCTCTGTACTACCAGTTTCTTGAGTCTTCTCATAGCCTGCTGCAACAAGGCAGACTTGCTTACCTCTTGCAAATTATGTCTTCTGTAAGTATTGTGTTCTAGAGTGTCAAGATTTGTAAGAAAAAGAAATATAATTTATTAGGTCCTGTCAGATGCAGTCATACAAAACCCAATAAAAGTCCTCAGGCATAGAAAGTTCTGCACATCTGAACTGGAAGCAATGTACCTCAAGCGAAGTTCAGAAACTGGTCTCAGTTCTATTTCATTATTGTTAACCACTGTGACTGAAAGAAAAGGATAGTTAATATGTATGAAGCTGAGGGAGCTGTTAGTAAGAAGATGCGTAGTAGAGGTCAGTAGCCTCTACTAGGTAGAGAGATAGGGTCACATTATTATCCCCTGTGGAGTTACAAGGGCTAACAGAAGAGATATTGCAAAGAAAATTATAGATTGTTAGATAAACCAGCCTTCTTACTGAGCTCCTGGTTTTATGAATCAGAGCAGAATAATAAAATTTGTATCCAGGCTCACCCTCTGAAGTTGTTCATATACTACAGATGACAGCAACCTCTCATAAATGGAAGAATGCTGACAAAAAGAGACTTGCTTTTCAGTGATGCATCCTTTAAAATTATACAGCCTGACCTCTCTTGCCAGCTTTGAGGCTCCGGTGCCTATAAGTGACTTCTTTTGTAAAGGCGTACTCATGTGCATGCTACCCTGGCCATAAAGACCACTAGTGCCTGATTCATATCTCAGAAGAAGGTAAAAGACATGACTCAAACCTGATAAGAGGGCAGGTAAGACACAGCTTGCACAAGGAGGGATTTTGTATGGCTTTGTTACAAAAATCCGGTGAATGATCGTAGCTTCATGTTTGTGGTCATGGAGCCATCTAGAAATATCAAGTCTGGAAAGCCCAGATGCCTTTCAAAATTTAGTCATCAAGCATGATCACTGAGAGCCTCTGCCTTTCCAAATAGGTCAACAGTTCCACAAAGACCTAAAGCTGAAAGAAATTAGAATTGAAACTTTACTTGAATTCTGTTTCACGTGAGCATTGCTGCACAGATGCTCTTGAAATGCTAAGAAATATTTCATCTGCAGTGCTTTTATGAAGCTTAAAAAATTAGCAGCTCAATGAACAACCACCTATATCTCACCACAATGTCAGTTTATTTTCTGTGCTGTTATTGCAGGTGATTATGTAGTCATGACTATATACTTCGACCTAAGTAGAAGAATGGGATACTTTACTATTCAAACATACATTCCCTGTATATTAACAGTTGTTCTTTCCTGGGTATCCTTTTGGATTAAAAAAGATGCCACGCCAGCAAGAACAGCATTAGGTAAGTTGTTAATAATTCTCTTCTCTGCTCTCTTTGTGTAGTTTCTGCACTATCATTTATAAATATCGGCTTCCTTTCAAAGAGACCACTAGCTACATGCTTTGGATTATTGCTACCACAACTTGCAGACCCAGAGCTGCTACCACTGAAGCCTTTAGTTTTCTGACTTTAGCTGGGCAATTAAAAGTAAACTACCCTGACCCTTTGGAATGACACTGCCACCTATTTTGCATAATATTCTAGAATTAATGTCTGCCTTCTTGTTCTCAGTATGATATTTTAGTGACATTTTTGAAGAATAAATTATTTGCGCTGCTGGCTTCCTTTCCTTCTGAAACTCTCCCCCACAGGGCATTATGTCTTACAGATACAGAAAGCCGAGGGATATAATATTGTTAACTCATGCAAAGTGATTTAGCTTGCATGCTCGAAGTTAAACTCCACACTACACTAGGTGCATAGATGTTTTTCAAGGATTGTGGACATTTCTGCTGGTATAGCTTTTCCAACAGCTCGTTTCTGTCAGGACCAGCATGTGCATTTATGGCCCTGTGCTTTCGGATACACTTATAAATGCTGACCATTTATTCTGATGTCTATAGGAAAACCTGCAGGTTCTGCCAGCACCACGGGCATAGAGCTAGTTATGGGTGTGTGTCAGAACTGAAGGGAAGACAACATTTTGGTCCAGACTGTGGTCACCAGGGCTGCCAATAGATGAAGAAATCTACCAGCCTAGTGAAAAGGGGGAGGCTGTGTGCAGGTTTGCATGTCTTGTTTTCAAGTGCAGAGATTGTCGTTCCAAACTAGTCATTGCTTCCTCCTGCTGGAGTTTGTTACCATCGCCAGGTAACCAGCTGGACTCTAAATCATTTCATTTGCTTGAAAGAGAAAATTATTTTAAACTGCCCTGCCCTGACGTTTTAGGCTGCAGTCAGACAGAGAGCATCTGTAAGAGCAACTGAGTCCCCAGGTTTGAGAGGGTGATTCTGCTGCAGGGAAAGACTGGAGGGCAAGCAGCTGTGAAGATGCTGCTCCTGCTCCTCGGACACGTGAAGGCAGTGTGCAGCTGGCACAGTGTTCTTGAGTGCGTCTGAGTGCCATAAACCTTTGTTCAGCCACAGTAGAGGTGATCTGTACAAACCACCTCGGTCTCCCACTCCCATGTACAGCTGATCAGGGTACTCGGTAGTCCTTATCCTTTTTTATCAAAGTAACTAAGCGTTTATGAGAAACAGTGGTTGCTTTTATGTGAATCCATTTCTGTTAGCTCTTTTTCAAACACCATGTAGAGCTGCTCTACTCGGGAGGAAGACACCTTGTTTGATAATGCAGCCTTTATACAGTTGCTCAAAATAACTTGTCTTGTTTCAGTCTGTCTCTCTCCTGCACTAATAAATCTGAGCACGCACCAGTTTTGAGGATGCGGTGGTTTGTAGCATAAAGGCCTGAAGGGGAAAATAAAAAATGAAGTGCTAAAGGGACTCTGAAATCCATTCACTCTGAATTAGATTTTAGCTGCTAAGCCTTTTGAAATTGTCCAGAAGTCTGATCCTGCTTTCTAAATCCTTCACTCATATGAAAGACTTACAGTCACCTGGTCAGGGTGCACGAGGCATGCGTTACAAACATTTTTCCTCCAAAATCTACTAATGCTTCAGTAGTTTAGTAACTTTCAGCTGAATGATAGCAGAAATGCACTACCGAAAAATCCTCTAACTGAAACTCCCTCACTAGCCACAGCTTTATTTAAGCAGTGAAGCTATATGCCAGCCATTCCTTCTATGACTGCATCTCCATAGAAGGAAGTTCTAGAAGCTTTAACTCTTACTAAGTGGTGAGGTGAACCCTTTCAAACCCACAACAGCCCAGTGGCATTGAACTATGCAACAGGATGAGCAGAAAGAAAGTCTCATGGAACCTGGAATAAGACAACTGCAGGCAGCCAACACTGGTTTGCACTTTATAGATAATTCTGTATTAAACTCCATTTTTTGTGAGGTCAGCACTGAACTAAAACCAGCTGCATTTGCTCCAGCAGTTTGTAAAATTAACGAACATAGAACGTCTGACCATTGTAAGTCATGTGTCATCAAGTGGGTCCAATTTTCTGAGGTTATTTTCCAAGAAAGGAATATTCACTCCCTGGTCCCTCCTGGTGAGTGCCAAAGTACATTTACACTATGGCTCCGGCAACATGACAGACCCTAAGACTTACAGTTCTTCTGTGACCCCTTCCACCTCCAGAGAGCATGAAGATGACACAAAGGGGAGGACAGAGCAACTGTATGACTGCCTGTTCCTGGCTGGGTAGACTTTCCTCTGGCGGCCAGACAATTGAGTAATAGGAATTAGTGTACATTTCTGCTGCACTCCTTTCTGCTTAAATTGGGTGACTCAGTGGAAATAAGGGAAGATTGACCATACTTCACAGTCCTTTAAGAAAGAAAAAGAGAGAAAAGGCACCCAACAGTTTGCATTACTCATTTTCAAGAAGCAGCGTTCATACCCTTTCCCCAAGGGCAGTTCCCAACACCACACAGATTTGTTTTCCAATTAATTAGACATGGAAGTAGGTTAGATAACTAGTCATTACAGCGTGACTCTCCCTACCTCACCCCATCAACCAGATGGAGCTTCAGAGAAAAATGTATTCATATACTAAGGCCATGAATTTGAAGTAAGAAACAAACATGAGAGGTTCCAAGGCTATATTGAATGGTTTTCATTACTAATTCCCAAAAGTATGATCAAGAATTAAATTACTGGAACCAAATACAACTTTTCATAAATAAAGTTGATTGACAAGAAGATAATGTACACATGGATTGCCTCTTTTTATGCAGAGTCGTGTTGCTCCCAAATCAGCAATGACTGGCTGACTCTTGGGATGCAGTAGGCAGATGTTCACAGTTAACTGTAGGTCTACTTCTATGACGCAACCTATAAATCTGCCTGAGCAACAGCACACATCCACATGTGGTCAGTGGCACATGGTGAAATTGTGAGTAATACAGCCAAAGGCAAACTGCTGAAATTGCCCTACTAATTAGTTGCAATGAGTTGTAGACTCAGTGCACCAAACCTTCTCCGGGTATAGCCTCAGTAATATAAAGTGCTAGCATCAGGGAAATATTTCACTCTCTGAAATAAATGAATAATTTCCTAAGCTTTTGGCAACTATTCCCTGTTACATGAAGGACAGGTTTTACCCCTTCCTGAATAACGCCCATAAGCTATTTCTGTGCTGGAGAAAACAAATGCAATCAGGGTTTTTGGTTGTGAGGGAAAAAAATGGGACCATAAGTATCCTCTCAGCAGCACTGTCCAGAGGTGTCCAAGTCCTCTTTAAAAACTTGGTATCATCGTTCTTTTTACACACACGCTTTGAGGGACTGAGGCCCAGAGTGGCAACGTGACTCACTCCAGGCCACCTGAAGAGTCAGTGGGAAATAGAATTTGAGTGTTGATGAGAACCATGTTTTGTGATCCCAGATTATTCTGCCCCTCCAATTCAGAGGGGAAAAAATAAAAGGCTCTCTGCTGTTTCTGCTTGTCTCTAGTAATCAAAATGATCTTCTCCCAGTGTTCATGGTCAAGAGCAGCCAGCAAGTGTCTGAAGAGAAGTTATGATCTGAAAAGAAAAGGTTGTTTCCCTTGAAGATGAAGGGAATTAAATTAAGCTGCAGATTTCATCCTACTTTGCCCCTGCTTTTTCAAAATGGGTATGATATGTAATAGGACCAGGCAGCTACTACAGAGCAACTTCACACTGCAGTTTAAAAAAAATGCGGTGGATATAAAATCTAGTAATGTGTTAATGTAAAAGAAGATCCATATGATGTTTACTAAAATGTGACCACTGCTTTCCTTGTCATTCCATCTCATTCCCTTGAAAAACAAGGTAATTATCAAAACAGGTGCCAGACCAAAAGTGGAGAAATTAAGTTTATAAACAAGCAGTAGCATCATTAAAATCAGTACACCTTCCTCACCATGTTTCATTAACATAACCTTAGGAAAATAAAAAATAAATGAGCCTTGCTGACCAAAGAGTTTCTAAAACAGGAGTGAAGCTCCTGCTACCTCACTTTGCATGCTCTTGTCCAGTAAGGAGCTTTCAAACAGTAATAATTGTGAATAACCATTGAGACCATTGATCTAAAGGTTAAAGTGTTCTCATGCATTATGTATCCCTGCATCATTTGATCTCCCAGACAGTCATTTTTGATTTAGCAAACAGCATCTTTGGTATGGAATTTGCTCTGAGAATGTAAATGTCATAAAACTGTATTTATACACGAACTTGCAAGCTCCTGCTTACACCTGTCTGCCTGAAAATTTTGCAAAACTGTCCTTGGCTGATACTAAAATGCTGTTGAAACAGACAGTTTGAGAGCAGCGTGAATTTCAATAACAGATGCAAAGCTCACTTACCATACGGACCTTCTCAAAGTGAGAGACTTAACAATTTTAGCTGGCAAGGTTTATTGCATTTGAAACCACTCGACAAAACTGAGTTTTCTTAGTGTGAGAGAGAAAATGATCTGAAGGTTTGGAATCTAGCTATTGTTTTTGGAAACAGCAGGTGCTGCATTTTATTCATACATTCATATCTCTATATTCTAACTTCTAAACACAGAGGAATACCAAACTGTATCATGTGATGCACCTTCTCTCTCTTTGCTCTCTGAATGTATCCTCATTTTAATATCCTAGAACTTTTGCCTCTGTGTCAGGTGTAAAATTGATACACTGGGTAGAATTATCGTTTCAGAAACTTGTTGCTTATGTTGTGAACCAGGGTCCAAGTTCAAGCTTCAGCTTAAATGAAGAAGGATGCTTTTCTAACAGATTTCATATCATAAAAATATTTTGCATGAATAATAGAAGTTAAAATATGTGGTTTACCTTTGTATGCTTCTGTCTGCATGCTCAGCAATCTTGTCTCATGTCCTCAGGGTAATTGGAGTTGTGACATATAATCCTGAAACTATGATGGCTTGTGATAATGCTAAATTCTCCTTTCCCCAGGTTTTTATATTCTGGTAGCAAAACATGATTTGTTGTCAAAGGAACTGAGAATAGACATGATTAATCTCTTAAAACTGAAATAAGTCTTACAACATTGCTGTCTCTATAAAGTAATCATAAGGTAGAACCTACTTTTTTCAATCAGGTAAAATTAGTCTGTAGGTACCCAAAACTCCCAGATTCTGTATGAGTGAGGCATTTGCAACATGATTTACTGGACTGGTTTTGCTTATTTCTCACCTTGATCTCACATTCTTGTTCAGGATTCCGGGAGGCATTTCACATTCAGGCTTTAGGCAGAGATATGGGACTCAGACTGAGTTGGGGACTTCTGTACTTAAGTACAGAGGGTAACAGTAATTCTCCTTTCACTTCTCTGCCTCCCTGCCCATAGTCACCTTGGCAGCTGGTAATCATTACAGATACCTGAACAATACTTTTTGTCACAAATAACACAAAGTTATACATCCATTTCTGTAAAAAAAGAGGAAAAATAGTACATTGTCAATACAGCATTCAGTAAGAAAATTGCAGAGCTTTGCAAAAATGTTTTTAAACATTGCAAGCTTTTTATCCTTCTATTTCGGGGGGGGGGGGGTTGCCTTTTAATAATACATATATACAAAGTTTCTTAAAGTAATCTGAGATCCTATCACAGGATGAATGGGAAATGAAATCTTGCCTTTGAGTCCAGGTAAAAAGAACACTCTATATTATGCTGAAAGAGGATGACAGGTTTTGAAAAGTTTTTTTGAAGATCACAGAATACTTGAGAGCAGGTGCGTGTAGTTGTGGCTCCAAAAAGGACAATTTGTGCTAGAAATCTAAAAGTGGGTTGCAAAGTGTTAAAGAATATAATTTCATACTGCGGAGTATGTCGTCATCTGGATGCAATTCTTCCCAAGTTAGTGACTCCCTAGGTCTGAGTCACAGTCATACAGAAAGACTAATTAACCTATAGTTAGTGAGGGCCAAATCGAGGCTAGTGAGTCACCTTTTGCAGTTGAATATCTCTGCAGCTGACTACGCAGGGGGTTTGTTCCTGGAACTTTTTCAAAGCATCAGCTAGCTGATGCAGAACCATTACTGAAGGGTCTGGAGAGTTTACTAGATCACATGAGCCACACGCATGTACATGGTGATGTGGCACAGTTGACAGGAAAGAGAAACATCTTCCCAATAGCCTTTAGGTGTCCAAGGTCCACATTTCCCACTTCCTAACAGCACTGCCTTCATTTTGATTTATTGGGTTATGCTGTTTTTCAGCAACTTTTTTTTGTTGGTTTTTTTTTGGGGAGGGGATTGTTGTTTTTTTTTCTGAGTAGTGGATATTCAAGAAATAAGAGTAGTTATTATTCACTGAGAGGGTCAAGGCTCATCTGGCTTCTCTGGGGAATTTCTGGTAGTTTCTTGTTCTGGAGAGGGTTACTCCTGTGAATCGCTGTAGTTTCTACCAAATGCTGCAAATCAGAGGTGGGCATTCCTTCAGGAACAGAAAGTAGTCAGAAGTAATCCACAGATGCCTTTCCCTCCAGAGTGCCGTTTGTGGGAAGTAATTTTACTATAAGGCATAATTTCAGTTATCCCCTGCCATTTCAAACAGCACGTACCATTTCAAAATATCACTTTAACTATAAAAAGAAAGATTACCTTATGGTTATGTTGTTTTTAGAGCAGGTTCTCTCTTGGGGCTTATTTGAGCGAAAGCTTTATTTTTCTTCCCAAACAATTGAGGACTTCTATTTTTTTCACTCAGAAGACTTGCAGTTCATAACAAATGATTAAAAGCATCAGTCCAAAGTGGGAATGAATAGGCTTCTATTCCACAGAAATGAAGAGAAATTACATGAATTGCCAACAGCCAAATAACTGACACCCCACAGATTTGATTGTAGGACTGGTTTTATTGTTTTGGGATATTTCACACTAAGCAATTCCCATTATTTTCATTACTACTATATCAATCCAAGATGTGGTGCTCTGTATGAATTAAAAAGGCTATTTCCACTATGGTTACATCTGAAGTTTGTCCTTTATTCAGAAGGAAAACAGCAGTGGAGGACTCTTAAGGAAGCAGCACAGTAAAAACATTTTCAAAATTCATGGTCAGAACTTTGTAGCAAAATTTCTTTTCTCCCCCCTCCATTTTGTCTTTCTTGAACACATTATTCTCCATAAGAACAGAACTGCTGTGAAAAAGACCGTGTTTCCTTCATTGTTTTCAAGGTTTCTGTTTTATTACTGTTATTTCCCTGTATTTAGCATTTTTTCTGCTTTATACTTTTCTTCAACAATTTCTTCATTCTTTCCTCCTCCATCACTCCCACCTCCAACCTAACTGGGACCAGAAAAAGGAAGAGATGAGGAAATGCTTATTGAGAAGAATGGGAATGTCATTTTTACAAAGATGAATATAAATAGCAGGGAAAATCTTTATTTACAAAATACCACTGGGTCTACTGATGTTTGGGTTGTTTTTTTTATGCTACAAAATTAAATTAATGTATTATTTGGGTACACTTTGGATTTCTTTTTTTTTTCTAATGACTAAAAAATGGCATGGAGAAGTGATGTTGCATAAAATTAAATCAAGTTTCTCTCTGCAGGCATCACCACAGTACTGACCATGACAACATTGAGTACCATTGCAAGAAAGTCATTACCCCGTGTCTCCTATGTCACCGCTATGGATTTGTTTGTGACTGTATGCTTTCTATTTGTCTTTGCTGCTCTGATGGAGTATGCAACCCTCAACTACTACTCAAGTTGCAGGAAACCAAACTGTACTAAGAAGAAAAAGTCGGTAAGATGAGAACATATACATTCCTTTTCAGTCATGGCCATAGCTCAGAGAGGAGAGCATCTTTCGATGACAGCCTGTAATCCCATGATGCTCTGCTCCTCTGAGTTCTTCCCAGTTTGTGGTGTGATCTGTCCTGAAAGCTGATGGAAAATAGTTATCTGGAGTAATAGTAGAAGTAGTTATGTGTGCTGGTGGAGTTCTGTTCCTAGCAGAAGCACCCTGCCCATGCATCTTTCATCCTCCAGTTACTGTGCTGGTAGTCATAAAGGACTCCCACTGAAACAGATTGCATAGCTTGTTATACAAATATATGCACATCAATGTATATTCAAGTGCATCTGCTATTGCATGGCTTAACAGGTTTGGAAATATTTATGAACTTTACAAGTGGGATTTCAGCATCTCTATCAGGAACCAATACTCGTTTGTTCTTCTTCCTAAGTACATAAACAGAGGAGGCCGCTTGCAAAGGTTTTAAACATGGTGGCGTTTCTGGACAAAAGACACTTCTAAGAGGAACACCCAGACACACACACACAAAAAAAAAAATAATCTGTTTGTTTAGAGTCAATTAAAACAATTATGCAGAAAGAATTGCCTGGTGTACTTCACAATTGACTATGAGAATGAGAGGGCACAGTCTAATGGAGAAAAATAAATCTCAATGCAAACATAAGGGAGGGGAGATGGGTTATTCACTCAAAATCTTGTGTTTGAGGTCAGTAATTGGAGGTGTTGGATGACATTTTGCATCATGGAGGAAGTAAGGACATTAAAAATCAGAAATACAAAGCTAAACAGAAAAAAAAATCATGAAGGAGGAAATTGAAGTGAGAAGGCAAATTCGGGGAATAACAGGTCTTGAGGTAAAAGGGGAATGAAAGAAGAGCTATAGAGAATGATTGAATGAAGAAATAGTAAAGGAAAAGTTGAAATGAATATAGAATTAGACAAAGCCTAGCAAGCCTCAGACTGTCAATAATAGTTCCATTACCTCTAAAAGCTTCCTTTAGAAAGGCATTGCACGCAAAAGGCAAAGGAATTCTACCAAAAAAATGTATGAGACCCTCAGAATAATACTGTTAATGATCAAACAAAAATTACCATCCTATAGAAAGACTGAATGAAAAAGTCATGAGCATCTTTGTGCATATGATGTATTTCCAGACATGTGAATGAAGATGAGGAAAAGCATGCAACGTTGATGAGATTTAAGTTAACATAAGAACAAATCTTTACTTAGCTATTGTTTGTTAAATAAATATATTACAAGGGACCAAATAAAGATTTGAAGTGAATGCAAACCAGGTGTTCATTCTGCTGAACTTTCATGCAGATTTAAAATGTATATTTACAGCTAAATATTTAGCTGATTGTATAGATCAGTCACAGTGAAGTGCTTTATGGACAAACACATTTAATGGCTTGCTTTAAGAAATTCTATTGCACATTGGAGGCATGTGAAGCAATAAGTTTATTTTTTTCTGAATATCCTTTTGTTATCTTTATTTAAGCTACCTGATGTCAGCTTTGGTCATGTGATGGTAAGTAAGACATTTTACTCAGTGAGAGCAATGGAGGCACGAATGTATGGTTGACATTTACTTGCTGTAATTCCTGAGAAAGCTGCAATGCTATGGTATGCTTTAACCTGTCTGCTCAGCAAACTGTTTTGCTTTTTCATTAAAAGGTCAGTTTGGTTTTGGCTGTGGCAGAGGAACATATCTGTCTCTTTCTATAACGATTTATCAAATTATTTAGGAGTAAGAGAGGGTCAAGTGCAAAATACTGTGTGTTGTACCTCAGAAATTTTTTGTGTCTGCTTTATATAATATTGGAGTTTCTCATTACATTTTATAAAAAGTAATAAGCACAAGTCACTTCATAAACTTAACTGGAGTTTTAACTGAGTTTCATAGAAAATAATTATTTATGCCTATCTGTAAAATCTTTAGCAATCTTTCAGGTAGATTTTTCAAATAATTTAGTCACGTAAGTTTAACACAGTTAGTTGTACTATATCTACAAATGGAATAAATGGTATTCCCCAAACCTCTAGATAACAGTTTACACATGTGCAGTGGTAATGATTTGGAGCTGAACACAAAATTTTCAGTCAGAGTTGAATGAAACCTGAAACTGGAATGTATATTATAGTATATATGAACATAAAGCATGCAGAGGACAGTTCATCAGCTGGTTGGATGCCCTTCCTCACAGCTACCCAAAATTAGAACAGGGACAGAACTAAAACACTGCCTTTGCATTTTCTGAATTGGATATACTGAAGCTTGTAATTTGCAACTCCTAGCTCCATGTTTCTACCTTACCTTTTGCAAATAATGCTATGCACTTCATTTTCTTTTTAGATGAGTTTTCTCGTGTATTAAAAAAGCTCATATAGCATGGAAGGTCTGCTCATTGACAAAGAATGTTTTACTGTGAGCATTGCATTTACAGACTTGCTACTGCTGTCACTCCTTGCATAAATTTTTCTACAAGATGAAGGTAATAGCACACATTGAATGGGTACCTGCTCTTTATTTTTTTCTTTTTTCTTTTTTTTTCCCAGTTAATAAAGAAAAGAAAAGAAAAATGAGACACAATTAACATGACAATAAAAGTTTAACACTCTTAGTCTTTGTCTAGATCCAGTCAGTCTGATCTGCTGGGAAGGTATCTGAAACATTTTCACATTTTTTTACATGATCTTTTTGTTTTTCATTATAAGACAGATATTGTGCAAGGCCTTGTTGTATACATAAACAACTTATATGTTCAAATTGAAGTACAACCAGCATAAAATAAGTGGTGTCTCTGACTCTTGAGATAGCATCTCATATTCTCCAGCCTTGCAGTGGTGCTGCATAAAAGGTGAAACTTATCTTAGTAAATCCATATTACTGTAATCTCTCTTTCTTTCCTCCTGGAGAACACACTTAAACCATGTCTAAAACAATTTTATTAAGAATGTTTATCACTGCATCTTAGCTGCCTAGTCCAAGGCTCTTGAGGAGTGCCTTGCCTTGCCAGACCTCTCAAGCAGCAGCAGGCTGGTGCCCACTGTGCCTGCACAACTGTCCTCCTGACCTCAGCTCAGCAGGACTCACAGGACACAGTGAGTGTGTCCTCCACCTTAACCTGGCATCTAGTCATTTCAGGACCCCTCCTAGCTGACAGAGATTAAAGCAGATTCATCTATCTGTATTATCAGGGCATTTATTTTATCTTCTATGCTGACCAGACAGCTGATGTAACAAAACAACAACAACAAAAAAACCCTAACCCAGACTATTTATAGGTGAGAATGTTTCCTTTGCAAAACTAGGGCACATATTTCTCTTCACTTATCAAAATTGTCTGAAGAAATCTAAATTAGCCTTTCTTCTTTTTAACATGAGTATAGTAGCCAAGGACAAAAAAAAAAAAATCAGTCTCCGAGTTGGAATTTTTCATAGAGATCTGCAAGTAATGAACAATATGTCATACAGTGGTCTAGCAGAATTCCATGCACACTTCAGTCACAGTTTTGGGGGTTTTTTTCTCCCCAAACTAAAAAGCTGATTGTTTGTACAATGACTTTAGACCTTCTCCATGTGGCAGTGCATGGTAAAGCTCAGATACCAGCTGCCTGAAACATTACAAATGAGAGAAAAGACCATGAGGGCGTAATTTGTGTCATCTAATCTTGGAGATAAAGTCTTTCACAACAAATAGATTTGCAATTATCTGCTCCTAAACTGGAATCCATTTGCAGTCCACAGCACAATGCACCTCAGAGATTTTAGCTATCTACTTATGATGAGATGATCTGTCTCCCAGAAGTAATAGGCTAGAGGATACCATAGGGCAGTTGTTCAGATACAGTTATCTATGTTGGAGATGTCAGCAGAGAGGTCATCAAGTTCTTAGCTCAGCTTAGTGTTTTTAATGAGATGGGTAATATTATCATGTACCATACCAAAGGATTTAGAGAAACAAAACAAAGTCAATAGAAAAAGGAAATATTCCCTGAGGGACACCAGTCATATCACCAAACCTCTTCACATACAGAGCAAAGGTTTTCCGATATGCCCCAAGACCTCCAAGAGGAGATGCTGTGTATTTTGTATAGCAAGCGTAGAAGCAGGGGCCCAGAATGCCCTCCAGAATGCAAGCAGTCATGAGGCAGAGGCATGGCTAGCTTGGTAG
Organism: Heliornis fulica; assembly: GCA_013399135.1. Taxonomy (NCBI): domain Eukaryota; kingdom Metazoa; phylum Chordata; class Aves; order Gruiformes; family Heliornithidae; genus Heliornis; species Heliornis fulica. Next base: position 512,695 of record VXBZ01005788.1, read on the forward strand.
TACGTGCCTGGCACGATCCTGCTGGAAAGGGCAACCATCAGTACAATCACAGGGAGAGGAATGGCCCCCAACGTGGAGAAAACTTCCCTGACAGGGCTGGAGTCTGCTTTGTTGAGGTGGGGGAGAGAGGCAGCAAAGATTCTGAGATCTTTCCTAGCGATGCCACTGGAGGAGATGACATCTGTGAGGATGGAACGGGAGGGTTGATGAGAGAGGAGGCTATTGTGAGAAAGCACCTCTCATGAAAAGGAAATGGTGTGACAGAAAAGCTGACAAAGTGTAAACGGAGAGGACACTGGAGAAGGAGAGCTCTGTGGGCGCAAGTGGTGCTGTGAGAACGCACAATATCACAGTGTCCTATTTCTGAGCCTGGTTACTGTGATAAGCACTAAAGGGACATGCCTAGGGATGACATTTAGAAATCCTGTACTGGAATAATCGCCATCTTTTGTTGATCATATCTAGTTTTGTAAGTCAAGTAAAGTTAAGAGGCAGAGAATGCAGCTATACTGAGTGGAGATCGTTCGGTAATTAAATGTGAAGGAGGGACATCTTCCTTATTTTTTTTCAAAATCCATTATTAAATGTAGTAGCTGCAAGGTTTAAAGCAACTTGAAAATAATATACTGATAGGCAAATGAACTTCTAAGTGTGAAAAAAATGTTTACTAGGAAATATATGCTTCAGTTACCCAAGTAGAAAATGCACCTAGAATTATTTAACCGGCCGCTCCACAACATCTCAATGGAAATTCATCTGTAAAGGCCCCTTTTGAGGGGAAGAAAGATCCACCCCAAATCCAGAATTCCAATAGTATCAACATCTTATTCTCAGCTGCTGTGATTTTTTTCCACGTGATTATTAGTTGTGATCTGCATCATCCGTGGAAACTTATGAAACTGTTGGTTTCTTTTTCTCTCCTCAGAATTATTCTGTACTTGATATGAGACCGCCAACTACAGTCATCACATTGAACAATGCCATGTATTGGCAAGAATTTGAAGATGCATGTGTCTATGAATGCCTGGATGGGAAAGACTGCCAGAGCTTTTTCTGTTGTTACGAAGAGTGTAAATCAGGCTCATGGAGGAGAGGACGAATTCACATAGACATCTTAGAACTGGACTCTTACTCTAGGGTCTTTTTTCCTACATCCTTCTTGCTGTTTAACCTGGTCTACTGGGTTGGATACCTCTATCTTTAAATGTTGCCTGTAGTGGTGAAGACTGCTGTGTTTTCACACTGTGGAGGGATGGTGAAAGTGCAGAAAAAGTGAAGGACACTGTCAGCTTCATCTCAAATTCTAAAGGCCACATTAACCTTCACCATCACAGAGCCTGATGAAGAATTTTAATATGTAATTGCCTGAAAAAGAAAAATGTGGAAGAATTCTCTCCTTACTGCTATTCATTTTAAGGAAAAGATTCTTACAAAATACAGCTGAATTTGTAGTGTAAGCGATGTTTATGAATAATTATTGTATATTAGAATCTCTACTATTCTCCCTTGGCATAGAAGCTATACACGATTCAGGCAAAGGTTAAATATGTAATTTTTCTTTTTCATTCCCATACTTTCCTCAAAATGCTGCCATATCCCCAAGGCTCGGAGCAACATACACTGGCACTTTTGGCAAATCAGCCAAAGCCGACGAAACCACTCATTTGTATTTAAACTTGCTTGAGCTATGTCCCATAGGTTTGGGGAAGTATTTCATTGGTGATCTGCTTGCTGTAGAGAAACCACCAAAAGACAGTAGGAAGTGTCTCTGGTGGGATCAAAACATGGACATTACTTTCTGCAAAGGTCTGGGATTCATGGAATTAGCCACTTACCTACACATATTGGTTTTAACTAAGGTGAAAAGGCAAAGTTACAAGAAAGATATTATTTTGATATAAATAAAAGACTTGCCTATCTCTGAGGCAGCTGTAGGCAGAACTTCTACTGTTTTTCAAGCTTTTAACTGTCTTTTTTATGACTGGTTAAATACAGGAGATGGTCATTGATTTCTAAAGTACTCAAAGCAGGACAAGATTCCTGCTTGTTTGTGTCATTGTAGCAGATCATAGTTGATAGGCCACAGTAAAAATCACTATATAATAGCACTAGGAATATGTGACTTTCTTCAGATTGCAATTTACTGAAAAGTGCTCTCATGCATTCTTGTTGTTCTTTCTCTCAAAGCTATTTTAAGAAATTGAAAACCTGTGTGCCAAAGGACTATTTTTGTTCCTTCTATGAAGTTAAATATTTCAGTCCTTCTTTATGGCAGTTGTTCCCTGTGTCTAAGCTGAGGATGGAACACTTTGGACTTGAATAGTTCATTATGAGATCTCAATTGTCACACTTGGATTAAACGTAGAATAGTTACAACATATAGGAAAAAGGTTGTTTTCATTTTTTTTCCTAAACTACCAATTATATTTGACCCTAGAAAGCTTTTTTTTATTATTTTTTTCAGGCTTTTGACCATTACATTCTTAAAACTACCAAGTTTTTTAAAAACTAGTTTTACAGACTTAAACTAGATAACACCTTTTACAGACTTACTCAGTAGTTGCTATTAAGCAAACAAAACAGATTGAAAACTAAATGGCAACCTCCTTTCACTACCCTTTGGATGACGGGTGGTTACAAATTGAAGTTAAAACATACCTAAAAAAAAATCTATTTCTTTTCCTCTTGGTGAGGATCTCATAATACTTTTACCATCTCAAAAAAACACATCTCTTCATTTTTTGATAAAAAATGAATAGTGGATGTGGTTGAAGAGTTGTTCTTCTAACCTCAGAAGGAAAACCCTGCAAACAAGCAAAAACTGTTGCAATGGTAATTCTAAAGGGAAAGAAATGCTGTCATGTTCTCTGAAACATCACTGTCTGTCATTGCTGTTTCTCTGTGCTTCCAGTGAGTTTTTAATTGAAAAAAAAAAAAAACCAACAAAACACCAAAAACTAAGACAAAAGTGAGCTGCCATTATTCAAAATAATTTGTTCTGGTTTTCACTTGTCTAAAGTATGAGACACAGAGCTGGGTTTAGGTGGGGAAGAGGAGAAAGTTCTCTAAGGACTTACAAATTTCAAATTAGAAGCACAGAGAAGAAATATTTTGGGGTGAAACCTTATTTTTAGTAAAATCTGCCAAATCTTGCCTTCTAAACCAGTTGAAACCTTCAAAATACATGTTGAAGTTTTGGTTAACTCTCAATAGCAAATTACTTTGTAAAATTTATTACTCTCTAAATGTGTGTCTGACACTTGGAAGTGAGTATTTTTTTCTAAGGGTGAGAGTTATATTTTTATCAGTGCAAGAAGATGACTGAATTGAATTTAAATATCCTGGTCTCTAACTATGAATTAGTCTAACAGTGACCTTTAGTCACATTTTGCAATAATACCTTAAATATTTCAAGCTTAAATAAAAGAATGGAAACACTTATCCTTTAGGGCCCGATCCTGCAAACCCTCTGCACAATCAATTCATTTTGGTGGGAGTATTGAGACAGATGAGGCACGAGAAGGTATCTTCCACTGTTAGATTTTGAACTGGTAAAATGACATTTATTTAGCAACTGCTTGAATTAATATCCTGGAAGTAAGTGTGGAAGAGGAACATTCCTATTTTAGAATATGAGCATATACTTTTCCTAAACTTATGGCTGCCCATTCCTACTGGAAGCACACAGTCTCATCACATCCTTCCTTGGAAGACTGATTCTGCTGAGTCCATTCATGTTGGTGGTTTTCTGAGTGCTTTCAAAAGCAGAAGTTGGAGACATATCATTCCACTTGTTTCCACACTCTGAACCAAGAAAGAATCTCCAGGCACTAGTGGCTTCCACTCTTCTACTGAGAGCAGAGGATGTACTCTGCTGTGTAATATGTTCTACTCCAGGGCTATGTGCCAAAAACTAATTTGTATTCCAGGTGAGTGGCTGCAGACCAGCAAGTTCCAGAAGGCATTCCCCTGCTTGTTCCTAGATGTGTGGTTTACTCTCTCTGCTTCACTGCTCTGTGCTTTGGCAGCCACGGGAAAAAAAGGCTTTCTAGGCTCTGCATCATTCAAAATGAAATTATTCTAGACACCTAGATAATGTGGTCTGCATATATCCATGTGCCATACCCTTCTGTAGATGTAAGGATATCCTCATTAACCTCCAGATACTCTTCTTCTTCTTCTTCTTCTTTCACAAACTTGAAAAAAATTACATCTGTGCACTGTCTCATGAGAAATCTAAGAACCACCTAAAACAGCCTTTAAAACATCACCTTATCAAACAATTTCATAACCAAGACTTGCATTTATTCAACTACTTCTTTTTGTTATTTAGTATTTATTTTTTACCATTCCAAGGAAGAGAAGGGAATGGTGGAAGGGGAAACTAAATGACTAGTGAAATGAACACATTTGGATATTTATGTAAATCCACAAAATCAATTATCTTCACATAATATTCTTTCACCTTTGAAGTTACAGAAAGGATTTGAAAGTTTATTTTGGTAAGCAACCAGGATCTAAAATCAAACCTTATTCTCCCTCCTCAATTAAAAGTCTATGGACATTGATGCATTGATGACAGCATTTTCAAGACAATTAAGAAAGTTTAAGAATACTATTCTGCTTAATCCAGTCTTCTCAATTCTTCTGTCCCTGGTGGCTGACATACTGACACCCCCTTCTTTTACAGACATTCTTCCAAGATTAAGTGTATAAAAACTTGGAGCCAGTTTATGCTGCTTCCATGTCCAGCAGGGATGTGGAACTGAAGCATGCCACATTCCACACAATTTTAATGTAACCCTTTAATCAAGAAGTAAGACTGTAGATTAAAACACCTCAGACAGTTTGATAACCTTTCTTCTCTTTCAGATGCTCATTTTCTCCTTCAACTCTCAACTGTATATTGGTATAGTGTACATAACAATAAAAATGATAAAAGATACAGCAGGAAGAATCAAAAAATCCAGAACTGTCCTCATGGAGACAGCAATAAGTAGTGAAGCTAAAAAAGGAGGAAGAAATTATTTTTTATTGCTCTGCAGTTCTTATCTGTCTCACTCCTGTTATTCAGTTCTTCCCACCAACTACCTACAGTTAATTCCAAATCATCCACCTGGCAGTTTGCACATTCATCAGCTGGAATAGTGGTGACACATGAGGTTTTAGCTGATAGGAAGTTCTATTTCTGGAACTGGAGGCATCCTGCCAAGCACTCAGATAGATTGCTATCTCAAACACTTTTGCAGCACTAATGTGTCTCAAAGTCTATCACCTCATCTTGCTGCATGAATTTACCACAAATCACCTTGGTCATTTCATGAAGGGAAGGATGGTCATCTTCTTTTTATGCCAAATTTCACTATACATCTAGAAAAATGACTCTGCCCTGCCCATGCTCCAAGGGACCAGGCGCAAGACAACTCTCAGAGACCGTGCTTGCTGTACTACTGATTTTGTGGGAAGGGAATCCCAGAATTTCAATACAGATTTCATTAGCCTTACAATCTGGAGGGCTGGTGTTACCTTCAGAGCTGTAAAACAAAGTGCCCACTGCGACTTGTAAAGGCTTTCCATTACAAACTTTGCTTTTCCCATTGCCTGCTCTGCGTTTCTCTAAAGCACTAAGAAATGGCAAGTCATTTCACATAATCTTACCTGCCTACACCATCAGATTATTGTTTCCAAGGTATATTCTTCTACTTGCTTATGGTGAAATCTTTGTGCCTCTTACATTAGTGCCTTTAGCATTTCTTGATATTGAAGGATATACTATTCATCTCCTGAGAGTTAGAAAGAGGGACAATGACCTTGCTGGAGTGCCTCCTGAGCACCATAGTGTTTGACCAGCATTTGTCTTCTTTTTTTTTTTTTTTTCTTTAAGCAGTCTGGAGGATTCTTAATTCTTAAGTAGCAAGAAAAACAGCAGTAGGATTTCAGCAGTTTAGCAGAATGCTTACTTCTCCACTCAGCAGCTTCATTCCACCAAGAAATGAGGAGCATATACTCAACGCTGATCTATACCTCATCCAGATTACTTCCCAGAAGACTGTTTAAAATAGGCAAAAAACAAACTATGCATTGGGAATGCATTTCTACAGCTGAAAGGTGAGGTTCTTTCTCCTGTAGAGCCTTTTTTTTTTTTTTTTTTGAGTTAATTTTAGATACCCCCTTCATCTCTCCCTTCACCTATACCATTGGGAAGCACAAAATCAGTTCAATTAACACTTCCATACTGAAAACTTACAGTGAAACACATACTGGAAGAAAGCATAGTTTCATTAGTCTTATACTGTATTCATATGTCTACAACCTTCTTATGCTTTACCACATTCTCTTCTTGAAGGTTTCTAGTATACATGTGAATAATGAAGGCCTTCCTTCAAGACTCAGTGGCCTTAATAGTTTTACCCTTCGCCCTGGGATCCATGGTTTGTCTGGACAACAAAGAAAGAAACAGATAATCTACTTTCCTCATCATTTGGGCCACTGTTTGAGATACTAAAACCAAAACTATGTTTTATTTCTAAAGTGAAATGATGTTTTAACAGGAGAAAAGAAATTATCTCCTCTCAAACTGAGTTGTTTTGACAAGTGAAACAGTAAGTTTTTGTACACCGTACCTATGGTGGATAACTCAAAGAGATACACTACCCTATAACCCTTAGGGCCAAGTCCTGAAGCAGGTATAAATGTTATTCTAATCATCCCATTTACCTAGCAGCCGTCCTTAAAATTACCTTTGATTGTGACTGACTTCAGGCACTTGCTAAGTGTCCAACAGTATTCCTCAAGGGAAATAACCAAGATCTGTGGTGATGTATTCCTTTCTAAGTATTTTTCTTTCTTTTAATTTTTCTTTTTTGTTGTGGATCCTCAAGTCAGTGTCTGTATGCATCTGGAGTCCTCAAGGGTTTCCTAAAATGTATGTGAAATTAGATAATAAAATTCATCATGAAGTTCAGTGCCTCAGAGGTGGACACCTGAGAATTTCCTATTTTCTGTCAAAACATGCATTTTGATATTCTAATCATTTGCTGTTTATTAAGGATAAAGTAGATACGGCATAAGACACGTGGTTATGTTTATTCATATGTCTGGGGGTAGATTTCTCAAGGACTCAAGTGCCAGGCCAACCAGGTAGTCACTTATTTTGCCAGGTATTCTTTTTTTTAGGCAATAAATGACACTAGTCAGAGGAGCCATAGAAGCCTGTTTGGAACCTTTCATGTAACTTAGCTTAACTTGGGACTGGAAAACCAGCCTGCAGAGCTTCTTACGCAGGAACTCCAGGTGCTCCCTTCAGAGTTTAATGTCATGCTAAATACTCGCCCTATATTCCTCTACCTTCTTGCAGCCTATGGCAGTGTTTGGGAGTGATGAAGCTCTTCTGACACAATATATTTTAAAATACAAAGAATGAAATATCCTCAGCAATGCTGGTGACAACTCATTATAGCAGCTGTGTTATGGTTGCAAGTTTTAAAGAGAAGACCTCTAGGTCTGAGTCAAAAACTTCCTCATTAATCAAGATCATTGGCCAGAAGAGTGGTTTATGTTAAAACATCCTTACATGCAAACAAGAAGAGTTTTGGATCTTGTTCTGATAGGGTTCACTATCCATTGACTAGCTCCAGAGCTTGTGAAGAACAGATTTATAACCTAAACAAGCCAGAGTTGAAATTTACATGCTTAAATTGAGGCCTAAAACAGTAAAATGCCCAAATTTCTAATTTGCAAATTAATAGAAAATGGATAAAGATACTGATATCGGTGACATATTGGAAATGGAAACCAAACCCGCTGACCAATGAATGTGCTACAGAGTCCATTCCATACTTACAGACCACGTAGGACCCTTAAAACGTAAGCTCCTGTTGAACTCATGGAAAGCTGACAGAATATTTGCCTCTGACGGTGTTACACAGGCAGATGAGGGAAGTGTGCCACTCACTGCCAGCCAGAGCGCTCCAAAGGAAACAAAATTTCAGGGTAACCTTCCACAAAACAACGCTCCTCTGAACAGCAAGGGGAAACCTTGTGCAGAGAGATTTCAGTATCGGCCCTCCATATTCTCTTTTGTAGTCATGAAGGAGTCCTGCTTCTTTATCGTCATCTACGCTCACATGCAATACCAACAGTAAACCAGGTGTTAGCAGGTGGCTGTCACAAGTAGGAGCGCTAGACAGGAGGGAATCTGATCCCAATCTGTCACTATCACAGGCACTCAGCAACCACCTTACATAGTCGTGTTTTAAACTCTCAGTATACTCCCCTCAAAACATTTTTCCCAACATGACAACATATGAATATTTTTAATTTTTTTTTTTTTTTACATTTTAAGTGAGTGCAATTTTAGGAACCACATAAAAACTGCCAACTATGTGCCAAATTGAACTTTCTTATACAACACAAATAAAATTTTAGATTTCTAATTATCCTTCCTTCCTAACTTTTTCTTAGGGGTGTGTGATTTCTTTGCTAGCAATGCAGCTTGTGATGTCATAGTGAAATGAAAGTACAATTATGTGCCCAATGTGCCTTGAATTATACAGGTAGCACTAGTACCGGTATGTCATCCTGAGTTAGTTAGCCATCCTAGTGACCCGCAGACTGACCTAACCAGAAAAGTCAAACACTTGTGTGCTTCATCTCCTCAAGTTCTCAGACAATGACTTTCCCTCATCAGCCACATCCATTCCAGTTTACTTTGTGTTAAGGAGTAGGGCTGTGCGTCTAGAATACTATTTATATTCGTATTTTGATCCCAACATTTGTATTTCTGGATACAAATAAATACACATTATCAGAAAATGAAAGCATTGTGTGCATGTATTGGTGGTTGTATTTTGCTGTGAAAGTTGAGAACTTCACAAAATAGAAATGATCGTCTGAAAATGAGCCTAAGACAAGAGTCACAGTGTGTTACCTTTCTGATAGGATGTTTTTGAAAGGAATTTCAGAAGAGTCTTTAAAATTAATTTCCATAGTCAGCATGAGCAGACTAATAAATGAAAAGATTTGAGATTGAGGTTTATCCATGGGGTTCACCTAAAGGGGAAAGAATATCCTACAAAATTCAAATAGGAGTTCAGAAATAACCTGCATCTTCTGTATAAACTGCTTGAATGCAAAGATTTCATAATTTTAAAATTACAGTCAAATTTATTTTCAAAACCTTCCCAATCCCAACCTTTTCAGTACACTGAAAACTAGTTCTTTGGATCTCCTTACACAAGGACATTTACTGGTAAAACTATACTCTGCATTTATTAAAGTATAATTTCTTTGTCAAATCCTTATTGTTAAATGAGAGTGTCTTGGTTTGATTCTCTTTGAATGCAACTTAATTCTTATCTCCATACATGACCACAGGGTTGCCACTCAGTCCACTCCAAATGTGAAATTCCTGCTCCTTCTGAGGATTCTAGACCATAGCAACACTGGAGCTGACAGATGGGCCACACATAATGCAGAAACTTCACAGATTTCTCATGATCCCATGGTGCAACTGGGAACTGAGCTTGTTATAATCATCCTTTCTGTATATTCCCACCTCTAAGGCATTTTTTTTTCCAGAAGAGATTTTATGCTGCAAAAATTATACCTAATTCTTCCATGGCCTTACATTGCTTTCAATCTTTTCACTTCAAGCACCATACTGTTTTCACTTAGTTTGACATGTAATTCAGTTTACCCCCATTTGTGTTTCAGTAAAACTAGTTACTACTCCTGACCTGTCTACTCAAAAATAAACATAGATCCCGGACTTCAAGGAGCTAACACTTGTCATGCCAGTGTTTGACACACATTAACAGAGTAGATGTGGTTATGTCCCACTCCTGGCAATAACAGGTAAGTATAATTTTTGCCATGACTCTTTGCCTTCAACAGATTAGTCCTTAACTTGTACCATTGTCACTGGTGAACACAGCACCAGCTGTTCTCCCTTGCAGAGCTTACCTGGAACACCACCTATATTCCTGCAACCATTCAGGAGGACTGAATGTGAGTTGAGCACATCAGCCCTTCCAGAATTTTAAGATGGTCACCCTGCTAAATTCAGAAGGCTCCTATACATCTTTCAGTTTAATAACATTTCCTACCCTATAGGCTTGAGTGTGCAATAAAGTGCAATGATGAATTGTGCCAGTAAGTTCTGCCTTTTTGTTACCCTTTGCCTCACCACCGCAAATCCAGTTAAGAACTGAATTACTGCTTGGCAGTTTCAGTTAAAGTCAACTCAGTCTCTCAAATGGTAAACAAGCAAAATTTAACACAAGGGAGCGATCCAGAAATTAAGGAATAAACAGAATAGACATTTTCCTTCTGACTGAGATAAGAAGACCATGGTCAGTTGATAGCCATTGTAAAAAAAGCTCCTCACATTTCTAAAGTTGGTTCAGAAATAGAAGGCAGTAGCATTACCAGTGCAAAATAATTTGTATATGCTAAAGTTTAATATAATTAATATAAGATTAATATAATTCCAGTGGTGGGTTTTTTTGTTATTTGCATGTTTGCTTGTTTTTATTATTGTTTCTTATATATTCCTCCAGACTGCCCCAGAACTGGCCTTAAATGAAATAATTTTTCATGTAAGTAAAGTTTGGGCCGATGGGACTTTCATTAGCCCACCCTCTTATTTTGTGCAGTCAATACACATTTTTACATAGTATAGCAGCTTCAGCTTCTAGGTTGTCAGAAGTTGGGATTATATTTTATTGAGCAAGTCTTGGATCATAGTAGAGCTGAAAAAATGCCCCTTTCTAAGGTGCATCTAAGTTTTCTGAGGTCTTGTAGCTGTCAGTCAGGAGCCATCATGACCCCAAAAATAAAGTGCAGCAGGAAAAAAGCAAACTCCTGCCATTCCTAGGTAAAGGAAAAATTAATGACTCTTCTGTATGCATTTTCGCCCCTAAAGGCTTTAAGTGTTTTAAGTGTTTGTCGGGGTACATCTGCCTCTCTATTTTGCTCTGGAGAGACTGCCCCCAATACTGCATCCAGATCTGTGGTCCCCAGGAGAAGACATGGAACTGTTGCCGCAAGTCCAGAGGAGGGTCATAAAGATGGTCAGAAGGATGGGCATGCCTATGAAGACCAACTGAGAGAGTTGGACTTGTTCTGCCTGGAGAAGGCTCCAGGAATATCTAAAAATGGGAATACTTTGTAACAGCCTTCCAGTACCTGAAAGGGGGACTTCAGGCAAGCTGGAGAGAGACTTTTTAGTAGTGGTAGGACAAGGGGTAATGGCCTTAAGATTTAGATTAGGTATAATGGCCTTAAGATATAGATTAGGAAGAAATTCTTCCCTGTGAGGGTGGTGAGTCACTGGCACAAGTTGTCCAGAGAAGCTGTGGCTGTCCCGTCCCTGGCAGGGTTCAAGGCCAGGTTGGATGGGGCTTTGGGCAACCATGTTTGGTGGCAGGAGTCCCTGCTGATGGCAGGGAGTTGGAACTAGATGGTCTTTGAGGTCTTTTCCAATGCAAACTACTCTGTCGTTCCATGATTCTATAATTTATCTTTTTACTTAGCACATAAACCATGTCAGGAATCCCATTATGCTTTCCTAGTGAGACCTCTCAATGCCATCTGGAAAAATGTTTTTTTTTTATGACTATGCAAAGTCACAGTCATTTATGTCAATGAATTTTTTAATGTATATTGCTGCCCCAGTTTTGTCTAATAAAACAAATATGTTTATGATGCAACTTCTTAAAAGAAACATCTGATAACACACCAATTTTATTTTCATCTTGCAAACTGGTAAATCATACTATTTACTTATTACACAGTAAAAGAGAAAATCCCTAGCTCATTTTAGTGGGTAACCTACATGCTACATATTTGCACAAATCTAGGCAACAGTAGGGAGAGGTATTCACTTTGAACATTGAAATGTGTCGCTAATATGTTCACTATAAAGAGGATCTGTGGCAGGATTCAGCTGCCTGTAAATGAAGAAAAATACTTCAGTGTATGGAAAACAAACACCACACACACATACACCCCACACACAAATGAGTGACTTTTCTAGCCCTTATTGCAATTGAATGTGTGCTAGATCTTCCAAAGACATACCTCCAGTCATTCCAGCAAACGATAGACAACTTATATGCATTTTAAACCTCTTTCTATGTCTTACATATACAAAAGAAACAACCTCTCACTGCTTGTGTTCTGCAACTAATGTGCAATGTTCAGTTTTATCTAAAAGGGTGGAAAATTGGGTTCCCTACATTTTTCTTGTTGGTTGTCTCCCCTTGGGTCACATGCAGCACTAACAACCCATAAGTGGAGACTGTGTGGATAGGAGAACACAGAAAGCTTACAGGAAGGTTAAGGGATTGAATTAGCAGATTACTAGCCAGCATATTTGTCTGGCTACATATATATATATATACAGTATCTGTGTTATCTATATATACAGCATCGGTGTTATGTGCACACACTCCTTTGCTTAAGAGAGGCATTGAACTTCTGTATGTGTGGAATAAGCTAGATCAAAACTGATGGATGAAGATATAATTACAATACAGATATTCATTTCATACAACTATGAAGAAACCTACTGGAACAGAAAATCCCAGCTTTTTGCAAACCAGATCACAGCAGCATCTGCTAGGCAGCTGATTCTAGGAAGTGGATGGTTCGCACAGCTCCTTCCAGGGAAGAGGTATTGGAAGTATCAAGGTGGAGGGCTTTCAGCAGATGGACCATTCAATGTCTTCATGGCACTGAGTCTCAGATGAGGCAGTGAAGGGCAACATCCGCACAACTAAGCTGGTGCAGAACATATCTTAAGAAGAGTTGAATTCAGAGCATGAGCTCATCTACATCACATCTATGTAAGCTGCTGAAGTCCAGACAGGGTCACAGAGTGAATTCCAGCACACAGGCCACACACCCAGAAATGCAAAAGCCAGGAATAATTTGAACTGTAGGCAGCAGACACTTGAGTGATCTGAAAAGTGCTACCAGCCTTTTCACATCAGCATGCAGGACAGGAGAGAGCTGCCCGGTCGGTACAGGTCCATGTAGGCAAGGTAGGGAGTGAAGTTCTCACACCACCCCAAGCACCAGGTGATATATAGCAATGTATCCCAGAGTGAAAGGGGGGCCCTTCAGGTTTAAAAGTGTTGGCTACCAAAGATATTGTTAATCCTGGGAGGTAATCTGCATACTCACAGGCTTTGATCACTGTTCTATAGGCCCACGGGCATGACTAGGACTTCAGCCATCTCCCATTGAAAAATGAAACTTCACAATTCTTTCCATGGTGTGAGAGGAGACACATGAGAACAAGAAAGGGGAGGACCATTCCAAGCAATGTATTCCTTGAGTTACTTTTACTGAAGGTGGATATCAGACAACAATAAATCCCTATTTCTAAAGTCAAATCAAATTTCAGTGGCAAAAAACCCAAAACAATCCAACAAAACACAACCCAGCAATATCCACAAAGCAAAGTTCATCTGAGCAAATATAAATATTGTAGACACTGTCTACAGTGAGTAGTAATCTGAGTTAGTTTACACTTGATGGAGAGGCACAGACACCTCTGGAACACAACTCATCTTAAAGTAGACAACTGAAATGGGAGTCTCATAAACCACGCTCTAAACCAGTTCATTTATTTTTCAGCATCTATAAGGGGAGTCTAAAGGGATTCTAGCCCAGCCATAAACATTTACAATTATGGAAGATGAATCCCACTCACATTATCTTTTAACAACAGAAACAGGGATCCTACACTGAGGAATGAAATACAGTGATAGCACAAGAAAAATGTTGAAGTGTAGTGCCGAGGAAGAGAGATGAATGAGGGAATTTCCCTGTTCTCTCTAGGACCACAAGAAAATACCACCAGAAATGTATTTACAGTACCTGACACATTATATTGTGTGCACTCTGCACTTGCAGTATCACAGTGCAGGCTGCTTGCATTAACACAAGCACAACGAGCCTTTGCGCTCTGATAGCATGGAGCTGTGTCTGAGATCACTCACTCTACTGTGCAGGGAGCTCTGGGCTAAAGCATTTGGACTGTTTCTCCATTTCAAGCCATCTGGAGAAAACCAGCTCAAACATTTCTAGACTTCGCCCAAAGGTACCTATACAAAGAAATACAGTACTCTCAAAAGTCACAGTCACTTCTCTGCAAAATAACCAAGTGTCTCAATTTACTTTCCAGTTAGCTTTTAAGTGGTATCAAGCTTTTCTAAACAGGGTGGGGATAAAAGACAATAGCAAATAGGAAAACAAGATGTGGAACAGGAAATAATTGTGTTCTGGAGAAAATGCACAGCCTCATTCTTTTAATGTTTTGGCTCGTGGACTTGCCATGATCTCTTCTGAGGCACACTCAGGTAAGATGGAGTGCTGCATGTTATACAGCACAACTAAATGTATATCAGACCTCAGGGGACAAACACCACAGGTTTTGTCATTTTCTACTGTCATTTTAGAGGTTTGTCATCAGCCACTTAGTATTTGCTCTGGTAAATCCTGTCATAACTGGTTTTCCTTACATCAAGACTACCTGAGCCATCCAGTCATACTGAAATGTTCCTGCCAAATACCTGCTTGTGTTAAAATAACTGCTTAGAATATAGAGACGGTAGGCTACAATACAGCATTTTAAATATTCCACTAATATACTGTTTGTGTACCACACAAAACTAGAAGAAATATGCCAAGAACCTTGTGAGTGGCTGTGCAGCAGCATCCATCTTGTCATTGTTCTTCACTCATACCATCAAGACTTTGTTTTTTGAGTAGTGTTACTAGAATGAGGAAAAAGACCTTATTGCCACAGCATACTGGCATGCTGTCTCTGTGTGTCACTCTCTGTCCCAGTGTAGTTTAGTTGTGTGCATTTCTCAAAACCCTGCATAGAGTCTCTCCTCCTACCTAATAACTAACCATCACACTTTCCAGGAACACATCTTCAGTGGATAGCAGGGAATGCCTGTGTGTTGAGAATATACTGTCACATATGAAAAGCACATGCCAGTGGAGTATGGAGGTAAACTGATCAGCAAGCAGAGCACCAGAGCACGCAGATTCTCACATCCATACGGGCTGTAGGGAGAGGTAAGCTGTCCTCCCTTTCTGACTTGCATTTCATCCTGTACTGGGCCCAGTGTGAAGAATAACTCGGAGCTGGCAGAGCCCCATGAATGTGAATCCTAGCTGGAATGGGTTTTTTACACTTCCCTCACACACCATCCGACAGCCTTTTGACAGAGACTGGCCTCTATTCACAACCAGGGATGTGGCATTGTTATCAGCTTAACGGGGAGTAAGGCTGCACTTCTGTCTGGCCATAGTTACTACAGAAATCATAGGAGACAGACAATGGCTGCTGGTGCTTAAATGCTCATTCAGTGTGACTCAACCGGCGGCTTTCATATGTTCCACTAGTCTGTCTGTCAAAAAGGTGGCCTTGCCATACCTGGTCTCCAGTTCCAGTGTAACTGGTCTCCTTTCTAGCTGCAGTAGGGCTGTTGTCCGCTCTTCTTCTCACCCTTTTCATAGTGTGAGAAGTCCAGGGCACCTAGTTTGACAGTTCTCCGGAGTAAACAGAGTTTGGAAATGCTACTTGTCTAAGTCGTGCTCTTCAATGACTAATAAAAATAGTTTTCATGCATTTCCCTGAAAGGACTGGATTGCCTTTCTCGCTCATTACTTTATGCCCATTCTCTGCATTAAAAGAACTTAGAAGAGTTAATTTCAGTGGGACTACAAGTACTTGCTTCTGCCAGCTGATAGGTATGTAGCAGCACCAATCATATGCATCTTGTCTGAGTCAACAGAGGGCTCCTACCCTTCCTTCAGTTTAGGTTCTTCAAGTCAAATTTGAGGCACACAATTAGTCATATGGCACATTTCCATGGTTGTTATTTGGCTCATACTCTGACAGTGGTTAAGTAAATTTAAATCCAACACTTCTGTGTGACAGAGCACTGGAACAGGCTGCCAGGAGGGGTTGTGGAGTCTCCTTCTCTGGAGACATTAAAGACCAATCTGGACATGTTCCTGTGTGATTTAATCTAGGTGATGCTGCTCAGGCAGGGGGGTTGGACTAGATGATCTTTCATGGTCCTTTCCAACTCCTGACATTCTGTGATTCTGCGGTTCTAGAAAATAATATACTCAAAGACACAGCAGGCACTTTCTACACAAACCTTCAAAATTTCCAAGTACTTCAGCACTTAGGGACATTTTTCAAAGCCACACGTGCATTTCAGTGAGAATGTTCCTGGAAGTGTAGTTGGAGTGCTTCTCCAGTCTCTGATAATTCCAGATTTGTCAGTCAATAGTGTAATTTCACTATTCTGTAAAGTATTAGACCAATTTTTCAGACAAAGTGTTATACTGAAAAGTGTTTTACCTTCTTATTCTAACTTCCTTCTTGTGAGACTATGGAGTTTTTAAATGATGCATTAAGACTAGAAAAATTTATTCTAGCCCTGTCATTAATCCCACAGAAAATTTGAATTATTGAAGTATTTTGCATATGAATAACTTTTATAATGCTTTAATGATTATAGATTTAGTCATATATTTTATAATCATACCATATACCGAAGAACCATATATGTAAAAAATATGCATATCACATCTAACAGTAAATACAGCAATATTACATATATTGTTTACTGGTAGACTTCAACAGGTTTTTCTTCCTTTTAAACACATGGGTTTTATTCATAGCACTAAGTACTGAGGCTGACTTATATAATAGCTATGTGCTTCAGTATGCCCAAACCAGGGAGCATTTACAGAAGTTATCTGATATTTTTTTAAAAGTTTCTTACTGTCAACCTAGCTATACACTAAAAATTCTTATACCCAAGGTGTGGTCGATCTCAGTTTCAGGTGGCTAACTCTAATATAAATCCCTTTCTAATTAACAAAAATAAGTAAAAGTAAACCTTGTTTAGAGTTGTTACTCTTTTGCTTAGGCGTAGCATACAAATACTTTGCTCACACATAAGCGCCATATGGCCACATGGGCACAGTGGGATGTCCAACCTTGACTCCAGCAACCACTAGATGGACACATCTAGGTCCAGTAGGACCTGTGTCACATACGGAAAACCAAAGAAAACCCTAGATAGCCCCAGGAGTCTCAAATGGCATTAGGTATGGATGTATGAGCAACTGAATCAAGTTTTAGATATCGACTTTGGAACAAGATGACCTAGAAATACCTTCTTCTCTCACCTCATGTAAATGGAATCAAAAGATGTACATCTGGATTCACTACCCAGAGAACCCATGTTGCTGACAGACTTGACAAAGGATGTAAGGGATGCCTGTGTCCACTGAAGTGAAAGCTGTGATGAGCCATGTTATTCTGAGACATCTCCTATACCTCAGGAAAGATCTGTTTGTGGTACAGCAAGATCTGTTTGTGGCCTGTTTGAGGATTTTTTTTTAATGCCATGGCACAGAAAAGAGTTCCAGTTGCAGGGTTCCAGTTTCACAGGGTGGCCTTTGTCCTTGAAGAATGGAGTTTAAGTTACAGACTTTTCTTTAACTTTTCTTATAGACCGTCCTGTGCTGTCCTGAAGACCAGCTCAGGTGCAAAAACCTTTCCTATTTATCAAATAAGGACCTTGTCAGCCAAGTCTTTTAGAGGCTTTTAGACCTGTCTATTATTCATTTACTTGTGGAATTGGGGCCATCAGATTGCAAACCTGCATATTTAGCAAAATGCTTTAGTTCTTCAGGTGCTAAGGGAAAATAATGGGCAAAATCTTAAACAAGAAGTTAAATCCAACACTGTTTCTTTAATGAAAGTTGGTGAACATTACAGTGTTTATTTTCAAAAATGTTATTTGTATGGAGGAATTACTGCACAGCTATTTAAACATAAATGGATTTCAAACTAGAGCTGTGTGGATTTTGCTCTGTTGTTCACTTAAACAAAAATGTCCTAGGCTACATAGTGTGAAAATGAATAAATGTATTCTAAGTGTCCTGAGACACACTGCAAACAATCTCACAGCACATGCTCTTCTTCCTCTGAAGTGTTTTTGGATAGCATGGAAATTAATACCTAGGAAATGCCTATACAAACTATCAGTCCAAATTCTTAGACAAGCTGAATTCTGAAGCCTTATTTTGATGTAAATTTGAGTAGTATTGAGAGTAGTTGCTGTAGAAAATGTCAACCTTAGTGTGCCAAAACTGTGTATTATTGACCAGTTTTCTATTTATACATGTCCTTTTTCATATTTCTGTAATTGTTTGTAGTGCTGTTACAAGATTTCTAGTTGATCACTCAGGGATCAAAATTACCTACTTACCTACTGAAATGTGGTCAAAAGGCTAATGAAATCTATGGATGTCTTCGCAGGGGAGCAATGGGTAGAGAACCTATAGCAGTATTACTTGTGCCAGAGGAGAACACTGGAATAAGTCACTGGACAGGGAGAGAGACTTCCTTGATCATGATTGAATTTATTACAAGCCACCATGTCATCCTCATCCATCTCAGAAGTTAGCCATGATCTATCTTAAAATTAGCTATTTTCTCCTTTATACTGTTGGAAAGTGGTTCCAGGATATCAGTAATCAGATGTTTTCATCCAGTACCCACTCTAAATTCACTGAAGACCTCTCACCAATTTGGTCTGAAAATACTCTATGAAATTCTATTACTCACAATTTGTCACAGTGCATAAACACTGGAGGAAAAAAGTAAAACAAATTGTCCAAAGGATTGAAATATGCTTTAGAGTGCCAAGGTGGGATTGCCTGCAAACGTATCCCACATGGCCAGGTCACTTGTAAACAATAATATTGTAGAGATTTGAGTTTCACTACATGAATAATGGAGATTAATCTATTTAACTTATCAGCAAGAAGTGAGGAAGGACTGCCTGGGGAGAAAGGCTTGAATGGGGAAGTTGTGTGTGCTCTTCAGCTTCTGCCCAGCACATTAGGGACAAGATGAGCCCCTGAAGAGAAAACACTATCCCCAGCCACAGAGAAATGGTGAGTAGTTCTGGCATTTCCTCTGGCCAGGCCCAGATATTCATGGGCCAAAATGGGAAGGAAATGACAGCTTTTCCCATAGGCTCCAGGCAACAGTCTCAGGAGTTCCAATGAGGGTCCATCATAAGGTCTTCATGCACCAGCACTGTGGAACCTGCTTGCTCTGCCCTCCAGTGACTTCTCCAAATACAGCCAGAGCCAGGTTCAGGACATGGAGGGCTCATTTATGCTCTATGGGTACTGGAGAAGAGCCAGAGGCTCTCTGCCCACAGGAATACACCAGGAATCCCATGTCCTCTGCCCTATAGGAGCTAGAGATATACTCCTGGCTCATGACTGGTAAAGGCTTCTATTTGTTCCACTATTACAACTCACACATAAGATATGAAACTTGGTACAATCAGTTCAACTATGGAGTTGGCGACCAGTCAGGCTTTTTCAGACTTTCTCATTTTTTCTTCAAACTTCTCTGTCCCTCTATACCTATTCTGCTTTGTTTTACTGCCAGAAGTCCATGTAGGAAGAGACCATGGCAACCTTCTATCTTCTCCCTCCTCACTTAGCATATTTCTGCACTGTTCACATATCTATGGTTAATTCCTGTTCCAAAGGAAACGAGCAGCCAAACAGAGGGTTGTCTGACCTCAGTTGGGTATGATGTGTTCAAAAATTATCCTCACAACCTCAAAACAGTGTGAAAACAGGTGGGGAATGATATCATCAGAAATAGCAGTTTATATGTACGTGTCAGGGGCTTCCCGTTCCAGGTTAAATGGAAGGGATGGCTGGTCCTCGACTGCCTGTGAATATGGGGAACATTGGTGTTCCATAATGAATCCCCACTGTAAAAATGGTGGCTGAAACAAAATGGTGGCCCTCATGTAGACAGGGAGAAAGGCCTTCGTGCTCTGGCGCCCTACTGGATAAAGTGAGATAGGCAGCTGGCAACCCATCACAGGGTTGACTGTGAATGTGTGGGGTGTCAAGATATGGCACAGGGGCAAAAGTCTTGGTGTTGTCAGAGCACCTGACCAGAATATGGGTGGGATTTAAAGGGCGGAGCTACAACTGAATTCTTACTGTTGGCCTCTGGGTACATGCTTCTGCACTTTATTCTGTTAGATTTCACAACTATCTCTGTCAGACCAGCTGATCCAACTCTTCTTGTGCTGTGGTCAGGTTCTCTTCAGCTTCAACAATGCCTAAGTTTGGTTTTTATCATCCACTTTTTTCCTACTTCTACCTAGAGGTCAAATATTATTATCTGCATCAGAGACAATTTCAAGTCTGGTCTCTAAGGAACACTCTTTTTTTTTTAAGTCATCCTTTTTTATCTGATAATTCTGCTTTAGTCAACTTTATTAACCTTGGATTCTCTTTTATTGCCACCAGTGATTTCCTATGAGCATCAGAAAAGTAGTTTATTTAAGTACAAACGGATTAACACCCCCCTCCATTACCTGTCTCTGAAAAATCTGTTGTCAAAAAAGTAGTTGAGCAGACTCTCTACCTCAAAGGCTCTACCTTTGGTATTCCACTCTCATTAGATGCCAACTCTGTATCTGCGTTGCTTTCCTTTGAAATCTGTTCCAAGATTTATAAAAAAAAGTTCTGGGTCCTTCCCAGAACCACTTCACTCCCACACTTTTCCTTCCTCCTGCTACTACTCACCAGGTATCAAAACAGTCCTGAAATAAAAGATTCAGGGGAAAACAAACAAAGAAACAAAATGAAAAGGCAAACAAACAAAAGGACCCCTCCCCAAACATACATTTTGCTGGCCCTGCAATGTCTTGTGTCATCTCTCTTCACAGCCTAGGGCAGAGATCCACAAAACTGTCTGCTATTATGTGCTTTGTAATTTTAATTGAAGTAAGCCTTGTTGTTAACCTCAAACAGGATCTTTTGAACTAATTATCATTGTAATTTTTCCACAATTTGGGAGTAATTCAAAATGTGGAGCCCTATTTTTTCTTTCTAAGATTTCCTAAGGTTTATTCTTGTGAAGCTTGGAAAATAAAATCTTTCCTCATGAGCCTGAATTCTGTAACTATATTCATCCTCTTTTCATACATGTAGCTTCTGCATCTGTGTCTTTAATTATCTGGCTCAGTCTTTCCTTTTTTTCTGCCTTCCTTGCAGACTCAGTCTATTTTCTCTTCAAACTTCTGGGCAAATGTTGACAATACTTTTTAAATGGTCACAATCTGAGAGGAACTATTCTGAAACGCAATTCAGTTGATTGTTAATAGTAGTCATCAGAATACTTTGTAATTAGTCCTGTGAGAATACTTGTATAGATTACATGAAAGGATGATTGCAGAGGAAAATAATGACTGTCTTGAGTGCCTGTTATTTATCTGGAAAGCATTTTTTAATAAAGGAAAAGTTTCTGGCATACATTACATAAATGTTGCATTGTTTCAAGTCCTTGTTCTTATCTTCTTTCCTAACCAATTTTCTAAAATGCTTGCCTTTGTTTTTGAGAACCACTGCATCTAGAAAAGGAGAACTCTAGCATTTGGTGGCAACTAGTGCTGCGGCAGAAAGTATTGCCATGTGATCTGGGAACTGTTTGGCTTGTCTTTTGCCATAAATGAATATTAAATTAATTTATTTCATGTTTCAGTCTGATATACGAGCATATATTTCCACACAATCCCCTAGCATTAACATGAGTATTGGATGGCAAAATGAAAAGTTTTCAATACTTTATTACTCTGTGCAAAGCTAGAAAATGAAATTATGTACTCTCTCTTTTCTTCTTACAACATGACCTAAATAATACCTTCTTTTTCAGAGAGGTTCTAGAACAAAGAGATAACCCTAGTGGGACTCCTACATAGTCCCTCAGGATGAGGGATATACTGTTATCTGGCTAAGGGGTAGGGTATTTATTTTTTTTTAATGCCATGCAGAAAATTTCATACCTGCAGTGCACATTGAGAGATTGTAGGATCTGGGATGGGCCCAGAAGTGGGTGATGGTGGTACCGCCAAGAGGAGAAAGAACAGCCTGGGAAAGAAGGTTCTCACTTTGCTCTTCCACTAGGTTAAGTGGTCTGGGCTTTTCGAATTTATGAATGACTTACTAGCATATGATGAGCATTTCCATGGAAATGCTCATCATATGCTAGTAAGCTGCTTCCAGAATGGAAGGAAAGCAGAGTTTTCCAGGTCCCACATTGCTTTGGGGATTTCTATGTTACCGGACAGGGAAAAGAAGCCGGTATGTCACATCTATTCCTTTATGCCACCTGTAATACCTGATGAATGCCTTTGCCAGGCTTGTTCTGACACCTGAAGATCAATGAAGATTTATTGTGATGAAAAATGAGTGATTATTTCCATGTTCATCCAGATTCATTTAAAGCCTTTTAAAGAAAACTGTTAGACTAGTAGATCTTTCAAGGTCCCTTCCAACTCCTAACATACTGTGATACTGTCATAACATCTCAGCTTGTGTGCACACTGCTTTCCTGGCCTATCTGAAAATAGCAGCTTCCGTGCATTTGCCTGCACTTAGTACGTGCCCCTCTCTCACACACCGTCACAATGCTGCTATATAGTTCATGCTCACTGAGGCCATCTCTAGGTGATTCCACTTTCTTACCCTTTGTCTCCTGTCTTTTGAGATGGGAAAAAAATAAATTCTGACCTGAGATGTGAAAGACCCACAAGATTAAAAAAAAAATAAAAAAATCCATCAGTTGCATGAGTGCAAGTTGAAGATGAATAATCATTTAATCTATTTTGGACTTCTCCACTGATTGCGAATAAATTATCAGTTAATAAGTTAAGCCAGTAGGAAGTCCTCTGCAGTGTTCTATATTATTCTTCTATCTCATTCTTTCTGGCTTAAAAGAAGTTCATCATTCTGGACAGAGTTATAGTTATTTCAGTAAAACTTTGCCAGCTGTACTTTCTATAACTGATTAACCTCAGGTATGTCCCAGGGATCAACTAGACTTACAAATTAGAAGGGAAATGTGATATTTATCATGATGTGAAATTGGCTTAAATTCACCATTCCCACCCTGGAACCTGTAATTGCTGAGTAAATCGAATTTCCTTAAAGCCAACAAAGAATTCAGCCTTCCTCAGGGGTAAACACGGTGTTCAGCAGAGCCTGGCTTATCCTTAAAATGTTACTATTTCCCAGGTGCTGGGAAAGGTCCTTCAGTTTCTCCTCCTTAAGAGCTTGCTGTAAACTGAGCAAAAAGTGTGTGTGTGGGTGGGCTGGTGTGTGCACCTGGGGTTAGTGGGAAGTGGTCCGAAGAAAAATCCTACTCTGGGCCAGGATAACTCCTCTGACTCCAACTAAGCACTAGGAAGTCCTGTGGGCTCAGATAAGTGGCAGCCCTGTCAAGGGTATGATAAGCTTCACATGTAAATATGTAATTGAAATTAAAAAAATAAGCCATAATTATGTATAATTTTGTACCTATCAGGTTTTTCAAGCCAGCTTCTTTCTAAAAGCAAAACTGAGACACATTTTAAATGATCTCACCTGCAAAATCATAAACAAAAAGCATAGGGTCTATATTCTGACAGAGGATTGCTTATACCTGACATCTGTGTAGGAATACCAATCTTTCTTTAAGAGTTAAGAAAATAGTTTTCCTTTCTCTGGGGGTGTGGCAGCCAGTTAGGAAGATTGGTACTTTGACAATGTTCTTTGTATTTAACCCTTACACTCTGCTTCCATTTTTCCCCAAGGAATTGCACAGGAATTGTTTCTTGCTTTGGAAGGAGAACTCCTTGAGCAGAAGAAGGGAGAGGGTTTTCCTGCTGTATGCTGTAAATATGCTGTTTGGGAAATATTTGGCTGAGATATGCAACGTGGGTGTCAAATTATCGAGGGTCACTGGGTAGGATGTGAAAGTGGAGTTCACATATGTAGCATTTACAGTGACTCTGGTGTGGCAAAAAGTGGAGGAGTGGAAGGGCAATTTGGGCCTTCTGGTGGATGCTGTAGTATCTGTGACTGTTGGGCAATAAGGTACCTAGGTAGGGCATGGTAGCCAGGCAAGCATAACTGGAAAAGGAAGGAAAACAGAGCAGAGAAAATAATGATACAAGGGTGAGGAAGTGAAAGGACTGTTGAGACTGTATCTATGAACCCACTGTCCAGAGTGACGTCTAATTACTGCTGCAGTTACCTCCAATGGTAGGGTCTGTCAGAGGGCTAAAAGCTATAACCCTGCAGATGTGACCTTCCAGAGGCAAGCACTTTAGTAGCTATCCATGAGAAAGAGGTAACAAGAGTGGACAGGGTCAAACAGTAGGTGCTACGGCCCTGGCATCTCTCTTATGCATACTTCTGGGCCTTTTTCACTTCAGGCTAGGTTACAAAGTGACCTCTGTGAAGTTGTGGTGTGTTATGTATGGAGATGGAGCACACCAGACTGTTTAGTCTGATACAACAGGAATTCCAATCATGCTTTTTGACACAGCACCTCAATGCAAACCAAAGCAGGAGACATGGGACCCTCCAGGACATTCACAAAAATCCAGAAATAGCCAATAGTGGATGCCTGGGGAACAGTGAAGGACCCACCCCATTGTTTACTCTTCTATGATTTTGTCCAGCTGGTTTTGGAATCCACATAAGCTTTCAACTTTTTGTGCCAAGAGTTTTTTGCAAGTCAGAAAAACAAAGCATGAAGCACCTTTTTTTTTTTTTTTTTTTTAATAGTTTGAATATGCTTAGTGCCACCTATTTCTTGCAGTAGAAGAGACACCATAATTTTCATGTATCCCGGAAACTGATGACTAAACTGTACCATATCCTTATTCATTCATCTCTAAGCAGGGCTGCTACCTGCTACAGAAGAGAGATGGTCTCAAAGCCGTCATCTCAGTTTTTATATATATTCCATATTTAGGGGCTTGATTTGTTAGTATTAAGGTTTCTATTATTTATTTTTTAATGTAATTACTATTCACATTAAAGGAACCTCTACAACATTGAATTCTATCAGATTCATCTTTTGGGCCTGAGGGGTGCATAGAACTGGACAACTCTAGCTCTCCAGCACTCATTTGCTAAAAAGGCAGAGCAGAGGAGGCACTGGTTATTTGCAGACCAAGTAAAAAGTTGATGCACAGACCAATTGCCCAAGGTAAGGTGGAGAGAGTCAGAGCCAAAAGGAAGCTCCACCTGCCAAGTCAGTGCATGGCCTCAGCTGAGTTGCTTTACATGGATAGTGCTGGTAAATCATATGTAGTAAGCACTCTTAGAAACCACATATACTTTCTTTTTTTTTTTTTTTAACGACTGGATTGGGTAAAAATAATTTACATCAACACAGGGGATTTTGAGGTCGATGGCTCTCCTTCAGTTTTATTGAGTTTTCTCGTCAGAGTGACATGGCACACTGGCTCCTAATGCCTGTGCTTGTAGTCATCCCATTTACAAAAAACATGTCAATTTATCTTCACAAGATGTGACAAGGGAACATTTTCTTTGAAGGGTCAATACCTATTATTGAGTGGTATGATAAAAAAAAGCTTAATACTAAATTAATACTTTAATGTTCCATTTTGTTAAGGATACATTTCCTAAATACTTAGGTTACTCTTAGGGAGAGGAAAAAGTTAGTGTAAGGCCTGTCCATCCCTACAGTCCTGACTCCCCATGAGCAAGGAAAAATTTTCAGGTGCTTATGGATGTGGCTGCACACCTGTTTCCTTGTCAGAAGCACCTTACTCATGTTGCTATGTCAAACTTACCTGTTTGAGCTCAGAGCTGCTCACGGAGCACTCCAGCTGGAAGGCAGCATTAGGAGCCATCTCTCAACTGCTACTGCCTCTTAACTGAAATGTAGTTCTTGAGTTACACTCAAGAAAGGCTTATCAAGTGTATTAGCATATCATCAGTCAAGTCAGATGTGACTGCAGATTTAGTTAGCAGGCAAGCTGTGAAGGATTCTGTGACAGTGACTGCAGCATCCTCTCCAAGCTGACGTGCCAAAGTGACTTAAACACAGATGTCAGAATATTTGTAGGCTTTTGCCAGCGCTTTGTCTTTTTTTAACTGGGACTGGGATAGGACAGGCAGCAGAAGCTGGTCACAAAGGTCTTCCATGAACAGAGGTCCCTCCCTGCCAAGTCTGATTCAGAACAGACCTTCCCCTACCCTAGAACAAGGATTAAACACTCATCAGGAAGACGAAGATTTACTTAAATAAGTAAAGCATGCCCACAATGCTTTTTACACAGGGACAGAAATAGTGTGTTTAAGGTTTCCAAAGTATGAGGTTAACTATTCTAACTTGGTTTATGTACTTTTCAAATAGATGTATAGCTGAGTGACAGAATTTAGTAGTGGCATTTATGAATACAGGGTAGTAAAGTCAAGGTCTGATTGCAGGAAATTGCTGGAAGAACTTGAGATCAAGTACCTGAGGGGAAGGAAAAAAAAAAAAGGCAGATAAAATTGAACCTAGCAATTTCACAGTAATGTAGAAGAGAAAAATGAATCCAGGCTTCACTTATAAAATTATGGACTTGGAACAGACACTTGTTGAGTATTAACACCACATCTTTAAAAGTATCATGAATTATCCAGTTCAACAGAACTATTATCATCTGTGTCTGTGGTTATTATCCTTTGAAGAATTTTATATTTGCTTTCTGGATACGTCCACTGTCAGTTCCAGGTCATTTTTGTTTGTTTGTTTGTTTGCTTCTGTTGCCAAATATTTCTTTCCCACATTGTTAGCT